>OX411771.1:20197306-20797306 GCA_948252455.1 Acleris cristana | reverse complement strand
TCATACGTGAGAGTGAAATAGACAGTGTACCAATTTGTATGTCAGAGCAGGCAGCACGCACAACAAGATACAATTGGGACACTGCCAAAAAGGTAGTAGACGACAACAAGATAAGGTGGGCATTATCCACGTTCCAACCTTACAAAGCGCCGGGCGCGGATGAGATATATCCAATCCTACTACAAAAGGGATAAATATAATTGTTCCGCAGTTAAGCAGGCTGTTTCCACGTGTATGGAGGCATGTAAAAGTGATCTACCTGCCAAAACCAGGCAAGGCAGATTACAGTGATGCCAAATAATACATAAGCCGGTAAGCCTATCATCATTCTTTCTAAAAACACTAGAGAAACTGGTAGACAGGCACATAAGAGACGGACCTCTAAGGCGATATCCACTGCATAAAATGCAATGCGCGTATCAACCGGGTAAATCCACAGATACTGCGATTCATCTTGTAGTGAATACAGCTGAAAATACACTAGAGAACAAAGAGATCTGTCTCGCGGCATTTCTCGATGTGGAGGGAGCATTTGATAGGACTACATTCGAAGCCATAAGCACATCTGCTGCTAGGCACGGCATTGAACCAACCATTTGAAAATGGATAGGTAACATGCTAAACAGTAGGCTAATAATGTCAAGCCTTTTAGGCGATGTCCTATTCGCCACAACGACAAAACGATGTCCCCAGGGGGGGGGGGGGGGGGGATTCTCACCAAATCTGTGGAGCCTCGTGGTAAACTCTCTCCTCGAGGAACTCAACACCGGCCCACTACGCACTGTTGGGTATGCAGATGATCTCGTGATACTTATCAACGGGAAGTTTCCGGAAACAGTATCGAGAATCATGGGGAAACCTCTGGAAAAGATGGAAAGCTGGTGCATTAGCCATCAACTATCCATCAATGCCAGCAAAACTGTAGTAATACCATTTACTAAGAAACGGGACCTCAAACAGATTAAACAGCTAAAGCTGTTTGGCGAGGTACTAAAATTGTCAGGCGAGGTAAAATATCTAGGTATCATACTAATAAAGAGTTCACTTGGAAAAAACACGTAGACAACGCGACAACCAAAGCGCTGAGAGTGTTGGGAATGTGCAGATCAGCATATGGTAAGACATGGGGCCTTAACCCTAAAGTACTGAAGTGGATCTATACCATGATGGTAAGGCCCATAATTTTGTACGGCTGCTTGGCCTGGTGGCCAAGAACAACATTAAGGACATGCAAGGACTCTCTTACTAAAGTGCAGAGGGTGGCCTGCATGGCTATAACAGGGGCGTTCAGAACGACGCGGCAATGGAGGTCCTACTAACCTCCCACCACTGCATATCGCCATACAGTCTGAGGCGTGCAAGTCACTACAAAGGTTGAAAGAGACTGGCCTGTGGAACGACGCAGCGCCTAGAACCAGACACACAAAAATGGCACACAATGTTGTTCTAGACAGAATACTGACGATGAGTTGCGACAAAATGTAAATCAAGTATGTATTCCGGAGGAACTTCAAAGTTCACATTCCAACAAGGGATGAATGGAAGGATGGGTTGCACCTATCAGAGGAAGACAACTCGATATGGTACACGGATGGTTCAAAAATGAGCTCCGGTACGGGGGCGGGTATTCACGCCAAAGACTATAAAAGTAGCACAAGTATGGGCACTTACGCAACGGTCTTCCAGGCGGAGTTGTATGCGATAATTGCCTGCACGCAGGAGAATATTGGCAGGCCTCCACAGGAGAGAACTATCTATATTCTAAGCGACAGCCAAGCGGCACTTAAGGCGCTTACAGCGCTAAGAGTAGACTCTAAACTAGTCTATAATAGAATCCAAGCCTTAAACAGGCTTGGCAGGCACAATAAAGTGAAACTGATGTGGATTCCAGGACACGAAGGCTTTCCCGGGAATTAAGCCGCGGACGAGCTGGCAAGGGAAGGGTCCAAGGGCGCATACGTCGGACCTGAACCATTTGTGGCACCCTCACTGGGCACCATAAAAGCAGCCCTGAACAACAACGCCCTAGAGTATCACCAAAAAGAGTGGAAAACTACTATGGGCTTAGGGCATGCAAAGCTCGTTATAGAAAGAGTTGACCAGTGCTGGACCAGAAAGCTTTGGAAACTGTCACGTCCTACCGGGTGGCAAGTAGTTAAAAACTCAAGAGAAGTTTAAATAGTTTATTTACAAAGAACGCCGGTAGTGTGATCAGAACAGGGTAGGTAGGTTCGTAGGGTGTGGTTTGGTTCTGCTAAGCGAGCTTGCACTTCCCTCGCAGTTGGTGACGTGGAGCGGCAGTGAAGAAACCGTCGGCAGCCTGACGGTGTTCGATGACAGGATCCTGGCGCCGGAGGTAGCACCCGGTGTGTAGCACCGGAACCCACTCGACGATCCTGGTCACCGTGGTTAGAGGCCGCTCCGGCCAAAAAGAGAAGTGGACAGGGTTTAGAGCCCGATCCCACGAAGCGAGTAGTGTTGTCCAAAACGGTAGTGCTCCTAGCGGTGCAGTGCTCCTAGCGGTGCGGTGAAATGCTCCTAGCAGTGGACCCTGGAAAACCCAAGCATTGGCTGTGTGAGCCTGGTGTCCAGCATTGGGATAGTCCATGCCAGCCGCCGGTGAGGGGTGAAATCCCGAGGGAATAGCGCATTAATTAATTATTGACGGTGGCAAGAACTATCGGAACAGAGTTACAATAAAACAAGAAGAAGCTAAATCAAAATAACAATTAATAGTTACTAACGACCGTTATGAAGTAACGGTCGATTATTCGAAATAAAAAGGTTAAAAGAACAATTTAGAAGAATCTAGAAGAACACACAATAAGAAAGTATAAAACACAAATACAGTACACAGCAAAATAGAAATAGGATAGATAATTAGTTCGTTGCACTGAACTTACCCGATTTGGGGAATTGCACCGATTTTAATGGATTTTAATAAGTACTTAGGTATTTAGTACCTATTATGTTAACACGACAAGTTGTTTCACAGTAGTAGTTGAGGCGGCAAAGAGGCCGAATGAAAGGTGCGTGGCCTATTTATAATCTTTCACCCCTTTCTGTTAATTTTGAATATGAGTAGGGCGAACAAAGAAATGCTAGATAGCAACTCGCGTCACGAGTGGAAAATAACTGGAGTCGTGTACGTGAGACACCAACATACCCTCAATTATTTCCTCATGCGCTGAATGAAAATAATTAAATACGATATTTATTTACAATTACAATGAATTAATTATTAGAAGATTATTTAGATTAAAGTAGACTTTTTAGATTTTTTCTGCGTTGATAATATCTTCAATAGCCTTTTGTGTTTGCAAGATTTTCTTATACCTGGGGTTAGCCAAGTTTTTTTATTTTTATCTTTTAGTTTTATTCGAATTAAGGGTACACATTTAATTTGTCCTCTAATATAGCAGCAAATGAATCGCTTCGAAAGCGCTTGACCTAGTACTCTTTTTAAATGGAAGTTGCACCGTCTTAGAGAAGATTCGTGCAACCCTCCCATATCGGGAGTGTAGGGGGGAAGAAACTTCCATTGAATTCTCTGCCATGCACAAGAAGTTGTCAGCGTGTTACAATGCTCGTCTAAAAAATTTTAAAGTACTGTCAAATCGTCACACGCCCCATGGAACGTCGTTCCGTTGTCCGAGAGCATTTCTTTCGGACAGCCTCGTCTGGCAATAAAGTCTAAAAGCTGAGAGAAATGCTGAGGTCTGTAACTCTAATATCAATTCTATGTGAACTGCCTTTGTCGTCATACAAGTGAAAATAGAAATATAAGATTTGTCAGTTTTGTAGCCACGCCCCCTCCTATCCCTGACAGTATACAGACCACCGTAATTCAATGTCGTAAATAAAAATGGGGAAGCGGGGTTAACCCTCGTAGATGAAGGGATGGTCTTAGATATAAAAGGTTTAAACTTATAATTAGTGTTATAAACAGGGTTAACAGGGTTATTTAGATGAAGGGTTATACTTTATATGATTCACTTCACATTTTTAAAATAGTTATATTATATTGACTTGAATTATAAAAAAATATTATGATTGGAACTTGTTCATAGTTTGGAAGCTTGTGAGCGACTGAACTTGTCGTCATGCGCAGGCGATCGTAAAATTAAGAATGAACTCAAATTTAGAATTAAAAATAGAAATAGCCAGATAGAAAATGCCAGAACGATTTTAGTTGAACAAGGTGTAACACATAGGTGAATACACCTCGTTACAAGCCCACCATCTTCCTCCCCCTTATGACTAATCACGTGTAAAAGTAATTGATTTTCTTCTTGTTTCAGTTAGCAGCCATCACAGACTTTTTATGGCCTCCGTCACAAACATTCAAGACACAAGAGCAGTCTTTGCCGTCTTGCTCAAAAGTGTTTGGTTCCAAATACAGGCACAAGAACCATTAAAATTTTTATTATAATTACCAAAGAAAACAATAAAATTCAAAGGAAATTCGAGAAAAAATCGACTTCTTTGGGAACCGCTGAGCAGTGTTTACATACATAACCGAACTTACTATGTTAGTGTTGTATTTTAGATAGTAAAATGTTAAAAAGTTATACAGTTGTTTAATTTATCTCTGTCTTTAGTGTACTGGTATTGGTAATTGAATTGGTATCGATAAAATGTTTATTGTATATTATAAATATTCTGTTTTATTAACATATACCTATACATTGATTCGCTCCCACTAGACCGAGTATCATAAAAACTAATTTCATTATTCATTCATTCATATTCATATTCAATTTCATTGTTGCATAAATAGAAAAGAGACACAAATCAAAAATGTTTGTTGCATTTTAATTCGGAATGCTATTTATTTTAAGTTTGAAATCAAATTATGTTTATTTTTGATTTGTGGCGCTTCTGTATATAAAGAGCGTTTTGATGTAATTTTCACTAGCGGTAATGTCATGACAAATAAACTTGTATGTCATAATTGAATAGTAGACGTATATAGTTATATTTCCTAATGTTTACTTGTACTAAACATTAAATGATCTAATATTACTAAAACTATTAATGCTAATTCCTAATGATAAAAAGACCCAATAGTCATAAGTTCTAATGACTTTCAACTAATCATTGTTTGAACAAATATAAATAAAAACAAATACTCAATTAGGTTAACTTTACTCACATATGTTAGGTTGGGTTAAAGTTGCGATAATTTGAACCCAGGACCGCTAGCTTTGTAGGCAGGGTCACAACCAACTAGGCTAACGCGTCGTCTTTAGAGCTCTTAAAGTAAAGAAATACATGTGATGAATAATTTGACAAAAAGATCTTTCAGAACTAAAGTGTGTCTGACAGTAGGTGTAGGTATGAGGAAAAATATTGTGTTTTGTTTTATAGTAGGCAGTTTACTATAAAAAATTATTTCACATAATATTTTTCCTCATATGACCTACTTGTTCCCTATTCTAAGGGAATAGGTATGATATGACTACGTTTATCTCTTCTGGGGTAATATTTATATGGAGCGAACTATTGCGCTATGCTCATGTAAGATTTCTCTAAGCTATTTAACAGACTGTAAAACCGCTATTAATATTGAATCTTTTCCTTCTTCAATATGTATTGTATGTACTATTAATGAGATGAATATGAAAATTGTAATACTGTGTGAAAGGTTATTGATGGTTTAAGAAAATATCAACTGCCAAAGTCCTGAAGGTGAGATTAAACAGATGAAAGAGACTAAAACTAAGCACCTAAGAACACTACTCACTACTCGGCCTAGGTTGGATGTTGCTTTAATAAATAATAAAGTAAGAGACTAAGACTTGATAGGGAAAATATTCTTGTTAATGATGATTTATTATATAAAGGTATATGTAAAAATTAACAATTCTTTAAAACTTTAGGATGGGAAATGGAAAAGACAATAATATATTATTTATTATTATTTTAAGAATGTTTTATCCTACCCAAGTATTCAAAGTTACTGGTTGTGATTGCAGCAATGAGAATAATTGCTGCACTCACATTCAGTAACTTTGAATACTTGGGTAGGATAAAACATTCTTAAAATACAATACCTAACCATTTAAGTAATTGTGATTGGTGAATTAAATGCATGATAAGGGAGAATGATATTTATAACAAATCAATGAACTCAGGTACTTTTACAAAAATATTTTTATAAAATATTTAGCAGAAGCTATTTTTTAAGTTGTTTAAAAAACCTCAGAAATCTATGTTACCTAGTTAGACTGTAATGTTAAAAATGTTTTTATAACAGACCTAACAGAGATTTAAATTCAGTAAGTTCAGGGATATTATTAGTAAGAGGATTTCGTCTTAGGCAATCATAGAAGATAAATATCTTCTACCGATCTCTCATCAAAACCACATTCGCAGTTGTCCTTAATCCGTATATTCACCAATTCCATCTTTTTATCTTTATCGGTTTGGGCTGGGCGTTGATATGTCACCCGGGACATTGCCTTTTGTATATATAGATAGATAGATAGATAGATAGATAGATAGATAGTAGAGGCTTAACTGTATTACTGACCCTAAATGTAAGACTTTGCGCAGTTTCGTGATCCAATAAGCCTATGTTGTAAATTTCACTATGTGCTTCAGGCACGTTTGAAAGAATTTGATCTAGACATGACATTCTCCGTGTAGCACTCTGTGTATGTATCCTAAAATTATTGTTTGAGGTTATTCTATAAAATTCATCTGTATGTGCGGAGGGTTTTAATATGTCGATGTTTAGATCTCCAGCAATGACCGTTTTATACATTGTTTTATGCTTAAGTCTACTTATAAGCCGTTCTATTTTTTGAAGAAATAGAGACAGATTTGATGTCGGCGTCCTATAAATGCATATTACTATAGATTTAATACAAGGGATCTGTATGCCACTACACTCAAATATGTAATCATCTGAAAATTCTTTCAAATAATCAAGTTCCTGAGTTTCGATGTGGTTTTTACACAATATGCATGATCCTCCCCTTTTCTGATGAGCCCTCGAGTAAGACGCAGCTAACTTGTATCCGGAAATACGAACATTCCCTTCACTTCCCGCTTTTATAAAAGTCTCACTAAAGCATAGTATGTTAGACTCTTTATTATTTTCCGAAAGCTCATCTAGGGCTAGTTCAATAAATTCCTTTTTTCTACTCGCGTACTATAAACCGCTAATATTGATATCGTTAATGGTGTCAGAATACCACCTATAGCGTAACCGAAGAGTAAAAACAATTCTATAATTAGCGTTGTCATGGTAATAACAGTTCTAAAATTTATTATAGCATTGTTATTACCATGGTAACGGTCATTCCGGATATCAGTCTTGGCGTTTAGTTAACACTTGACATCCTAACATTTAACACCAATTAAAATGACCTATATTAAAAATAAAAATAATTTTGGGACTAAATATGTGTTTAGAATTACATTTTTATTAAGTTACTAAAAATAGATGAGTAATATTCATCGATTTGTTATTTGGTTACCATGGTTATAGTTGGTTCCAGTTTAAATGACGAAATTGCATTTAAAACCAACCATTACCACAAAATAGATAGGTACAAAAGTCAATCTACATACAAAATATGCTCGAGCAACGCACACATAGACACTGGGACCCAATTCTCGTGACTTCGAGATGATTTTTCATGCGAGATTAACTGTCAACTGCATACATTTTTTCGACATATCTCACATGAAAAATCATCTCGAAGTCACGAGAATTGAGTCCCTGCTCAGGGAAACGATATCTTGGACCGGTTGGGACCAGTGCGAGCGCGAGTGCCATCCGCTTGAGACACGCGTCTGTGAACTTTTTTGTGCAATAATGAAGCAACAAAAAAAAAAGTAATTATAACTGTTCAGTGGACGGTTGTTTAAATTCAATATTAAACGGTGTAAGATCGATTTATATAATAGTTTCCTATTTTGAATCAGTATAAACGAAGTAACTAAATTTTTGTAAGGTAAATTCACGCCACCTTACGTAAGTTGAAAACATGTTTTTTTGTTTGTGTAGATATTGTGTTGTTTTTAGTGTCATTTGACAGGTTTAGGTCTAAAACGGAGAGGACAATAGAAATTGTGTAACTAGGGTAATCCGTTTAGAAGTTATTAGGGATTTTCTATATTCAAATTTGTAATAACATAACAATGACATTAAAATAAAAATATTATTATTAATTTATATTTACATTCTTCCCGTTTAATTCTCAACTATAAATAAACAACTAGATACCTACGAGTGCCACTACGACGATAGTTTTTTGTGCAATAGCCATAGTTGACAACCATAGAGCGACCGCCGAGCGTAGGTATGAAAAGTGAAGTACATACATGTGATTGACTTCTGTACCTATCTATTTTGTGCCATTACCAACATCTTTTGTTCAATTGTTATCTTCAAGTAGGGTTGTAAAACAATTACGCAGGTGTGTCGGTACGGCCAAAGTATACTGTGAACAAACAATTTTGATAGTTTTGATGTTGTTTGTCAGTATTTTACCGCACGACGTGCGTTTCTAAAATAATAATTCGTCGAAGAAAGGGTTTTGTGATAAATCTGGTCAATGCGTTTTAAATGCACCATCTTCTCGAGGTAAAAGAATTATAATTTTACACGCTATCAACGAGCAGGGTTGGATAAATGGAGCTTTGTTATTGTCTGCGAAAAACATTAAAAACTGTAGTGCGGATTATCATGAAGATATGACTGCCAATTTATTTGAAGAATGGTTCAAATATTATCAGTTGCTGTTAAATATTGCACCAAATAGTGTAATTGTTATGGATAACGCGTCCTATCATTCACGGCAATCACAAAAAGTACCTTCACAGGGTACAAAAAAAAGTGAAATAGTATTATTTTTACAAGAGAGAAAGATACCTTTACCTGAAAAAAAAATTACAAAAAAGACTTTGTTGGAAACTGTAAAACAACACACTTTTAACAAAAAATACGTCATTGATACGGTTGCTCCTTACTATTGTGTTTTTAATCCGATAGAGTTAATTTGGGCGGATCTTAAAAGAAGAATACGGCGGAACAACATTAATCCTAGCTTAAGCCCCAGTGTCATTGACTTGATAAAAGACGAAGTTATAAACACAAAATCAGATTTATTTCGAAACTGCTTCAAGCATGTCATCAATATAGAAAATTCTCTTTGTACTGCACAACACACTGAAAGATTTGTAATAAACGTAGTTGACACTGAGACATCATCCGAGCCAGATTAATTATTAATTATTTAATTGTTTGCATTTAATTAACGAAATTTTATAATATACTGGATATTAGCCATAAGAATATGTAATATGTGTATAACTGTTGATTTTGTTTATTAATAATCATATTTTAAATTTATATTGAATGTTAGATATAGGAATATTTATTATGTATAAGTGTTGATTTTTTGTGAATTATAATAATCACATTTTAATTTTTTATTGCATGTTAGCCATAAGAATATGCGAGATGTATTAGTGTTGTGTTGATTTATTATGTATCAATAATGACAATTTAAATTATATTTAATGTTAGATATAGGAATATTTATTATGTTTAACTGTTGATTTTTTGTGTATAATATTAATCACATTTTAATTTTTTATTGCATTTTAGCCATAAGAATATGCGATAATATGTATTAGTGTTGTGTTGATTTATTATGTATCAATAATGACAATTTAAAATTATATTGAATGTTACATATAGGAATATTTATTAAGTATATTTTTGCATTACAATATAGACGGCTTAAAAAAAACTTTTATTTCAATGATCAAGAAGGGTTGAGCTACTCCAAGGTACGTGCCACACTTCGGTCGTCCCTTTGTTATCTTTCCCTTTCATATTTAGCAGCAAAAGAAGTTGTAAAATCCCGCGTTAAGTGCATTTTCATCATTTAAACTGGAACCAACTATACGTTCAATATGGATATCAACAAAATGGCGTTTTGTTTGGCATTCCAACTTCTATGATAAATTGTCAGAACTGTTTTAGTACCTAACTATTAAAAATTGCATGAAATTTGTAAATATTTAGCAATAAAATTTACAAACTATTAACGCCAAACGGAACAATGAAAATGACTTTGCTAACAAGTAATTTGTTAGCAGAAAAATCGAGTGAAGTATACGAGAAAAGTTAGCGATTGTTTATTTTTGTCATTATCATTCTAAGCTTGTAGAAAAAGTTATGTATGCAACGGTACATAATCAGCTCTTAAGGTACTCGTGCCTATAATAAGAGCGCTCGCAAGCTCGCGCTCTAACCTCGGCGCTCGTACCTTAAGAAGCTTCATTATGTACCAGTTACATAAATAACTATTTATTGATTAAGCCTGCAATGTTTTGGTGAAACACTGTAAATTTTTTATTTTTAGTGACCAAAAAAAATATTATTACAGTTTTTTTGAGAGTTTTCCGTTTTGATGATTTTCGGGAAGTACTCTGTAATTGGTTTTTATGTTAAGGTAACTCTGCCTACACTGCTTACATCTCTTTTACACTGCTTACTAAAATAATACGGTATTGTGCCTTTTTGTGAATACATTTTGTCTACATGGTTTGATGGATTTCGTTCAATTTCCTGTTTAGTAGTCATTATTTGTTTTAAATTATTATAAATTAAATAGTTGTGATTATAATGTCTGGAGTCAAGAATGAAGTTAAGTTTCCCACGGAGTCCATGTATAAAGTTTCTATTAAAATAGTCTAAGTCATTCAGATCCATGAAACAACAGTTGTCAAAAGTTTTACATAAGATCTTAAAGGTGTTATTAATTTTTTCCTCCCTTAATTGTACACTGTATTTCACACTAGATACAATTATAAAGGCTTTGGGTCGTTGGGTTACAGTCGTGTTCACCAATGTTTACAATAATCACATTGTCGCTGTCACTTGATGTCTCTGATTCATTCAATATGTCCTCGCAGCAGCGCGCGTTCGGTTTGACAGTAGAAGTAATTTCGTAGTCTTCGTGTAGAGTCCCCTCTCTTGGTCTCATTAACGCAGTTGATAAACCTTTGCATTGCGTTTTGCCGAGGATGCATATCTTTTTCTTGTTCTTGCTATCTTTACAAGCTACAATGTCGCTTTGCGAGTAATCTGTAACGTCAGAGGTTTCGCTTGCCGGTAATATGAGCTATTTGAAGAATCTTCGACATTCAGCTCGATTTTGGATTTACTGCCGAGTGTTTCTGATGGCTGGGACTCTGCTTTGGTAGGGGTTTTTACGGTTTTGGTGGTAGTCGATTTACATATCATTTTAAGTTGGTGAATTTGGATAGTGCAGTCAGATATTTGTTTTTTCAGATCTTCATTTTCTAATAACAACTTTGTAATATAGTCGTCGGAGACTTTTAGTTTCTCTTGCAAATGTGATAGTTTTTCTTGCAACATCAGAACTTCATCTTTGTAGTTTGTAGTCAAATCAGGGCAACTTCTATTTAAGGTCTCATTCTGAAACATACGACTGTTAAAGCCGTCTTCGTCCGAAAGAGATTCAAATGAGTTCTGCACCGGTACATTGTATTTCCTGACAGTGATATTATCTACTGACTTATTTAATTGCTGTGCTTGATGAGAAGTATGTACTGGTAAAGTTTCTCCAGTTATTTTCTCTTGAGTTTTTGCTATTTGTTTTGTAGTTGGATTGGTCGTTGAGGCAGTAGCGATACTTTTTTTGTTTATCAGTGGTGTGCTTGTTTTATTTTGTTTCGTTTTATCCTGTTGTCGACATTTGCTGCAAGTCCATGAGAGCTTTCGTTCTTTGTCCATTAGATTATATCGTTTCTCTGTATTTGTACAACTAAATAATTAAGATGGGAACTGTCAGATTTTGGTCTTGAATTACATTTTCGAGTATAATACTAAAATTATTTGTTATACAATATTCTTTTAATGACATTGAAATCAACCCATGAAATTAAAAAAAAACAAATACAAACAACAAAATACACAAGGAAAGACAAGCTCTTGCCTGCGACTCCTATATATTACTTTTATTTGTATAGAAGCCTAACACATCAACATTTTTAATGTCGTGTTATGGGATTTCAAACAAATAAATAATCAGAATAGAGTAAAGCACTCCTAGATTAAAGCACTCAAAATAAAACTTTATTTCAAAATCAACTTTAAAACAACTTCAATGATCTTGAAATAAAACCAGCAACTTTTTTGAGTTGATACTATTTTAATCTAGTGGTATGTAAAAATGAGCACTATAACCTAATCAATCAACAAGCTACCTAATTGAAAATCGAACCTAGCTTAAATTAACCTAACCTTATAAGTATAATCTAACTTTATTAAACCGCGTTTCGTTTCACGTGTTTCACAGTCAATGTCAGCCAGTTAACATAAGGTTTACATCTTTGGCTTACCGTATTCTTAATTTTAAAAAAAAACATTTTGATACGTCAAATAGTTTCCCTATTGAATTTTAAACTTCGCATTAATGATTAAAGAAACTAAAGGATCGGGCATAAAAATACGTATCAAATGTACTCTACTCTTTCTAACTAACCTGTATTCTCGTAAAGGATCACTATACTTTTGTCGGAACCCAAAACATTCCTAATGCGGCAGGGCTTTGACAGGGCAGCCATTTTATATAACACTGTTCGACAGTACTTGAGTTGTCAATGCGTCGTGTTTGTGTCTTATTCTTAAATTATTATATAAGTGGAGTTTCATTACGACATTACAATATTAAAATACACTCAAGTGTAAGGAACATTTTTGTTATTATGAGGAGATGCAGTGTATAGGATGTGGAGCAAGGAAAAGTGGAAATCCAAAAAATTTAACATTGCACCGGAAAGTTACAAGTTTTTATTGAAATATCGGTCAGTTTTAACAATATTGCATGTTTTCAGTATGTCACATATGATTATTAAACTATAGACCAGGATTAATAATGCGTTATATATAGGATTGTGTTTTATTTTAGATATTTTCGTAGGTACTTAATTAAACAGTACTTTTAACAGATAGGGTTGTTCGTTATTGAAATATCGATAAATAAGTTACAATGGATACCTTGGCCTATTCGTCAGTTTTTATTAAATTACTAGTTAGTACCCGGCGCGTTGCTGCCAATACTTTTTTTTTGTTTTCGGTTTGGTGAACAGTGATTTAGACATGTCAGTGTCAACTGCCTGTCTAAAATAATAATAATAATATCCGATCGCTACCATAATTCACAGGATCACTTCGGATACCCCAGCAAAGGGTATCCGATTATTGCCTGTAAACTTCATCAAAATCGGTCCAGCCGTTTTGGAGTCCATAGGGGACATACATACAGATAATATATTATTGAGGATAATTCTGTAATTTTCTTTTCAGTAATTCTGCTACATTGACTGAAAATAGGCCAGGTCTTACTCCTTTATATTTATTATGTTTTATGGACGCTGAGAAAGCAGTGGCTGCATTTGACAAGGCCGTCGAAGACACCCCTAAGGACGCATGGGCAAAGTGCTTTTGGGTCGTTCTCAAAAAAGTGGCACCGCCACCTGTCAATAGGTCTCTCTTAGAACTTTTTTTTTACAAAGCGTCTTCCATATAATTTAGTTATCAATTCATATTAAAAGACACTTTTTGAATAGAGGCCAAATGCTTAGATATAAAATTAAATTATATTAATAAGCATAAAAACAATTTGTAACTACGTTTTGTCGCTCACCTGCAGTGTCCCAACGCGAGGCACTCATGTTTCAAGTTAATTAAAACGTAAAAATCACCAACGAAACGTAGTGTGAATACTATTTTTTACTTACACATACACTCAAGATTTAAAACTGTAGTGTTGAATAAGAATACTATACTTATATTTCGAATTATTTGAAATTTAATTTTGTCCACGACAGTTTTTGTCGCTCACCTGTCATGAGATAACCGCTACCTCTGTGATTATACTATCTCGTTTTACCTGCCTTACCCCGCATAATTCGAGACCTACAGTCCCCAGCTAACGCTGATGAAATCAAATGAGGTCGATAGACCAGAAAGATCGAAAATACCCATAGTCATGCGATCCGTTTCATCATGAGAATTAGTGATGCATTTGGGACATGACTGACCGAAATCAAAGATCTATATGTTTGAAAAACATGACACAAAAAGGATTAGGGAATAGAAGGAAAACTCCAGACCTCTTCCTATTTTTACCGTAAAGAAAGCGAAAGAGGGTGACATTTATCTATATAATTAAACGAAACTTGCCTGAAACGAAACCAAAATGCTGCGTTTTGTTCGCCACTGAAAGCCAATAATGATTTGCCAAATTTTAAGTATTTTGAATTATATATTTTAGGATTTAGTGAATATTTATGATTAAATATCCTACGTAATACTCAGGGTTAGAATAGATTCCTGTGGAAGCTGAAACGGGTTTAATCGTAAGAAAAATATATGGACGACTGTCAAATATGACAGCCGCGGATGAAATTCAGAAAAGGCTAGCAATGAAGTATCGAAACGTTTACATTTGACAGTAGATCTTTAAAGAAAACAATGTCGGTTTGTTGGTGAAAGTTATTTGGGTAATAATCAGAGTAATTAAGTACTAAAGTGTTGTGAAAGTGATGAGAAAGGAGTGTACCGGAGTCACGGCATGTATTTCTTCCACAACCGCTGGCATTACAGCCCAAAAGAAAGTTATATAAATTGACCTTGAAAGTTGCAGTCTCGTCTGAAGTTTAAGTAAGTTTTTTAGGTAGTAAAAGTTAACAAAATCTATAAACTCTAGACTAGAAAGTGTTACAAGGTAACGCGTATAGTTCCGTAACTCTCATAGAACTGTCATAACGGACTTAAAAAAAAAAATTAGAAAAACTATAATGATTAAACATAAAATAACTGTAGATTATTGGTTTATGGACCAAACACTATCAGAAAAAAATATAATATACACCCCTTCAAAAAACTTTACTTACCCAATTGACACTGACGTAGGTGACTTTGACACTTATGACGGTGACATATCTGTCGTAGTTTTTTTGGTCTTAAATTAGATTTTCGAGTAAAGTTATATCTGATTATTTGTTAAAATTACACAATTAACAATTAATCATTTTAATTCTGTTTGCGATACCGGACCAAAAGCACTCCTACTATTTATACAATTTAATTAGCGCTATTAAGCTAACTAACCTTTGTACAATTAAATTAAGGTAGCTAGGTAACAAATTATTCAATTATATTAGATAGCTCCCTACTTGTCCCTAAAGACTTGCAACAAGTTACTGAAGATGTCGATATCACTTGCACTTGTTCTATGAGCTATTAGAATATATTCATATCGATGGGATATCTGGGCATACTTATGAGGCATTTATTAACAATATCTGATCATTTTATGGATCATTTTGTCTAATGAAATGATTAATAACTAATAAATCTATAATTATACTACCCTTTTGCAAAGATGGCAGTTTAAAATGAGGGCCTTATTTAATAGCTATTTATGAAGTAAAATTATATATGAAGTTAACATACAATCTTATAAAAAATTGTAGCTTGCTTATGTGTACTTATTCTGCTAACTACACTATAATGATATAATTGTACATGGCATTATCATTAGTGACTATAGGGAAATGCATTGTTACCAAAATCTTAATGATTAAACTAAGTGATCAATAAGTTTTTAGAATTGTTATGAACCATAATAATATTATTTTAATGTGGACTATACCATGGCACTAACAAACGTTAAATAAGAGAAAACAATAATTTACATTATTAATTTGTTTTTCTGTGATAGCTAAACAGAAAACATCTGTATAAATAATTTTACAAGACGGTGAAAATAAGAGTTAGTTTTGTAATTATTTGGAGCGGTGTGGAGAAAGTCCTGATGTTCTTATGATTTAAAGGATAAACAAGTTGTTTGCATTGGACTTTTTTATTTCCAGCTCGGTCACCAAGGTGGCTTTCTTGGCTTTTTCCGGGATGATTGAGGCCTACAAATAAATACTGTGATATTAGCTTTTAGCAATTATCAAATCACCTAGGAGAATTATATAACATTATTCTGCCATATAATTATGGATTTAAAAGAAAAAAAAATGATGAAACAAAAACCACTACATAAAAATCACAAGCTGATGATGATCTAGTGAAGGTACAAAATTTGACATCCAAAAGAAAAAAATATTTTTATAGGGGTAAAATAAAACATTTAAATCATTTTAATAAATGTTTGCAAATATAGAAAGTATGCATATTCCAATTAAAATATAATGATTTACATATCTCCCATTTTTTATACCGATTCTTAAAACTTATTGATCACCCCTCATACTACTTCTATGGTACCTCTATGTGTAATATTTTTATTTACATAATTGTTTTTAAAAGTAGCAAGTGAGTCTTTATACAGTGTGTAAATGGTATACGGGCATTTATTAAAAATGGACATAGATTAAGACTCTAATAATCATAAACAGAAAGAATTATTTTGATTACGCTAACGTATACAACGTTATTAATTTTTGAACATACCATCGACCCGCAATGCATATCTAATTCCATCTGTCATAACTTTGAAACATCATTAATTGCGTTTTTAATTAATTGCTTTTTTTGTTATACATTGCGTGTTAAATTATTTTGTATGGTTTTTTTTTATATTTAATTTTAACAAAAGCTGCCTAAATGTGCTCATTAGGGGCTATTCTTACCACAGTTAAAAGGAACGCCCGTATACCATTTACACACTGTATGCCAAAATTTGAGTGAAATCGGGTGAAGTTATGGGTAATTTGGAATGAAGGCTTCTATTTCAACATTAAGGCTAAATATAGTGTAGGAATTTCTTAATTACACGGATACCTACTAACTATTTTGTAAATAGTGTTTTACCTATGAAACTAGCAGTCCAGGTTCCATTCCCGGTAAGAACACATATTGGATGAATTACCTATTTTGAGTCATGGATATTTAATTTTCATTTTGGTACATACCTATCTCTCTAATATATAAAATTATCGTGTCACAGTGTTCGTATCAAAACTCCTCTGAAACGGCTTGACCTTGTATATTCAGTAGGTCTGAGAATAGGACTAAAAAGTATATTTTTTAAGTTTTGGATGAAAAAAAAATACTCCCGGGCGGTGCCGGGCGCGGACAGCTAGTATAAATATAATATTAATATAAATACGTATGTTGTCTAGTAGCCATAGTACAAACAAACGTAAAGATTTTTGTGAGTACAATTAATTTGTATAAGATTGTCATATTTTTATTTCAGCCACTTACTAACATACATTTCCATACCACCAAGAATAACCAGAGATTTCACAGGCAATAGGTACATTTTAATTCTTCTGACGTGTGGTATGTATGAGATTCATAATTTGGAATGTAATAGCTTGTCATCCTATTTACCCTTGTATTTATCAATAAGGTATTCATTGTAACAATGAAGTGAATGAATGAAGAGTTCTTACAATAAAATTTAGTAAGTACGCATAATGCAAATTCAATTACAACCCAGTAATAACATCATTTGATGATGGTCCTATTGGTAAAATAAATACCAAATAAATAATGTAAGCTTTAGGTATGTTTTTTTCGTAACAATTACGTTTAAGAAAAAAGTAGAAACATCAATTTGTGAACTTGTTAGATTAGCCTCGCAAAACAGTTAAAGGCTGGGTATGAAAGCAACAAGCAATCGGTAAACCAACTCGTGACAAAATTATATTGTTTTAAACCTCTACTAAGGTTACCTCAGTCAAATAATGAATGAGTTTATTACCCAAATAAGAAAAAAAATACCTGCTATAATATTTCTCAACTATGTCCCTTCTTCCAGTAGCAACTGTAAACAAACGTAAATACACAAAAATAATATTTCACCACCACCACACAACCACTTTCCACATTATGGTCAATAAATTCACTTCACTCACATTTACACAACCATTATTTTAGATGGCGGCCATCTTTTGTCTGAGAAGTCAGGGTACGTTTCCACTCAAACAATGCTGAGTGAAAGAAGATATTTGAGATATTTGAGAAGATAATACACACCAGACTTATAAATTTCTTCGAGAAGTTTGCCATACTTTCTGATAGTCAGTTTGGCTTTAGGAAAGATAAATCGACGACTTTAGCCATTTATGAATTACTTAAAGAAATTTCTGAATGCAGAGATAGTAAAATACCGGTGATGGCTATATTTTTAGACATGTCTAAAGCTTTCGATTATGTTAATCACAAAATCTTGTTGGCAAAGCTTTTTAACTTGGGAATTAGAGGCAACTGCCATAATTGGATCTCGACATATTAACTAAATAGACAGCAAAAAACTGAAATAACCAAATATTGCACCCAATCCAAAACTATGGAAAAATTTGTGTCAAACCTGGAACCAGTACTACAAGGAGTGCCGCAAGGGACTATTTCTCGTCTATATTAACGATTTACCAAGTATTTCACGTCACAAAGTTGTGCTTTTCGCGGATGACTGCTCTGTGGTAGTGCGCGGAGATGATATGGAGACATATGAAGCCGAGGCTAATAAAGTTTTTAAAGACATCATTGACTGGTTGATTACCAACAATTTGAATGCTAACCTAAACAAAACCTACTTTATGGAGTTTTGTTCACCTCAAGGAAAACCAAAAGGCGTAGATATTCGCTATCAGGACATTCAAATCGAACGCGTTGACTCAATTCGGTTTCTGGGCGTCACATTAGATTATCACAATAACTGGGATGATCATATAGATACACTCTTGACTAAATTGAATAGATTCGTATTTGCACTTCGTAAATTGTCACAAATCGCGTCACAAAAAACAGAACTTCTTGCTTTTCACGCGTATATAATGTCTAATTTGAGGTACGGCATTATTTCAGAAAAAGTGCTTGAGATCCATCTGCGGAGCTCAGATATCTGATTCGTGCAAGCCCTTATTCCAAAAATGTAAAATATTAACACTTCCTTCACTCTATGTTAACGAGGTTTGCCTTTTTGTCAAGGGTAACATGAATTTATATCAGGTTCAACCCTCAAATCCTAGAAAAGCGTCTCAGTTCCACGGATTTAATCTGTGTTATCCAAAGAACCACAAGACAGCACATTTAAAAAAAAGTGTTTTTCACATGTCTGTTAAGATCTTCAATAAACTACCTGAAGTCCTAAAAAAAAACTGATTTTCCTGAATTTAAACATAAATTATTTAAATGGTGCTGTGATAAAGCATATTATACTGTATCCGAACATTTTTTTATGACATGTATTGTTAATAGTTAGAATAGGTAGATATTACTAAAAAAAAAAACGAATTGTTAAAAATGAATTGGAATTGGACATGCTCACAAATAATGTAAATATATTGTCTTATGTATGACAATGGTTATAATTTAAGTTTTGATATTAAATGTTTTGTTAGATATAAGTCAACATAAATTGTACGCCGGCCATCGGAAGATTGTGACGCGCTAACTTTTCACTTTACCATCCATTGTATCTACTCACAATATGACAATAAAATATTTGAATTTGAATTTGAATTTGAAGAGTGAAAACGACACGTAACGCAGGTTCTGATTGGTTGATTTCTCTCTTCACCTTTGCTTCGGTTTAGGGAAACCGCACCCTAAACCAACTCACCTCTAAAATAGGAGCTTTTCAATTTGATACTAATGTGATCTCGTTGTCGAACGAGTGAACGAATTGAGAAAGTTAAGAATTGCGTGATAGTTGGGACAAAAAGTTCCGCATACGTCTGTGAGCGCTAGTATCGCTATTCCGTGTTCGGTGTAGAATACGCAATAATTAGTTGGAAATTAAAACATGATTAGGTACTGCCGTCGGTAAAATCGTTATGGATTAGGTCATTTTATTACTAAAGTACCGTAAAATGCTACATACGTAATTTTAAAACTCTTTAGTAAGTATATAAATAAGGGCTTGTTTAGGGCATTTGCGACAAGCCTTAGGTGTCAAACGTCATTTTACTAATAATTATGACAGCAAAAGTCAAATGTCAATGTCATGAAATGTCAGGCAAAAGTGGTGGTGAGGTGAACCTGTTCACCTCTGCGTTCGACCACCAATGCTTTTGACAGAATCACACCTGTGATTCTGTCAAAAGCATTGGTGCTGTGCTTCGCCGTGCCTACCTCGTCCGGCAACGCCGGGCTCCGCGCGCCCCTGCGCCGTATGTGTACACAGTACAACAAATAATTTTTCTCAAACATGCTCGGAAAAAACGGTTTTCCGATTGAAACACAAGGACGGAAAGAGCCTCATTTTACTCCTAGGAGTAAAAAAACCATATGAAAACACTTTCCGTCCATGTCCATATTTTTCTTAAAAATGCTGTCAATTTGCATACAAAATCAGAAGGACCAAGACCAAAATTCCAAACAGCCAAGGTGCGTGTGTTTCTTTTTGAATTTGCATTCCAATCTCTATGGTTAGTATTTAAAAACAATTGACAGTCGGTAAGATTCGTTCGTTCATTCTGCATAATATAATTGTGAAACCGAATGTGAAACTATTTGTTGTGCGAAATACTTACTATAAAAAATGAGCTCAAGCGACGAAAGCGACGAAATAGGTACCACACCGCCTATATTAAAATCTGAAGCTGCCTCGGTTAGGCAAAACCTGTTTCCCGCTAAATCTAAGGAAAAATATAACCGAACTTATGACCAATTTATGCTGTGGAGGGCAAACAAAAATGTAAATTAAATTACTAGCTTTTTAAAAATGTATTTGTATTATTTCCTCACATGGAGAAAAGCATTATGTATGCCTCGGCGGAAACGAGGATTTCCTGACTCGTATTTTAGCAGGCCTCGCTGTTGCTCGGCCTGCTAACCACCTCGTCAGGAAAACCCTTACTTTCCGCGCCTAGGCAACAATGTACTATTCCTCGGTGGACATGTTTAGTACAACGATAACAAAATTTAATCGCTTAATTCTACAGCAATCTAAAAAAATTGCGCACTTATTACTTTTAAGGTATGTCATGTCTCGTCATCTATTCGTGTTTAATTGTTTCTGTTCTTCTTTATTATTATTTTTTGTTGTTTTTTTTTTTTGTTAACGACTGTCAATCGCAGTCTTAGTGCTAGTGCAGCTTAATTACATTAAAACATGTTTAAGTGGGAGCTGTCTAGGAAATAAGTGCATGTTAGTTTATACCCCATTTGGTAAAATTTGTATCTTTGTACGCTTATTTCTGTTTGTTCTCCAATTAAGAAATAAAAAATAAATATACTTTTTGTCAAACACGCGCCTGTTACGACGATAGTGGTAAAGGAGGCCCTCAAACTATGGCTTACGAGTAATGTCAAGCTCATGATGCGTCTCAGGAATGAAGCACATTCGAAATACCTACAAGCGATCTAAGAGTGATGCTTATAAACCTGAACCTGAAACATCTCGTCATCGAGGCCATCTACATCGAGAAACGGGCCTTCTTTGCACACCATATCAACAACGTTACTGACCAAGAACGAACGTTACTGAAGAAGACTCTCTGGAAACTTGAAGAGCACAGTTCTTCCAGGCTCACAGACGCAGACTGACCTCCCGACGCTTTTTGACGACCCTGACTTAATAAACCGCAATTTCCTCAACGTCCATGGGAAAACTTGATGTAACAATATCTGACCTTACTTTTTACGAATTTGGTAGGCACGATAGCAAGACTTTTACTCTTTCACCCACAACGTCTGGAACTGTCACAAAAATTTAGACTTCGATTAAAACGACCGCGAAAGGACTTGAGTCGATTGATATTGACATGCTACTCATAACTCTTCCGAGAACCTCTGACATACTGACCTACATCATTAACAAAAGTATTGAGACTATGACTTTCCCAACAGACTGGAAAATCGCTCAAGTGATCCCGTTACCGGAAAAGCCGAACCCTGCAAATCTGTCCGAACTCCGCCCTATAAGTATCCTTTCTTGTACGTCTAAGATAATAGAAAGGGTGGTCTGCGACCAGCTATCGGAATACCTGGAGAAAAAACAGTATCCTACCTGAGCTGCAGTCGGGTTTTTGCAAGGGTCGGTCGACAGTTACTGCGTTACTCGATGTAGTCGACAATATCCTAAAGGCTCGGGATGCTGGTAAAAGTACCATTATGGTTCTTTTAGATTTCTCCATTGCTTTCGAGTGCATTAGCGTACCCTTGCTGTTATCTAAGATGTCCTATTACGGGTTTGATGTCACTGCGATCAATTGGTTTAGCAGTTACTTGTCCGGTCGTGCGCAGGCAGTTGCGTTGCGTAGGATGGATGGTAGTACTCTGTGGTCCTCTCCTTGTCCTGTGACTAGAGGAGTGCCGCAGGGTTCGATCCTGGGTCCCCTGCTCTTTATATTGTACAGCGCTGACATTATTCACAGTATAAAGAACAGTAGATACCATCTTTACGCGGATGATCTGCAACTTTACTTCTCTAGCGCGCCGTCGGCCACGTCAGCCGCCGTGAACGCAATTAACGAAGATCTCGATCGTATTTCCTCTTGGCCGGAGAAGAACTGTTTAGTTCTCAATCCCAACAAGTCGAAATATGTGGTGTTTGGGTCAAGACATCAAATTCGTAATACTCAGAATGCTCTGACTACCAGGGATGTTGCCGTCAGGGGTGAGCCAATAGAACAGGTGGTAGAAGTAAATAACCTCGGCCTTCTTATGGATGGCAATTAGCGCTTTGAAAACCACATACTAAGAGTAGTGAGCAACTGCTTCTATCGCCTTAAAGTTCTATATATAATATGTGGCGATTTGCGTGTTGACCTTTGTGAATCGCTTATATTATTTAGATTAAACTATTGTGATGTAGTCTATGATAGCTGCATTGTTGGTAGATCTAAGAGGTTGATACAACGTGTATAAAACGCATGCGCACGTTTTTGTTTCCGCGTCCCTCCCCGCTCCCACATCACTCCCTACTTGAACGCTGCAAACCTGTTGAACATGCCTGCACGCAGGCGCCTGCACCTCGCCACTCTGCTTCGAGATCGTTTCATTACATACGCTTTAACTGTCTCTTGCGAGTAGATTTTAGATTATTTTTTATCGCGGCCTCCCAATAGCTTATGAATCCGAGTTAAACATAATATATTGTTAGGAGTGTAATAGGGCTACCCAAAAACTGTACCTAAGTTAATAGGGTGTATAGAATTCGGCTTCTAGCAGTCATACATCACCATACGCGGCCGTTCATGACATATCGAACCAACTCCAATAAAAGCACTCACTAACACGTACTTAGCCTCTAAAATAAATAACTAACTAGAGTAGAATTTAAAATAAGAATTAAAAAAAAAAGTACGTGTAGCAAAGGGTTTAGATAAATTAGTCGATACGGCAGAGGAGTAGGGTTCAAGTAGCGTAAAACGGTATACAAAGAGGCTTCTTACGTAACCTACAGGACTCAGGTTAGTGCGATAGGCAATAAGCTTACGTTCATCATAACATTTAAATTTATCTCAACATAGGGTAAGGACATACGGTAACACTTCAAACAAGATAGGAGAAAGGAAAAACCCGGCCCGTCAAGTCCGTGGGAAAAAAAAAAGGGTCAAGCTTCGGTTCTGTACTACCCCACGGTCAACGACCACATCTGGAAGCAATTGCACAAGTCGACGAAAGTTACTCAATAGTTCCGAGAACAAGCAACCTACGTACGTAGGAACCAAACAAAGGACGAGTCATTCCTTTGATTTAAAAACGAATGTTACGCTTTCTACAAACACGGTTAGAATAATGGAAATTATTTCGATTCCGAAGGACGGAAATTGTCTATTTAGAGCGATAGCACATCAAATGAAAACAGTTCTGGATATGGATTACGACCATAGGTATATCAGAGAGGAACTTGCCAAACCACCTCGCTTCAGAAAGGGATGATACTCAAATTAAGTTAGTCCTCCAAGGTAGTATCCTGGACATCACTGCTGCGCTTAATGACACGTCACCACACTACTCACAACTAGTAGATAGCTACATTCAGAACCTGGCTAAGGACGGTTTCTGGGGTGGTGAGGAAATCATATTAGCGGCGTCGCAGTATTTCACAGTAAACGTCTATGTTCACACGAAACAACAGTGAGCGTTGTATTACAAAGCCCCAATAGCGGAATACGCAAAAATGAAAAGAATACATTTATTTTTTCATAATCACCACTACGACTCCGTTGTATTTACTTCTCCGGAAGCGGAGAAAGCGTTTGTGTCACAAAAGGCCCATGGCGTCAGGGACGCTACGAATAACAAAGGACAGACAGACGCAACAGTAAAACAACGAATCACGTGCGACGCTCCGGACGCACAAACACTTAGCCCTACCCCGGACCTAAATAGTTCGGTAGAGAGTGTGCACGTTGTTGATGCAACGGGCCAAAGACTAGTCAGGGCCCCTCAAAGCCCCCGGTCCAGGGTGCCGAAATCTTCCGAAGTAGTCACGGTAGCAACATGGAATGTTAAGAGGTTGCGCGTCAGCTAACTAGCGGCAAGGCGTATAACCATAGCGGTATTGCAAGAAACGCACCTTTCACGCGGTGAAATGGTTTCCAATAATTATTACTGCTTGGCTACGTGGCTTTTCTCCGCCATTGAGGAGTCAATGGCGGAGAAAAGCCACGAGAAAAACGCGGAGTGGCAATCTTGATTAACAAACATATAGACCATGATTTAATTTACACGTATAAGAAATACTCCAATATCATAGCTGTCCACATAAAAATAGAGTTAACAAATAGCAGAGCCCCGGCGGAGTTGCTTATAATTAACACTCACATGCCCGCCGGGGCCTCAACATGCCTGGCAAACATAGGCACGCTTCTGCGTCAAGCTCCTAAGAAGGCCTACCCAATAATCTTAGGCGATTTGAATGCACACGTAGGACTACGGGACGTGAAAAAGGCGTGCTCACAGGTATCTAAAAAGAACCTCTTACACCAAGAGTCCAATACGAACGGCAGCCTCCTAATGAGTTTCATATTAGAACACAACCTCAGGTTAAACAATTCGTTGGGTCGCACATCATGTAGGGTAACATGGACCTCAGGAAACAAAACAGGAAGCAAAAACAAAAGCAGATCGACCATATTTTATCATCTAAACAAAGGGCCATTTTTTTCCATACTGTAAGAGGAGAGTTTGCCAAATCCGTAAAATCCGATCACAAAATAGTATGGGGATCAATCCGCAACACAAGCTTCCAAAGCAAGCAAAAAACTACCAGCGACAGAAAAATACCAACTTCTCGGAAAAAGAGAATGTAGTAAAACTATTCAATTACAAAACGGTCACTTATGTCACCTTACAAAGCAACGAAATAAAAAAGGAATTCCAGAAAGAAATCAGACGTCTGCTTATCTCACAACATGCTAACGAAAATCCAACTTGGAATCAGCTTAATGGGATATTAATACAAGCTGCAAGAAAACTTCCCTCGAAGTCAATACCCCGATCTAGAGAAGCCCGCCTTGCTCTTGCAAATTTGCAAAAAGCGCTCTTCTTTAAAAATAAGTGCCCGGAAGATCAAAGTTACGCCGAAAAAGTTAAACAGGCGCGCAAACACTGGCGTAGGACCCAGGAAGAAGACTTTAACACTGAATGTGAGCGCTTCTTTTACAATCTCAGCAAGGCGCACAGAGAAGTTCGAATGTAGGTTACGTACAAGTACTTGCACAGCTTTAAAAATAAACCAGAGAACAGAACAGTCAGCAACAAATTTATTCCGATGTCTAATTGGATTTCGGAATTGAAAAAAAGCGAAGGAGATCCAATTAGACCACAAGATCACAGCACAAACCGAGTACCGGAAGACGACGGTCCCGATATTGAAACAGTAACGAACATTATTAGTAAGTTGAAAGGAGGGACAGTCCCGGGAACG
This sequence comes from Acleris cristana, assembly GCA_948252455.1. Taxonomy (NCBI): domain Eukaryota; kingdom Metazoa; phylum Arthropoda; class Insecta; order Lepidoptera; family Tortricidae; genus Acleris; species Acleris cristana. Next base: position 20,771,402 of record OX411771.1, on the reverse strand, counting down.
GATCAAATAGTCCCGGAATTATACAAGGCAGCACCTAGTGAATTTATACAACAGGTCACCAACATAATGCGCAAAGCATGGTTGGAAAACAAAATACCAGAAGACTGGCTCATTACACAGCAGGTACCGATACCAAAGAAAGCACGCCCACAGCACGTCAACGACTATAGAAGAATATCGATTTGTAATGTAGGTTACCGTATCTACGCCAATTTCTTTTTAAGAAAACTGGATGAGAAAATCGAAGCTCTGGGAAGTTATCAGGCAGCGTTTCTAAACAACAGGTCAACGGAGGACCATCTATTTACACTCCGTAGAGTCTTAGACGTAAACTGGAGGGAGGGTAGAAGGCTGTATGTGGTAGCGCTCGACATTGAAAAAGCATTCGACAATGTAGATCTGAGTGCTTTCAGAGACGTGCTCGTCACCCGCACAAACATACTGCTAACAAACAGGATAGTCGAGGCTTGTATGCGGGAACGAACTTTTATCACATGGTGTGGTCAAAACTCACAAATCATCAACAAGGATGCCCCCTGTCACCCAGACTATTTACAGTTTTAATGGATGATGTGTTACGAACTCTAGAGGAAGAAGAGGATGTGGTCAAGCTAGACCAGGACGTAAAGGTTACACTACCGCTAATTCTGTCTTTTGCAGATGATCTTATCATAGCAGGCGACTGTTGCACTACCCTAGACCGTATAGTGAAGAAAATGAAAGATTTGCTCAAAACCATTGGTCTGATCATAAACGACACGAAAACTAAACTAGTCATAGGACCCCTTTGGCCCCCCAGCAGCCGAGCAGCTAACAAAATCTATGGGAGGCATACTGATACAACCTGTCGAGCAAATTCAATATTTGGGGTCGTATATTACAGCGACGCACAATCGTAAAGCTTTAATTAAAACAAGATGTGCCAAAGCGATCAAAAATTCAAAGGTCCTTACCAAATTTGTAAAACAGTACAAACTAGAATGGCGCATTGCGCGGCTTATGTATAAAATGGTGATCTCGCCGGCTATGACCTATGGATTAAACGTTATGGCCCTTACAAAGGCCAACAGATCAAGACTAAGGAAATATGAGCGCCACATCCTGAAGGAGATGATGGAGGCAGCAAAAGACCCCCCTAGACTAAAACTCCATCAGGTTCTTGAGGGGAAAACAATTACCAAAGTAGTCAAAGTGCGCAGAATTTCCTACTATGGTCACATTCTCCGACGTCAAAAGCCGCATCTACTAAGTGCTGCGCTGAGCTTAAAAGAGAGGAAAAAGAAAGTAGGCCGGCCAATTTTTACCTGGGAAATTTCCCTACCACATGACATAGAGCACTACACCAATAAGAGTCGAACCTATTGGAGATCCAGAGCGCCAAACAGGATCCTTTTAAAAAAAACAGCCGAAAAAATATACAAGAGTCCAGAAACCGACACGGAAACAGAACCTGAATATAACAACGCATGAAGGAAAATAAAATGAACCAGGAAGCAAAGTGCCTGAGATCGAGTGGTAAAAAGCAGTCTTAACTTCCTCTCCGTATTTATTACACAATAATTATAGTATCTATCTTCCCTCATTTGGGCCACGATGCTAGTATTCGGGTCTGATCCATCCTTCCTAGACCTCATCCGACTGCAAAAGCCCCGAACACTCCCTACCTGTAACTCCGGCTCCCCGGTGTCTCGGACAGGAGTGGCAGTTGCTAACATCGGGTGGCAAGCGACAGCGAGGCTGTACGAGAGGGCTGGACGGGGGATGTTAAGGTTCCTATACACCCTCGTCCTACAGCTCGCGTAGTGTCACTGTGGGCATCTGAGCCCCCCTGTTTAACCGACCTGTTTCTACCTCTTTGATGGTGGTAAACGACTCTGCGTCCTTGCAGCAGAACTGCTGGCTGGGTTTAGTCATTGGAACGGAACAGAACGGAACGGATCTACGAAACGATTAAAGAAAAAAATAAGAACGAAAGTAAGAAAACTGAAAGAGATGTTGTTCAACGACAGCAGAACACGGCGAACATGCAAGCCTGAAACCAGATCGAAGTGTTTCAACTGCGGTGAGAATAAGCATATTTCGGCAGAATGCCCGCACAAGGACAAAGGCGTAAAGTGCTTCGGTTGCAACTCATTCGGCCATGTTGCCTCACAGTGCAGTGTGCGACAGGGAGGAAGCGGAAGCGGTGTTCGAAGCGACGTCGCAACTACAGCGCAATCTCCGTGTGCATGTTGGCAATATGAGTCGGCCACGACCGCAAGTATCATCGACGTATTAGTGCGATCGTGAAACAGAGCGCATCCGTTCGAGTGAAATTAATGGCAGCACTGCCGAGCTAGATGTCGGCGACGAATACGAGGAGCCTGTGGATGACATGCCTCAAACTGACGTATTAAACATCAACAATGTCGGCAAGAAACAAGAAGTCACCAAGAAACCGATCAAAACACTCTAAGTATGTGGAAAAAACGTCGATGCGTTGATCTTCTCAGGTAGTCCCGCTAACCTGATGTCCTCGGAGTGTTATCGCAGTGTAGGATCGCCTAAATGTGAAACGTTGGACATTGTTATGACAGGACTTGGTGCTGCAAAAGTTTTTGGTATCGGGTTGTTGAAAACGACGGTGTTAGTAAACGGTTTAACATTTAAAGACAATCCTTTCCATATTGTACCCGAAGAAGTCAATCATGCCGTTTTCAGTAATGAAATGAAATGAAATGAAATGGTTTATGACGTTATTATGTACATTTAACAAAAGCAAAGGTTGGGACCTCCTAGTAAGTATTATTATATACCTGTGTCAGGAGACCCCGCTCTTCTATAACAATGGGGTGATATTACTATAAATAACAGATAAACCAATCCGACTTAACAAACATATAATTGGTCAGAACTTGTTACAACGCACTGTCATGGTCATGGATAACAATAAGGTATTTTTGTTACCACCAGACGAGGAATGGTTTCGGAATGTAATGTGTTTTGTGTGTGATTACGATCTTTTAGGTCGCAAGATTAGCCCAGCCGTGCAGAAACATGTCAGACTTATGATGACAACGTATGAGCCAGTGAAAACAAAGGAGGCGCCGATCGAGCTACGCATTCATCTCAAGGACGATATCCCAGTGGCGCAGCGGCCCCGACGGCTTGCGCTAAAGGAGCAACAGGAGGTAGATGTGCAAATACAGAAATGGTTGGAGGACGGCATAATTCAGGTCAGTACATCAGAGCTATAGTTCTTGTCAAGAAGAAAGATGGTAGCCTAAGAGTTTGCGTCGATTACAGGAGGTTAAATGAGAAGATAGTAAAAGATCAGTACCCACTACCTATCATTGATAACCACATTGGCAGATGTCAAAATGCCAAGATATTTAGTGCTCTGGATACGTAAAATGGGTATTTTCATCTGCCTGTCCATGAAGAATCAATTAAGTACACTTCATTTGTGACCATGACGGGACAGTATGAATTTTTAAAGGCGCCATTTGGAATATCGATTTGTCCCAAGGTTCTCACCCGGTTCATCTCTGTAATATTCATGGACTTGATTGCTAAAGGAATTGTCATAACATTTATAGATGATTTGTTAATTCCAGCAGAAAATGAGCAAGACGCAGTGGAAAGGTTGGCAGAGGTACTCAAAACTGCGTCAGAATATGGACTGAGAATAAATTGGAAAAAAAGCCAGTTAATGGTTCGAAAAGTGAAATATTTAGGAAATATTATTGAAAATGGGGAAATCAAGCCCTCATCAGGAAAGACTGAACCTATCCTCCGTTACCTTGAGCCGAAATACGCAAAACAATTGCATAGTTATAAATGACTGTGCTCGTACTTCAGGAAGTTTATTGAAAACTTTGCGCTGATTGCTAAGCCACTGATGGACCTGTTTAAGCAAAAAAAGTTCCAATTTAATGAGGAGCAAAATAGTATTTTTCACAATCGTGTTATAATAGAGAGCTTTTTAGTCGAGTACCGTGTTTAGGCCAAGAAACTTGCTGAGTGGCCTAAGTAAGGTACGAGATTAAAAAGCTTGATTATGACACTATTGTGAACAATACTTTTTGTACGAGTTCATTAAAGTAGTATATTACTGAAGAGGCCGTGAAGTCAGGATCTTACGATGGCAATCTTAAGACTGCAATGTTACGATGGCAATCTCTAGACTGCAATCTTACGATGCCAATCTCAAGACTGTGCAATATTACGATGGCAATCTCAAGACTGCAATTTTACGATGGTAATCTTAAGACTGCAATCTCAAGACTGCAATCTTACGATGGCAATCTCAAGACTGCAATCTTACGACGGCAATCTCAAGACTGCAATCTTACGATGGCAATCTCAAGACTGTGCAATCTTACTATGGCAATCTCAAGACTGCAATCTTACGATGGTAGTCTTAAGATTGCCATCGTAAGATGGAGTCTTGAGATTGCAATGTTACGATGGCAATCTCTAGACTGCAATCTTACGATGGCAATCTCAAAATTGTGCAATCTTACGATGGCAATCTCAAGATTGTGCAATCTTACGATGGCAATCTCAAGACTGTGCAATCTTACGATGGCAATCTCAAGACTGCAATCTTACGATGGCAATCTTAAGACTGCAATCTCAAGACTGCAATCTTACGATGGCAATCTCAAGACTGCAATCTTACGATAGCAATCTAAAAACTGCAATCTTACGATGGTAGTCTCAAGACTACAATCTAACGATGGCAATCTCAGGACTGCAATCTTACGACGGCAAACTGAAAACTGCACATAAATAGTACCATAGATTTTGTTTTTTTAATGTCGCAAAATATGGGTACAGAGTCTAGTGGGTTGGCTTAGCAGAATGTAATTTTTCCTTTGTCAGTTTAATGTTACTATGCAAATTTTGAAAGTTAAACAATAACGCAAATATTAGAGGAGCAGATATTTTTAATGTTTGGTGTTCCTAACGTCATAATTTTCGACAATGGAAAACAATTTGTGTCTGGCCAATTTAAAAACATGGTGTTAGCTTATGGCGTCAAGCTCTGATACACCCTTTACCACCCCCCCAGTGAAATCCGACGGAGCGCGTGAACAAGGTGCGGCGATAGCCTCATATGTGAAAGATGATCATAGGGAATGGGACAAATACATTCCGCACATTGGACATGCAGTCAGGACATCGGTGCACGAAGTAACAGGAAAAACTCCGTCCTTCTTGTTCTTTGGAAGAGAAACAGCAATCCAGGGTAGAAAGGCCTACACCTTCGATACAAACGAACCTCTGGCTATTGACAAGGAGAGATTTGAAAGGAATCTTCAGGTTAGAAATGGAGTCTATGATGAGGTATTGGTAGGATGAAGCAATCTCATGATACAAACAGGAAGCATCACGATCTTAGACGACGTATATGCAACTATGACATGGGTGATCTTGTTTGGAAGCGCACCAAACTCTTATCGAATGCAGTTAAGAGGTTCATGTCCAAGTTAGCGCCTAAATTTGACAAAGCTATTATATCAGGCAAGGTCGGCAATGATACTTATAGGCTCCAGAGTTTTAGGGGAAAAGATTTGGGGGCCCACTTTTGCGACTTGAAACGCCTCGTTTGAATCCGGTTGGATTCTTTAGAGAAGGGGGGATAATTTTGTAATGATTCTCGAGGGGTAAGAAGATGGTAGAGATATTGAAGTTATAAATTTGAGGGTATCTTAGAAATCCAGTTACCCAGAAAAAAGAAAGTATTTGCGGGACAAAGAGCAGCTCGTGTACACTTGTGTTCTTTACGGAAACTATGTGGAATTTCCTATTGAGTCGAAGTTGTTGTTGTCGTTGAGAGAATTAAGGAAATTAAATAGTGAGTGTCGTGTGTAAGGCGTCACGGGCTTACGGAAACGCCCTTAATTGGAGGACAAGGACACTTATAATCCCGCTCATTAGTTTTATGAGATAACGGGCTACCTACAGGACATATTTCTTCGCAAAGGGATCCTAGGCGTTAACGACCGATTCTATAGGCAGTTTTCGTTATCGTCCGTAACGCAAGCGTAGTCTAGCGGCTCGAGCTGTAGACTAGTGAACGTGGGGTTCCGAGTTCACTTCCCGGTCATGAAAGTTGTCTTTTTATGTTTTTAGTTTTTGCCGTTATTATTTTATTGTATTTTGACCGTCTTAGTTTTAAAACTTAGTTCTTAATTTGCATGGCGAAGTTTACTTTTATTATTATTTTAAATACATTTGTTCCTACCAGCATTACATTTACATTTGTTCTTTGTTCATTCAGACTAAGGGCCGAATTAATAAAATCATCTTGGTTGAGATGTCAGTCACAAGACATGTCAAAAATGACAGTTTTCTATGGGTTGACGTTTGCTTTGACGTCTCTCGAGATGGGCATCTCAGTCAAGACGAGTTTAATAATACGGATATAATTGATACGAACCTAGCCCATGACAATATTTGATTCACGACGAAAGACTGATGCACGTAACCTCGTCGGGTACACTGCATAATCTCGATTTTTTTTTTCCGAATTTGATAAACACGAATGTCAGAATTCCGATTTTGAAATTTCCGAATCATCACTATTCCGAATTTTAGTTTCACGAAGTATCAGAATCACGATTTTTTAAAATTCCGAATGTTTACATTGTTCCACGTAGCTGAGGTGCTTCGCGCCTTAATGCAACTCTAACCTAACCTAACCAAGTGGTCAATTCCAAATTTTTCATTATCGATCAGGTTTTTGAATTTTCGGAATTATAATTTTCGTACAAACAAAATTCGGAATTTTCAACATTCGTATATATAGTATTCGGAAAAACGTTTTCGTGATTTTAATATTCGGTAATATAAAATTCTAGATTTTGATATACGGCCTTATATTTTTTCGGTATTGTAAAAATTCGGAATTATGAAATTCGGTTTTTTCAAATTCGGAATTAAATAATTCGAGATTTTAGGGTGTTCCCAACCTCGTCTAATCATGAGTGAAGCACACAAAATGACCATCCGTTTAAGAGTGTGCGTGCTTCGAGGGTTGGTTTTGTGTGCTTCACTCATGATTAGACGAGGTTACGTCCATATTTTTTTAAGGTCCGTGAACCGACGTTGTTCTACGATCGTGACGAGTATTTTTTTACCATCCGTTTAAGTTATATAGTTGCCAAATTGCCATATAAATCGTCAATTCGCACATTTTAAGGCCTTTTACCCACTGCACGTAAGTGTAATGAATCGTTTTGCTGCCAACATTAGGCAGATTAACTTTATTTGCCAGTTAGTGGAGTCTGCTTGCGGTACTCTGCGATAGCAAAATCTGCAGCAAATTCTAACAGGTAAATTAAGAAACAGAGGCGAACCGCGGAATGAGACTGAGTAGAAAGAAAGGGGGCCTGTGTGTTCGTTTGCCGTCTCTAAGTATACCATAAAAAGCTTTGGTAAACAACATTATAGTAAAAAAAGACGTACGGTTGATGAGAATAATATTAGCTCCCTAGCTCAGGGCCGGATCCAGGACTCTGAGCAACCCACCTCTGGTCACGCTTTCTGTTACATCTTTTTTTTAGTTTGTCTTTTTTGTTGGCTCCGTATTCAGTCTCATTCTGCGAATATTTTCCTATTATACCGCTAGAATTTGCTACGGATCCTGTTATCAATTAATCAAAAGACTCATTAAACATAACTGACAAATAAGGCTTATGATGTTGGTAAGTATATAACAAAACAGTACTTATAATGGTAGGGAGGGTACAGGTGTAGGTAACATCATGGGTGGTGGGATTGCTGCAGGAACTGGTATTACAATTCGAAGAGGTAAAGTAAGCTCTTAAGACAAAAAACTTTTTAAGACAGGAGTAAACGGCATTGGAGAATTGTAATTCAACTGGAATCTTGCTGATGGATAGCAACTTATAATTATCCCTTAACACGTTCACTGCGGGAGAAGGCACAAAAAGCCCCATGCGTGGCCGTAACCCTGTGCGGCACTGAAAATAGTGTATTTTCGTACGGTGCGGGGAGCGTATCTTGGCCAATCGTTGGAGTAGGACAGAGACATATATTGTTTTCTATATAGCTCTTAAATTTTGATATTATGGCATACTAAGTTTACGTGGGGGGCACATTGGACCTCTCCCGCACTGAATGACTTTTTTTTCATTTAGGTGCGGGAAGGGGTCCAAAGACCTTCGACCCATCACACGCCCCATCCGCACTGGGTGTTGACAATGTCAACGGGTAGTGATGCGCCGCACACGAACCGCGATAGACGATTGTTTTAATTACCGAGGTAGGTATTGATTGTGTTTGTAGTGAAAAAATTGTGAAGAAAAATGAGTGCACCATCAAAGGGGACCAAAAAGAAGCTGAATTTTGTATTTGACTCTGAGGAAGAAAATGATACCGAAGGATTAAGGTATCAAAAAGTATACCAAGTAAGTCGAAATATAAATAATGAGAATGTGACGGGCGGCGTAGATGTGAATACGTTTTTTGATTCTGCCAGTGTAACTTAAAATGTCGTAATGTAAAAAAAATACATAATGACAGAATACTACAAAATCAGATTGCAACTCAGATTGATGCGTCATTATGTTCCTCGCCTGATTCAATTCTCATGAGCCCAAGTGGTGACACCATACGTAGTTTAAAGAGTGCGTCAATTCGTCCAGTCCAAACACCAACTCGAAATCGATTTAATTCGAGAAAAAACGTGTATGGGTCCCCAACCCAAGGCAGTTCATCTACCAGTCGACAGCCATTACTTAGATTTCAAGCTCTGAAGTCTACTGAACCATGTAACTGCGAAAGAGGTTCTCCTCCGGGAACGGATTCATTAAAAGGTTTATACACTGACAGTCGCTGTAGCTCCATAGGTAATATTTTATGGGGAAACTCCTATGACATTAACATAATATTTATCAGTCAAAAAAAATGCATAAGGGCAATTTGTAACAAGCCACCACTAGTATCCTGTAAACCATTGTTTGATGAATTGAAGCTACTCACTCTTCCATCACTCTACGTATTAGAAATGAGCAAATTTGTGAAATCTAATTAAGATCTGTTTACTCAGTTAAAAAATGTCTGTAAATTTAACACCAGGTATCCAAGGAAATTAGTACAACAGAAAACAGTGTCAAAATTACGTAAAATGAATTGCTATTGCATGGCCGTTAACATTTTTAATCATATCCCAAAACATACAGTAAATTTTCCTTATAACAAATTTGTAAGTACGCTGTGTAAATGGCTTATAGAAAAAAGATTTTATTCTATTAGAGAGTTTTTATCTGTAAAAAATAGTTAACAGAAAATAAAAAATAAAAATATTAATAACTACTGTAACGTCCTAAGGTTTAGGATCAAGTAGGTTATTGGATAGGTAATAAAACCACAGTATTGCGTTTGCCCCACACGCTCACACCGCGACCCACCGACCTCCCCATGACAGATCAACGTCACATCCAGTTGACAGGCAGGAAGTGTTGCCAACGGCAGGGCGTTTATTCCACATACACTACATCTATTCCTTTGAATAATAATTAGTTTTATTACATGAGTCTACCAGCGCTTCCAAAGAGAAGACCTTGTTGAGAAGAAGCGCCGCAAGAAACTCAACAGTCGGTCCCTTTTATGTTTTTTTCTTTACAACATTCATCTTAAAATATTGGTCTTGATCTTATCTTACATAACATTAATAACAAATTAGATTAAGTAAATAATATTATGATGATACAGAGAGCAGATACGCCAGTTAATTTATATAAATCTTTGATTTATTTTACTTAAACAGTTTGGGTAGGTAGGTACCTAATATTGCATATGCGTGAGACAAACTCCAAACATTCATATTCTTACTATTATATAAATGCAGCTATAGCACTGATCACTTATTAATTATTAACTTATTTATTTATTTTATTGCATTTATACAAAAAAAACCGAACAAAAAACCTAAGTATAACCCTATTGGGGTAAGTATTGCAAAGTGTTACGTTACTTCAAGATTTTTATCTGTAGTAATTAATATAAATTAACACACAGATTTATTTTGTGTTAATACACAATAAAACATCTACAATATACGTGGCAAATAATAAATCCCGATTTCAAGTAGTAGGTAATTTCAGATGGAAAGAATCAGAGCAATATCAACTTGGATACTCAATTTATTCTTTTCATCAACTTATCTTTAAATACACAGGTTATCAGATAACTGTGTCTAAATACTTCATTTCATTTATTTTTTGATCATCTGAAAGAAGACTAGGGATCATTCACTTGCTTTTAAACCTGATGGTATTCATAATTAGATACCTACATGAAATAATTCCATAAGTAGATAAGTACCTATTACATCTTTAGCCGGTATAGAAAACTTTCTTCGAGTGTTTGTTTGCTGGATTAGTGTTAAAAATTAAATGTATTAACAAACACCACACACTTTTTTTCCAATACATGGCAACACCTGTTTTCAACAATTTTTGAACATTTATAAATTATTTTGAGGAATAGGCGTCTCAAATAATCTTTGCAGTAACATTTTGAAAATACGTTACAATTAATAAATTATATTAAAATTAAGAGATTACTCTCATTTGTCTGCTAAACCTTGCGCTTACACTGAGCCGAATGTACCCGCATTTTTTTATTTATTTTTTGCAGGGTTTATCTGTGACTATTTTGGCTATCAGCTTTTTGATTGGGTTTACCACACCTGGTGCATGCAGGTGGTATTTTAGTTCTTGGTTTTAGATCATCAGTCAATTTTAGCTTTTTGACACATTCAAAAACGCTTCAGCTTCTAAAATGTTTTTTTTTTCCTTATTATATTTATGACTGCAAGTTATTTCTATATATTAATTAATTATTTATTGATTGCAAGTTGTAGAATATAATGTACGCTCGTGTGTTAGGTAGTGCAAGTATGAACGCCGTTTGTCTACCAATTTGTTCTTTTCCGTGTCACCTACATATATAATATTAAATCTTAATGAACTGAGAAGGAAAATAAGTAACGTTTATCTTTAGCACCGGCCGATAATTATCCATTTGTGCACTCCAGTATATAGCGCGCCCCTGCTCGTTAGCGTATTCTGCTGCGATGGACGCAAAGACATTGCATGAGTCATATTACTTGTTAAGTAACAGTATAACAATTGACATAGCATTGTGATATTTATAAATATTTGCGTACTCTCTATAAGCTTTATTTAATTTGCGTGCTTTAACAAGCATTGTAAATATTTGCGTGCTCTCTTTGAGCTTTATTTAATTTGCGTGCTTTAACAAGCATTGTAAATATTTACGTGCTCTCTATGAGCTTTATTTAATTTGCGTGCTTCGACAAGCATTGTAAATATTTGCGTGCTCTCTATGAGCTTTATTTAATTTGCGTGCTTTAACAAGCATTGCGTGGTCATTATAGCTTTTAAAGCGTATTGGCGTGACCATAGTTTAGTGTCTACTGACACATGGCTTTTTACTTATTAAGTAACAGTATAATAACTGCAATAGCCTTGTAGTATGAAGAAATATTTGCGTGCTCTCTATGAGCTTTATTTAATTTGCGTGCTTCAACAAGCATTGTAAATATTTGCGTGCTCTCTATGAGCTTTATTTAATTTGCGTGCTTTAACAAGCATTGCGTGTTCATTATAGCTTTTAAAGCGTATTGGCGTGACCATAGTTTAGTGTCTACTGACACATGGCTTTTTACTTATTAAGTAACAGTATAATAACTGCAATAGCCTTGTAGTATTAAGAAATGTTTGCGTGCTCTCAATAAGCTTTATTTAATTTTCGTGCTTTAGCAAGCATTGCGTGGTCATTATAGCTTTTAAAGTGTATTGGCGTGACCATATTATAGTGTCCTATAATGGAAAACATTATTTTTTTCAAACAATTTTAAGGTTTTTATGATATGAATATAATAACACCTGCACTCCTGATGGCCATCCAATGTGAATCCACCTTTACATGAACAACCTTACGGTGCCACCGCGCCGGGGCGCGGAAGGACTCTCAAAGTCGTGAACTAATAATAACATAAAGAGGAAAGATTTGTATTTTGTATGTTTGTAACGAATTAACTCAAAACCAATTGATGGATTTTAAAATCATTTTATTATTTGAATTCTACATTATCACCGAGTCACTTAAGCTAGGTTTTATTTTTCTGCAATTTCCATTTCAACTAATTGAGCGAGTGTTATGACTGAGATAACCTAAAACGTTCACAAATTAAATAGACACCGGTTTACTGTTTGTTAGCATTTGACACTTTTTTGTTCACATAATTAGGTAAACACTTTTGTATACCTACTTCATGATGTACCTACTGTAGCGCAATTTTGCATGGCCCTTTGTTTCATTTTATAACTCGTATAGCATGGCCTTTAGGAACCTATCCATTCCTACGTAGGTGCGTAACCTATTTTGTTCTTACAACACTTGAATGGTTATTTAGACAACACCAAGGCAACATTTCGCTACATCATCAATCACACGTCCATATCGTACTTGGCCGTTTTTAATAGCGTATTTTTATTTATTGATCTCATGACCAATGTATAGTAAAGTATAGTCATCAGCAAAAGGAACTGATGAAATTTGACTGTCTTAAATAATTTTTAGTAGATATAAATATTTTATTCGCCGTATCTCAAAAACCAATCAAGTCTACTTAGTCGTGATAGTTTTCTTTTTAATTCGTTATATGTGCTTTCATTTAAGATTTTTGCAATGCAATGTTGAAATACAGTCGGCAATCTTATTTTTGTTTGTAAACTCATGGTCGTATATGTGTGACGTTTGACTCAGGTAAGATTACCGACCGAGATAGAATAGCAAGAAACCTTGTCAAATTAAACTGAAAATGAGGGTGAGGCGTCGTTGAATCAGGCTAGACCAATAACTTTAATAAATATTTTAAAGAAAACAGAAGTGGGTATTCAGCCATTACCATAAAAGTAAATTGTCTTCTTGTGGACACTTAGGCACAAATTTAATTTCATCATGCTTTATTCAAGTTTCCTGTACAGAGACAGTTATGACATCTTGTATTTCGCATTGACATATTGATTTGTCATTTTGTTTCCGTGTTATTTTATTATGATCATTTTCTTTTAACTAAAGAATATTCAGTGGAAAATGACACTTTGGTATATTTGGTATATGGTATATTTGGTACTTATCTGTTATATCTGGGGCATCATGCGAGAACATGTTTTGAAATTTTAATCGCTTACTTTTGACGTTGACTGTACAAAGTTGATAGGGCAGAGTAACATACTTACTAGTGTGTGGCACAAGTCATCTTAAAATAATATGTGGTGACAGGGAAACAGACCTCTTTGGCTGCAAAATTATGTCACAAGCTTTTTTTTTTTAATTACTGCAACAGAAATGTCGTGCTATTTGATAATTAACATTAAATACTTGTCAGGAAATTATCAGATTACTGCATCACAGTTTTCCAATTTCATTGTCTAATGGTTTTAAACAGTGACTTCAGAATCATAGTACCTACATGATTATGAGTTGTTTTTATTTTATTTTATTATTTACTTATTTTCCAGCTAGTCGAGGAGATTATTCCCTAAGTTATTCTGTTATCGCCATAGCATAAGGTCGGTTACATGTGCATCGTACTTGTGTCAGAAATTAATAGTATTTAATGCACATAACTTACCGCCATGGTGTCAGGCTAGCTGGTGGATAATAAATGCTATGGTGGTTATTATTTTATTGTAATATAGTACACGTATAGACAGGTGAATAACTATATTTCTATATAATTGTTTACAGCCACGACAAAATGTAACAAAAGAACCAGTACACATTTATTTATGTTTGAAACATTCACCCTTTTATACTTCTTTATGGGGAAGTATCACACCTTAGTATTGTTATCGATATACCTTTTATCCATTGGACGTTCGATTAAATTGTTTATTGTTTATTGCATAACCTGGCACAGTTAAAAGTTTATGAGAAAGTCTAGGAAGTTTCCTCCTCCGTTTTTCTTGTTACATTTGACTATACTAACAAGCACTAAATATTTTATTGATGTGTAGCATTAAAATTAACGATGTAATATTTATTTAATCTGTAACCTTTGTTCCATTTTTTCCGACATAGGTACTTAGTACATCTTGATGTAGTCGTAACATCGCAAATATGTAGTTCTTACTTTAAACCGAGGTTTAGATGAAAACTTATAAATGGCCTGGGTTATAATACATTTTAAAATTTATTTAGTGACAAGAAGGCTGTTAGTTTTCCGAATATAAATAAAATGAAATATTATTTTAAAAAGACGGAGCCTATTATTCTGAGACATCTGCTGTTACACGTAGCGCTGCATTTTGATACATAATTTTTAAATGGGAAATCCCTGGAAAAAAAACACGAACTGTTGATAGTACAAAATATAAAAGTAAAGTTAAAAAAAACGCTGCGGGTACCTTTACGTAAAATAATTATGTATATATGAAAAAAATATAATTCCTTAAATGTAGCACTATGTCTTATCATTGCTGTAGTTACGTAAAATATTTTTGCAAGGCGGTTACAACCAATTACACTAATTTTTAATAGGGAAACCCTGGAAAAAAAAACACGAACTGTTGATAGTACAAAATATAAATGTAAAGTTAAAAAAAATCTGCCGGTACCTATAAGTAAAATAATTATGTATAAGTATATGAAAAACATATAATTCCTTAAATGTAGCACTATGTCTTGTCATTGCTGTTGGTAGGTACGTAAAATGTTTTGCAAGGCGGTTACAACCAATTACACTAATTTTTAATAGGGAAACCCTGGAAAAAAAACACGAACTGTTGATAGTACAAAATATAAAAGTAAAGTTAAAAAAAAGCTGCGGGTACCTATAAGTAAAATAATTATGTATATATTCAAAAAATATAATTCCTTAAATGTAGCACTATGTCTTGTCATTGCTGTAGGTACGTAAAATATTTTTTGTACTCGTCGATTATAATCTGTGTATTAAGATTTCATAGAGAATACTGCAACGTCACTCTTTTCATCGTTGCATAGTCTATGTTACTTCCGAAACAACCGAAATAACTTTTTCGATACGCTCTAGACAACCGAAAAAAATTTGAAAATGGAACTTCGTATTTCATATGTGTCCTTATTTAAGGAGACTCGATCCGATACAAAATTGCCAATCTATGGCGTTTCGGAACGTAGCAGCGTCGCGTCATCTGTCAAAAATCTACTTAAACTTGCTGCTGTATACAAGGGCATAAAAATAAATAAAAAAAACTACGCTTTGTGATTGGGCAGTATTTAGCCAATCACAGCACAGTACTGCAACATTACGGACGCCGTTGGTGTGATAGTACTTACGATATTTAGTTTTCTTATACATATACTGTTATTAATGACTTAAATTATAAATTTTAATGAACTCGTACAAAAAGTATTGTTCACAATTGTGTCATAATCAAGCTTTTTAATCTCGTACCTTACTTAGGCCACTCAGCAAGCTTCGTGGCCTAAACACGGTACTCGACTAAAAAGCTCTCTATTATAACACGATTGTGAAAAATACTATTGCAAGGCGGTTAATTATTTCATAACCTTAAGTATTCAGTCAGTAGGTCAGTGCTATTTTGTGTTTACCATGCACTGGTAGATCCTGTACTGAGTTACGGCTTGAGTGGCTACGGCAGGTCGTTTCCAACTCACGTGAATGAAATAAAACGATTGCAAATAAGATTCCTAAAATGTCTAGTCACTAAAAAAGTAAAAGACCAATGTAACGGAGATTATGAAAAGCTTTTCAAAATTTGTAAAATTATGTCTGTTGATAGGAAAGTTAAATTCTTGCTGGCAACTGAATATTTTAATAAATTAAATTCTAAATTAATAAAATTCCGGAGCTTCTAAAGTCGACCTAAAAAGATTAAAACATATATCTTGCCTAAATTCACTAATTATTATGGTTGTAGAACAAGTAATAATTTGATTCCTCAAATATTCAATGAACTACCGAGTGAACTCATTAATGACTTAAACGGAATAAAGCCAAATGTATTTAAGTCTAAATTAAAAAAGTTTTATATGTCAAAATAATTTAGGTTAAATTAACTAGTGCGTAGAATAAAAAAAAACTGTTATGTGTTACTTGTGAGCGTTATTGATAAAATGATTTCCGGGAGTAAGTGCCGACAAACTGCTCTGTAGTTTGTCACGATTATACAATAAGAAACCATGTAATGCTTAAAGTAAATAAATAAATAATGTATGTATGTACAACCAATTACACTAATTTTTAATAGGGAAACCCTGGAAAAAAAACACGAACTGTTGATAGTACAAAATATAAAAGTAAAGTAAAAAAAAAGCTGCGGGTACCTATAAGTTAAATAATTATGTATATATGAAAAAAATTTAATTCTTTAAATGTAGCACTATGTCTTGTCATTGCTGTAGGTACATAATTATTTTGCAAGGCGGTTACAACCAATTACACTCATTTTTAATAGGGTAACCCTGGAAAAAAAACACGAACTGTTGATAGTACATAATATAAAAGTAAAGTAAAAAAAAAAGCTGCGGGTACCTAGAGGTATAAGGAAAATAATTATGTATATATGAAAAAAACATAATTCCTTAAATGTAGCACTATGAATTGTCATTGCTGTACGTAAAATATTTTGTAAGGCTGTTACCATCCAATTACACTAATTTAAATAGGGAAACACTGAAAAAAAAAACCACAAACTGTTGATAAGTAGTACAAAATACAAAAAAACTGCAATGTATGAAAAAATATATACTTATTATAACACCTAAAGTAACATGTTAGTTAAGGGAGCACTGCGTTTTTTGCAAATTTTCGTCTTCACCACCACAATCACATTCATCAAGCTACGCGTATGTCATCAACCCGGCCGACCTATTAATTATATAATATCCAAATCAGAAGTTGTATGTAAAGTTGGTTCCAGTTTAAATGACGAAAATGCACTTAACGCGGGATTTTACAACTTCTTTTGTTGCTAAATATGAAAGAAAAAGACCGAAGTGTGTCACGTGCCTTTGAGTAGCTCAACCCTTCTTGATCATTGAAATAAAAGATTTTTTAAGCCGTCTATATTGTAATGCAAAAATATACTTAATAAATATTCCTATATTATGAAACATTCAATAAAATTTTAAATTGTCATTATTGATACATAATAAATCAACACAACACTAATACATATCGCTTATTCTTATGGCTAACATGCAATAAAAAACTATCAAGATTGTTTGTTCACAGTATACTTTGGCCGTACCGACACACCTGCGTAATTGTTTTACAACCCTACTTGAATATAACAATTGAACAATAGATTTTGTTAATGGTTGGTTTTAAGTGCATTTTCGTCATTTAAACTGGAACCAACTTATACCCGTATACTAAAATATATTTATTCGACTTCCTTACCCTGGAATGATACCAAACATTAGCCATGAACACGCGTAGGTATAAGCTATAAACCTATAAATGTTTATTGAAGAAAAAACTATAAGTTCAAATTCAAATTCAAATAATTTATTGCATTTTTCGTTGAAAGTACATAAAGTGTTAAAGTAAGTAAGTCTAGCGTCAACGTACACCCCGGAGGGGCATAGTAATGGTAGTAGAACAAGCGCAATTTTATAATTTAGGTTGGTAGAGTCGTAACTATTAAACTATATAACATCAACTTAGAAATAACAAGTAAAAATCAACAAACTCAAAAAAAACAAAATTTTTACTAACACTGAGTGCAGCTGTAATTAATACTAAGTTATAATAACCAACATTATAGTTAAGGGGGCACCGCACTTTGCTGTGTTGCTCGATTGCAACACTATTTTGTGACTCCTCTACTAGAGTCACGTAATACTATGCATATTTCAACGTTTCGGCGATTGACATGCACCGATAAATTAAAACAAATCGACTCGGAAATAATACTAATGTACCTACTTATACATATTTAGCTTTTAACCCTGTAAAATCTGAATAATGAGAAATTTAAGGGGGATCATCAACGGGTCCTGTGCATTGCTTATAACGACCCATTAGTTAGTAAAATATGCTAAAGTAAACCTTGGGTTAGTTTTTAAACCTAAAGTAGAGTTCCTAAAAAAACCTCTTGAAATAAATTGATCCAAAGGCGAATTGTCAATAGAAATATGGTATGGTTTGTGTTATGTTATGTATTATATTAGCATAAACCGTTAATGGGAGAACCCCAGATCAAAGTATCAAGTAGTAGAAATTAACCTGGAAGTGGTACATGATATTTAAGCAAAATATTTATATTCCTTACTTAAGTTAACAATATTAATAGCCTAAACATTACGTTTTCTAAAATAATCCTTGCATAATTCGCAAGTTTTATTAAGTTCACAATTTTTTTGGGTCACACTCATTTTATTCAGTTCCTCAGTTGCTAATATACACTTGCTGTGTATTTTCCTATAACATACATGACACTTAAAATGCCTATCAGTTTCAAAGACATGTCGCGAACAAAAAAAACAATTGTTAAACATTGCGTCACTCTTTTCAAGCAGCATTAATTTAATAGTAGTTCTATATTGGTCAAAATCCATGCCATCACCATTTAGAGACTCTTCATTGACAAGACAAAACAAGAAATATGATGATTATCGGGCCACAATTGTAGCCGTCTTTTTGCAAATAGTGCTTCGGCGTGTACACTTTCTCTATCTTAGTATTTAATTTTAACCTCCGTAGTAATTCGTTAAGTTTTTTCGTGTAACTTGCTTTCTTCCTGCTCTCGTTCCCCAGGGGATCAAGAATTGTTAAGGTCATAGTCTTAAGTGATAAAATAGCCATTGTGTAGTGCGAGTTAAGGCAAATCGGAAAAACCGTTTCCTTATCGAATGGTAAAACAACTGACTGATAAAAAAATTCAGTATGTGAAATATTGTCAAATATAAGACTTGATTTTTCAACACCCAAAACATTGTATTTATTGTTATTCAGTATATGTAAGGCATGGTTCACTACAAAACTACTTAAATACATTTTTGGCTCTAAGCTAGCATAATCTTCAATCAACAAACTTTTCGGTTCAATTAGCATAGAAGTCATTTGTATAACAGTATAACCTCTACCAGATTCAGTGTATCTATAATAATTAGGATCTTTAATCAAACCATTTACAAACACATCAACACTCTCATGGCTGTCGCAGTCAGAAAAATGGAGTTGCGTGCTGACCGGTGAGTTAAATGCGCTATGCGCTTGACAATATTCGCATTCGAATGAGCCGGAAAAGTTGTCGTCATTTGTGTTACATTTTGCGCAAGATTGGTGAATATATTCCTCACAAGTATCACATTGCACCCATTTCGTCGTAAGGTCTATAAGACTGGTGCCATGTCCGCAATATTTACAGACCTCTGAATTATCACCTAACTCAACTAGCTCTGCAATGTTTGGAATATGTAAGTCTTTCAAATGTCTGCCTTCAAAGTGACTGTGTACCAGGGACCGGAAAACCCCTTTATTTGATTAAGTCTATCGATCGCGTATCTACATCATACGCTCTCCCAACGTTAGGGTATCCCTATCGATAGGCTTACCCTAACAATATGGAAACTGCTTCGAACTAGTTAACTACCACCATTGAGGTTACCAGTTTCGTAAGGGTTTCGGATTTAAGCACTTAGCATTACGTTAGTGTTACCCTATCGATTCTCCCTCTCCGTTGACTCTGTTCGCAGATTCGTGTGATTGGTTGGTTTCAAGCCTCACTGAAGTGGCGTGTTGGTGGGAAATACCTATTGTATTTTAGTTCGGGATAGAGTCTTGTTGTGATAAGATGGTAGTGTTTTACTTGCATAATATTTACATTTTCTTTACCCCGGCTACAAGTACCTATTTTCTGTCATATTTCTCCACTTACGTACCTAGTTATTAGGTTTTCTTTATTTCGATCATCGATTTACTATGGATCAAGCTAAAGATGATGAAGAACTCAAAGTGCATATCAGACGAGCTTTACAACGTAAGTACCTATTTATACCTACCTCCGTACCTAATAAGGGTTTAGTAACTAAGCGTCGGGTTGAGTGTTACCTTTTAAAATGGTCGTGTAATTGCGTTATTATAATAAAGATTTTCAAGGTTCCGTACCCAATACGATTCCATTACTAAGACGTCTACGAAGTCTGTTCTGTCCATCTGGCTTAACCTTAAATGGCTGTATCTTCTGAACCGTACTTTCTTAGTTCTTGATTTTCACAAAATGTGAGTTATTTTGATGGGTTTTATGACAAAATATAATGAAAATATCCAAAATATCGGCGGCGGGGTATCTACCGATACAAGCAACGTACGTTTCTATTAGTTTTTTGTTTTACTTATCGTAAACACAGTCATTTAATTATTTATTTATTTAATCAAATATGTGTCACGTAATTGTAT
Organism: Acleris cristana; assembly: GCA_948252455.1. Lineage (NCBI taxonomy): Eukaryota > Metazoa > Arthropoda > Insecta > Lepidoptera > Tortricidae > Acleris > Acleris cristana. The sequence goes on along the minus strand of OX411771.1, from coordinate 20,750,941 downwards.
ATACTAACAGTCAAAATTGTTGTGTATATGTAGTTCAAACCCAAAGGTATAACAACAACAACTAGTCAAGTGTGAGCGTGATTAGTCCTTACATTTAAATTTATTCTATTATACGGTACGGAGCCCGCGGTGCGCAACTGCTACTCGCACTTGGTCGGTTTTCTTTCAGTTTTTAGGTCCCGTGGACCTAAATGTTTGGTATTAATTTCAACTTGGTGCACCACTGTGCGCAGGCAGACCGACATATTTGGAGTCGGGGAGTTGGCCTCTCTCCTGTCAGCCTAGCATAATCAATTTCTGAGATCGTTACTAAATTTTGTCGTGGATACCGGCTAGCGGATAGCGGGCTCCGTAGGTACCGTATAATAGAATAAATTTAAGTGTAAGGACTAAATAGGTGTACTTAACTATAGTCAGCTTATTAATCAAGATCACTCTATATCCCTTGTAAGTTAGTGGATTTTACAGTGATAAATGTACAAACAGACGGACGGACAGGGAGAAATTATAAGGCTTTAAGTTTTATTGAAGAAACTTTGTTCTCATTATGATTTTGACGACGCGCTGAACTAGTTGGTAGTGACCCTGCCTACGAAACTAGCGGTCCTGGGTTCATATCCCGGTAAGAGCAGATATTTGTGTGATGAGCGCGAATATTTGTTTCTGAGTCATGGATGTTTACTGTTTATTTATATCGTTGTCTAGTACCCATAGAACAAGCCTAGAGCTTAGTTTGGGACTAGGTCAATTGGTGTGACATTGTCCCCTGATATTTATTTATTATTATTATTATTATTAATTATTATTAGTAGCATATGTTAGTCAGGGGACCTATTACGACAGATTAACATTATGTAATATTATTATTTTAATACGTTCCCATTATTTTTTACAGGTAAAAGTATAGTCGTACCCAAACCTTTGGCTTCAGACAAAACGACACCACAGCAAGGTTCTAGTTCTACTAAACCAAATGAAAATTTCAGAGACGACTTTGAACACTGTGTTGCGATGTCCACAACTCTGAACCTTTCAGTGGACGTTGCAACCCAGTGCTCGATGGAAAACAACACAATGTGCCCCTGCAGTTGTAAACGCAACTCAATTGCTGTGATAATAAGAGAAAAGTTGGAAGACGTCCCTGAAGAATATTTGATAAACTGTTTTCAAGAAATCAAGGAGGTTTTGGAAAAGTATGCAAGTCACTAAAATAAATATCTGTTTCTTTAATTAAGATTTATTATTACCACAAATAATTAACAAATAAAAGATTTAAAAAAAAAAACGTTTTTTATGTATCTTCACTCTATGAAAAATGTTCATAAATAGTTAAGCAGCAGCAGCTGCTGCTTAGCTGTTCTACTTTCTTACAGATTTGCTGCGTAGAAAATATTTACGTCCATTTCACTTTTCGAATATCATAATCAGGGTTTGGAGTTCTCATAGCACAGTAACACGAAGAGAGCTGTGTACCTAGTCGACATTGACATTAAAATTGAACTCTTACTCATACTCATACTCATTTGTTTCTTTAATTTCAAAATACTTTTATATTCGCCCTGAGCCCCTGAGTGAAGTTGCTAAGGGCGGATTCGACCTAACTGGAATAAGGTCTTATACCTAGATTAAACGCCGAATTTGTATGGACTAATCTAATCTCGGATTAAGGGTGAAGACACATTTATCAGCACCGATTCGCATTTCGTCTATAGAAAATGGCTGTTTTGTATGAAGATGCGTACGCATCAGTTCTGCTTTCGCATGCGTACGCATCTTCATACAAAACAGCCATTTTCTATAGACGAAATGCGAATCGGTGCTGATAAATGTGTCTTCACCCTAAGTCTTATTCCAGTTTGGTCGAATCGGCCCTAAGCTAAGTAATGAATGATTACAATCATAAACAAAATATCTTTCTTATAAAAAATACTAATACAAATTACTAAGTTATTGCAATTAAATGAACGAATGAGTATGAGAAAGAGTTGAATTTTAATTTTAATGTCGACTCCACAGCTCTCGTTCGTCTTACCGTGCTAAAAAAAACTCCAAACCTTGATCATAATAATAATTTGTGTAACAAAATAGCAGCCTAGTTTTGAAAACCAGAAATTATATTTTTTTACTTTAAAAATACATATGTAAATATTATTTTTACACTGTAAAGTAATTAACTAATTTTGATTTGAGTAACAGTTTCATAAAAATCAGTCTTAATTTAGATTAAGGCTGTTCTTTTAAAATAAGACAATTATTTGGCTACGTAACCTATAGCCTAAGTAATTGTCTCATTTTGATTGCACAGCAACAGTCTCGTTAAAATAATCAGTCTCGTAGTTATTATTATTATACAACAATGCGTAAATAGCTTAATTTCTTAAACTTAAAATATTACAATCAATACTTACTTATCTTAACAATGCGTAAATAATCATTTTTACTTATAGCAAAATAATTGTTAACTTTGCTTGCAGTAGCATTCTCCTAAGACATTTTTATACTTATGTTAATTTGTTAATAATCGTTTTCATAACACAGTACTTGTTTTTTTTTTACATTGCTACATAATAATTATCTCTCATTAAAGTAATTGACTAGTTTTGATTGCAGCCACAGTCTCACAAAATAATCAGTCTTATTTGTAACATTGTGTAAATATTTTTTATACAGCAACAAAGTTATAAAATAGTAAATCTTATCAATAATGCGTTAATAATAGTTTGGGCAGTAAAATAATTGACTTATTTTGATTCCAGCAATAATCAAATAATCTAAAATAATCGAAAAATAAAATAATCTTGTTTATTACAATTTGTACTACCTTAGATACTCGTGTATACAGTAAAATAATTTTCTTATTTTGATAGAAGTAACATTCTCGTAAAATAATTAGTCTTATGTATAACAATGTGTAAGTACTCCCGCATCAAATCAATTAACTGGTTTTGATTGCGGTATCATACGCATATAAATATATTTATTTTAATCATAATCAATTATTAAATTTTGAACTTTGAGCGCGGGGAAAATAAGAAAAGAGAAGGACGTTATATTAAATCTTTGTTTGCTCTTACTAGCATTAAGTCACTTAAAAACAATTTACTGATGTTAGTTCTCAATGGATGAAGGATGAATTTTAAAGATGAAAACAGACGTTCTACGGAAACCTGTGTTGCTGGCGCTCCGAGTACAACCATGGCTACGGCAGTTAATTCTGAAGAAACGGCAGCTTTGTTATGCCAGTGAATTACGATGTCTTGTTTTAAATTTAGTCGAGGGGCTGCGCATAATTCGTATAAACAAACGTCGAAAGATCTTAGCTGTCTCACGTTGCCTCGCGCTCTTTCACTGTTTCGAAGCATATCTTCAAGTGCAGAAAAATTTGTATCAGCACTAGTACTTGGTATTGGGTTATCAACAGAATTAATAATTTGAATTGATTCAGCGTCAGAATCAGAACGAACTGAATCGAGTATTACGTTCTGTTCATTAAGATGGTTGACTTGATGGTACACTTCTGTTAAAAGTGTCCTAGCTTTCTGGCATTGTTCTAAGGACAATAGTACATTCAAGCGCCCATCTAAATACAAAGATTCCAAAACAGCATCATTTTGCAACAATTTAGTTTCTCGTACTTCCATAGCCATGTGCAAAGCATTTGCAAAAGTGTGTTCTATCGCTGCAATGGTATTTTTGCAGTTAAGCCACGTTATATAAAAATCACCAATTGTTAGTTGTTGCTTTTGCAGTATAATGGTCGCTTCATTCGCCGGTTGAAAACATTTGATCAATTCTTTCATTTCGTTCCAAAATCCTTCTGACAACAACGTATTTACTTCTGGTATGGTATCACAAAACTCCTTCAAACTCATTAAACGGACCATCATATTGTATGTTGAAGACCACCTCGTTGCGCAGTCTTTTAAAGGTTTTCTCAAGTTGGCTTGCCTTAACTTGTTCAAATTATTAGGCTTGCGTAATATATTGACAGTAACTTTTGCCAATGATATCGTTGCCTGTGCAGAGACCTCAGCGTTAATTGCGTCTTTGACAGCCAATTGTAGAGTGTGTGCCGCACATAGCATACCTCGTACTTTGAAAGTCCTGTTGGTATCAATAAAATTTCCGATATCAAAGTCAACATTGTTGAATATATTATCGACTTCGTGGTTAATGTTTTCAACTTCGCTGTCTTCATAATCGTCTGTGTCTTGTTCGTCTTGTTCACTATTGTCTGTGTCTTCTTCGTTTTGTTCGCTATTCGATGTCGAAGAATAATCTTCGGAGATATATGTCCCTCCCAGCAATTTCACCATTTTTATCATATTGCTTCCATTGTCTGTACAGATACAATAAATTTGGTTAGGAGAAATCATGAAATCACATAATATTTCTTCTATAAGGTTTTTCAAAAAAAACGACGTTTGTCTTTCGTATACTTCTTGGACAATGAGGTTTCTTACGACGATTTTAGTATCCATAACATACTGTATGTTAACGCCAATAAATTTACGTTCTTGGCACGTTGCGGCATCTAATTTTAAGCTAATCATTTTATTTCTCACCTCAAGAGAAATTTTTCTTCTAATTTCTTTGGCTTCTTGATTGATTTTTGTTTTTATTGACTTTATATTTATACTTTTACTTGCAACATCACTAGCAGCGGCACAATTTACAATGTCTTGGAAAGCCTCATCTTCCATCATGGCCAATGGTCTTCCGTGCACCGTGACAAGTCGAACGCAAAGTTTTTTTAATCTTTCTATCGTAGCTTCCTTTTCATTTGACGTCGACTTGTTATCAGCCGTTTTGCTGTTCAAGTCAACAACGACTTGATATTCACATAAATGTTTCGCAGCTAAATGGCACTTTAGGTTCGTTGTGTGTCTGCCCTGTAATGAAATAACCTGGATTAAGTATACTTTGCATTTCACAATTAAATCGCAAATTATAATTAAAACCGATCAAGAGCATCGGAGATAAGGGGAAAGTAACGGTCATTTTTGTACATTTTTGGCTATAAATCAAAAACTAGGTACCTATGAGAAAATTATATAAATAAAAAACAAAAAACCCTACTGCAATGAAGAAATCAACTGAAAAGTGAAAAATAAGCTCTATGATCTCAGGTACTTATTGATATTTATAACAATTTAAGATTAACTTGAATGTTGGAAAAGGTGTTTCAGGCGGGGACAAGCTTGTCCAAATGTTTTTTTTTTTTTCAAGAAATATTGGTTTAGTAATTCACTGCTTTCTTACAATTTTTTACTTATTTTTTGCTTTTCAGTTGATTTCGTTATTGCCGTCGGGTTTTCTGTTTTTTTTTTTATACATACATACATACATTAAATCACGCCTGTTTCCCAGAGGGGTAGGCAGAGACCACTTCTTTCCACCTGCTACGATCTTGACAAATCTCTTTCGCTTCTTCCACATTCATACATCGAGTCATGCACGCACGTCGGTTTCGGGTACTTAAAATTCGGCCCTTTTTTTTTTAATAATTTAATTTATTTCACTCTTTTTAGTTTTTATTAATAAAATAATGGTTTAATTAATTATTACTAAACGATTATGAGCTCTGGAGTTCGAATTTTTAATGTCGCGAAGCTACAATGACAAATTACAAGCGAAACTCTTGCAAAACGAGTTTATTACTAACATTTACTATTTTTATGACATTCCTGTCAATATGGTAGCATCAAAGTGTTATAATGTATATAATGCGCTATTTAATAACTTTCATTTGATACCCAAATTGTAATAAAAAAAAACCCCTCCGTTTTCTTTTTTCGCGGATGCCATATTGAAATATTATATAGGTACAGTCGACGTCATAAACATGTTTACACTTTAGTACCTTGTCACTTTCATTCACCGAGACAATTTCATATTAGTAGTATGAAACTGATAATTTACCTAAGTGATAAGTAGGTATGTTGATGTTAAATCGGTATTAGGTATTTCTCGTTCTCCTAATGAAGCAGGTAATTGACTAAAAATACCCAAGTAAGTACCTACTTTGTTTGTAACTCAAAAAATATTTAACCAATATTGTTCGATTTTACCAATTCAATGTTAATAGGTATCTCAATATTAACTTAATTGTTTATTTACGGTATGTGCGTGCAAACCTTTTATAGTCAATAATACCTACCTAAATGATCACACGGCACAACCCAAAAAATAGATCATCACATCATAGAATAAGTCTCAATAAAATTAGGTACCAGCATAGGTACATTCAACATTATAAATAAGTGATCATTTATGTAAGTACCTTGTCAATTTAACGTCGTGTTTGAAATGTAATACAAAATTGTGAACCGATTGAAAGCGAAAAGGTACATAAATGATCACTTATTTATGCTGTTGACTGTACATATTGTGAATATTGTGATTGAACTGATTGAAGACAGAGGTAAATACCTACGTATGCACTTAATTATTTAAAAATGCACTCTAAACGTCATAGACGTTTATAATAGGTTATTTATTTAATATGCACTTTACAAAAAAAAACATAACATACCTACTCGTATTTAATATGTAGTATATAAGTAGGTACTCACCTTTAATTTGTTCTTGCAAAGTAGGCAAGTGGTTGTATTGGATAATACATCATAGTTAAAGTAACGATGCACAGAGTCCTTTTTCGGTGGAGGCATGTCGCCCGTTAGATCACACAAACTATCACCGAACCGAACTTACTTCCTTACGAATAACTGCTATTAAAAGTTTCAAAACACGACAAAAACGCACTCCTAACCGACCGACTAAGAAAACAAAACAAACACTTCACGCACACTTCACGCCAAACCAAATCCGACTGTCAAGGACAACCGAAAACAATGAAGATCGCCGAGCCTAACTGACCAATCAAGTACTTCAAAAATCACGCGATACAAAATGAGAAGCGTTCGTTAAAAAATTATCAACTTTAAGTTATTTGCAAATGCTACAAGGTTTATTATTATTTGACTCATTGTCGGCGAAATAAGTAGTGCTTCAAGGACAACATTTCATTCCCCCTACCTCGCTGCGTGCGCCTGTTGTGTGAATTGCTAAGTTGCGCAAAAATATGTTTTATGGATTGCGCGTAGGGATTGAAATAGCTTGAAGCCGTTCAATTAACACTTGATAGGGAAAGCCTTACGTGGGTTTTAAGGATTCGGTAAGTGCTTAGTCGAATTAATTGTATCTTGTTGAATAGCTTTTCATTGGGGTAACTCTATGATATGCTTACCGCATCGTTAGGGTTTGTAAAAACCAGTCATTTAAATACCCCATCCAAAACCCTTTAAAGGGTAAGCGGTTCCGGTCCCTGCTGTGTACAGGTTTTTTCTTCCTTTGCCACTTTTCCTCGCCTTGATTTACTTTGATAGTTTTGGTTAGCCTTTTCTTTCGGTTTAATATTTCTTTCGATGTGGATAGCGTGTCGGCCCTAAGTTTTCTTAAAAGCTGAGTACGTTTCAAATTACTTTGCCCCTTTAATATATTGTGTTTAAGTTGGCCAAAATAGTTTTCTACCAAAGAGTTACTTGTCCGCTTATCTTTCAATAAATTACACCACAAGGGCAAATATGTCATATATTTAGTAACGAATATCGACTAGTGCCTGCTATACGGCCTCATCTCAATTTTTTTCATTTTTGATATTATTGCAGATTCGTGGTCAGAAGGGTTCAATTTACCACCTTAACTCAAAAAAATAAGGAAAACTATCCTCTAAAGCCTCTTAATGCACTTGTGGCCTTATGCAAATTTCCAAAAATCGACTATCCCTTACCTGCAATATGGCCACTCGCCAGTCCGCCGCTTGCGCCCGCGACGATCGCACGCAAAACTACCATGCTGTTCAGACACTTAGGCCGCTTCCTGACTTGGCGGTATGGTGGCAGTAAAACACGGAATCGGTAAGCGTTGCTAAGCAACTAGTGGCATCCACCAATCAACGCGCAGTATTTGTGCCGACAGTATATTTTACTGCAAGTATACCGCCAAGTCAGGAAGCGGCCTTAGGAGTTGCGGCCGTGTAGTACAAACGTTCGGAACAAGTTTTTGAGTTACGTCCACATCGCACAAGAGTAAATAAAGACCGTGATTACAATTAACGCGTCAAAATATAAACGAAATAAAAATCACTTGATGATATTAATTGATTATATCAAAAAGATTTGGGTCATAAAACTTATTAGGATTACTTCCTTGTGTATCTACATGTATAGTTGATACGCTATCTTTGCATCGCCTGTAAAAAGGACTACTGGAATATATTGTATTCTGTTTAAAGTGTGTGTCCTGAAAGACAGATGATGTGGTGGTTTTCATATTTTCTATCAGTTCTATATCATGTTTATAATCTTTATCTCTACACAACACTAACATTTGTGTATGTGCATTTGCGACACCGTGTGTTAAATTTTTAGTATTAAGTAATATATACAGATTTGTCATGAAAGCATCTATCGTTCTTAAATCATTCATTAAAATTACACTTACTAGAAAATCTTTCATAGCATTCTTGTCACCTTAACACTGTCACAATACATTTATCAAGATGAGCGCAATACAGAAATATAGGTGTAAGATTTTGCATACCGGTACAGTTTTCTATGATTGTGTAGCATTGTTTAAGACAATCAGTTAGCGAACAGTGGTTAAAAGCCAAGCACATTGCGTTTATTAGAGCAAAGCTGAAATCGGTCACCACCCCTGAAAAAGCAGGCCAACAATTTTTGGACCCGCAAAATACTCTGAAATCATTAAGAAATTTGAAAATTGTATTTGTGTCATGCTTAGCTGACAACATAGTAAGAACTGAAAAGATTCTTTCAGTAATGGGTACTTCAATCACACCAGCATATAAATAGATCCTTTTGAAGTGTTTATCTTTGTTGGGTGGCCTACAAACTCCTCCTGTAGCATCTAAATGCAATAAAGGCAAGGTGGTAGATTTTAGAACGTTAATTTGCTCTTCGCTAAAAAGTTTTATGTTAAGAGGAAAACATATTTCTTTTACATAATTCGGGTGATCTTTTTGGTAAAGATATAAATCTAACACGTCATTTTTTGACCTGTCATTAACAGCAAGTGCCTCCGATCTTATTTTTCTATGAGTGGTATCAGATTTAACTGATTTAAGGTTTTTAGTTTTGTGTAGCATATGCTCTTTAACTCGTAATAGACTTTCCTTTTTTAAAGAAAGTGTCTTTGTTTGAAGTGATTGATTCCTTAATATCGTCCTTTCGACTCCTCTAACTTGGTGTGTAAGAAGCTGCTTGTGGGAAAAATTGATATGGGAACTTAACATTCTGACGGTACAGTCTTGTAAATAAATTTTAAATTTCTTGCAACCTTTATGTTTGCATTGAGCACTAATCAAAACCTTTTGGTTAGTCAGATATTTTTTGTACTTAAAAATAATCAAACAGGTATTATTAATATGTCTCTCAATTGTGGTTCTAAGAATATTATGGATATACGCCTATCTTCAACTTATTGTCAATAAACATTGAATTCCATAAATTTTCCTCCATCCTAAAAGATCCCTCATTAACAGAGCATTTCCTAGCTCCTAAAGAAATCACATTTTCGGTTCCTAAGGGGAGTAAAACGGCGGAAGGTTCTGTGCTAGAAATATTTAGGATAATTTTTGGAACTTTTTGTATATCAGGGGATACATCGACTTTAATTGTCTGTTGCATATTACAACCGTTATTATCCTGAAAAGAATATGAGTCAGATAATGATTTATCGCTATCATCAGCTTTACTTTGGTTAAGCATTACATCTTATTGATCAGTTTGCTTATTATCATTAGAAGATTCTGTGTTTTCACATAGTTCATATTCAGGCGAAGAAGTACGACAATATTTATAGTTGCCTGTTTCTGTGGTTTGCTTATCATTGTAATTATCCTCGCAAGAATCAGAGTCCGCCGGCCTATCGCCAGCATAAGCTTTACTATCAACAAACGCATCATTACATTGAACAGTTTGTTTATTGTAATTGAACGATTTAGTGCTTTTACAAGCTTTATAGACTGGTGAAGAATGTGTGGCAATGTGCATTTCTTCGTGAAATTTGAATACTTTTAACCATATTGTGTAGATTTTCGTGCGGTTTTTTTTATTATTCGATATACCTAAATAGTTAGTAATAATCTCGTACCCAAATAATTTTCTGGGCGAGATTGGTTTTAGAGGTAGTTTGAGTGTATTTAACGCTCTTTTTATGTTATATTCTGACAGTCTTCCTTCTTGATTGGTGTTATCCTTTTTACCAAAGTGAACATTTCGAAATCTCTTATTATTGTTAATAAGCTTATATAAATGGCTTGGGTAAGTGTATCTACACGTAGTTTGTGTTAAATTTTGTGCGATTATTTGGCAATCGTCTATAGACAATACATCATGTTCTTGAAAAAACGGTAAAAGTTTGTAAATTTCTGCTGAAATTAGCTGGTATGACTTGAGTTTGTGTACATTCATTGTTGTTTATTAAATATTGTACTCTCCACTCAAACAAAAACTCCGAAGCTTTCGTTATGGTGTCCCAAATATTTCGTAATAATTATATTAACCTACATATGTATTGGGTAAAATCCCGATTAAACCTAAAAGCTTAAGCGGGACTAAAAATTGCACAGTCATGATCACACTTATAATAAATAAAACATACTTAAAATTACTTACTTTGTCGAATATTCAATCCGTAAAATATTAAACACACACAGACTCTAATTGCACTTAGTATAACTAATTATTCACTTATTAATATAACTTAATTAAAAAGACGGTATAACTTATTTTAAATATCTTAAACACTTTAAAACGACATATGTTTAAAATATGAAATAATAACGACTTAATATTACAATAAATAGATTTCTATAAAATAAAGAAAACTGTGTCATAAAATTTAAAATAATTTAACGTATTATATAGAAACTGAAAACCTAACTAGGTAGGTTAGTCCGAGTAATAGTCCAAAATGGCAGAGTGATCGACGTTCTCTCACTTGGTGCCATAATGCAACTGACCTATATCGCAGAATACATTTTGCAAAGTTTTGAGAAGATAGAGCGGGAGAGATATCTAATAGAGCGGTTTCTTACGTAGCACTGCGACGGTCATTGTTTATCGCGGATTCGATTGTTCTCGAGGAACGCTGCCGATAAGATTCAACTAGGCGGCGGCGGCGAGCCTAATCCCTTTATTATTTGCAAGTCTTTGTCGGCGGATTAGTTTTTGGAGTTTTTACCTTCTGTTTGAATAAACAGATTTACAGAGCCGAGGCCGACCATACGCCGAATGTACAGTGATGCTCTCAGTACTATTATTGTTTTCTAATAAACTAAAGTTAGTCTTGGAATTGAAGACAGTTTTTTGTTGCATAAATAATTACCAGGGATCGGAAATTCTGATAGATATTTACCTAAAGTTGGAAAAATCCCGGAAAAAGATAGGCGAACATGGCGTCAGCTTCTTAAAAATAATATTTTAATAATATAAGTTCCGGGATTCCGGGATTCTAAAAAAACGTTAATTATTATTATTTTACATGTAGGACAAAACGTTCCATTTTGCTCCCATAAATTTGTTAGATCAATGAGTTACAGGTAAATTAAATAACATTTGGTAAATCTATACATGGAAAATAACTTCAAATAGTTAATATAAATACTTAATTATGAATTTATGGGGGCTTAAATTATTTATTTAGAAATTCCGGGAATTTTATTGATAAATTATATGATTGAGTCCGCCTCCATACAACTGAACAACAACGCCGCCGCCGCGAAAGTTTAGATAAATATTATCTATCCGAATATCCGATCCCTGAATTAATTACATAATTTATAGTATTTGATAATCTTTGTATCTTTTAAACTACTCAACGGATTTTAAAGCAGTTTTTCAGCAATAGATAGAGTGATTCAAGAAGAAGGTTTAATAAATTCTGGATTATGTACGAGTGATACAGAAATCTCTTATGAACCGAAGCGAAGCGAGGACGGGTCGCTAGTATGATATAATTTAATAACCTTTACCTTCGTGTAGTCAACTTAACGGAAAAAGCTGTTCACTTTTTTCCGTTTAGTTACTCACTCATAGGTTAAAATTGTTATTAAGTCATGTCATATACTCTATAAATTGTTTATTCATTGTATAACGAATACACCAATCTTAGATTTCAAGCAAATACTACTAAAGTTTATTTGAAAACACAATACTCGTAATAGTAGTGAGGGCGCCACGCCACTGAACGGCCGGCGTTTGCTCGGTGTATTATTTACTTTACCTACGTTTAGCCCGGTAACCCTTCGTATTAGAACTTATTTTATTATCATTAAATACAAATTAATTAATTAAAGTAAGTACTTTGTATTTTGCATTTTCTACTTGTATTTAGAACCCTTATGTGGTGAGCCTGATTGTTAGTATCCGAGTCATATATGTTTAATATTGAACTGGTCTGCGTGTCTATGGATTTTATTCTTTTCTTTTATTTATTGTAAAAAAAAACGTTATTATTAGTTCTGAGGGCCCTGCCAAGATGCACTACGCTAACTAGCGTTTCTATTCGTTTCGTTTTTAAACCAATCGCGTCACTAGTAGATGACGTGATACGAAAAGTCACGTGATCTACCAGTGACGCGATTGGTTTACAAACGAAACGGCCCTCTGGTGTGATGAGTTCTAACTACTTCTAACCTTTGTGCCTAGGTATGGGTACCCTACATAACTCCGAGGAGTCATAATTGATCAGAATCTCGGATTTTCATAATTCCGAATGCAATTCCTTCATTTTTTGATAATGACCTTACCTTATAGTAATTATACAAATTTAATCCAGCATATCAAACGTTTCGAAAACAATAAAATTTTGATGACTGAATATTCGGAAAAAAGAAACGGAATTTCTGGGTTTTTGCATTCAAAAACCATTCTGAGGAATAGGTTTACTCACCCAAATTCAATCGTCAGCTTTTTAGTTACTACCTATTTGACTTTTCGTAAAATTATTCGCGATTTTTAAGGTTTGGTACCAAAAGACATCAACGGGCTAATGCATAATAAGTTCGTAAAACATTTGCTACGAAAGAATAAGGTCATTGAAATGCGAAATAGATGAAATTCGTTTCTTAAATGGCCTATTACATTATAACAAAACCGTTGCACTGACGTATGATAGTATTTAACCTAGGGTTGGCGAAGGCAATAGTAATAGTAATGGTTTAAAATAATGTAATAATTATGTTGTTGAAAATCTAACATTACACTTTTTACGTAACCGATTATTATATTTGTTTTTTTTATCGTTTTATTTTATTATTACACTACGAACTAACAAAACATTGAAAAAAATAATAATAAACGAACTTAACAAATCTTTTAATAAATTTTGGATGGGATACAATACACCTAAAAAACTGCTCTCGTTAATATACCTCAATATACCACAAGACTTTTATTCCGTTAGTCGTCTCTTACGACTTCCACAGTAAGACATGAAGTGACACTATTCTAAGCCGGCAACCACACAGCGTTTTATAAGTATCTAATTAAAAGTGTTATTGTTATTTAAAAAATAATTTTAATAATTATAAATGCTATAATTTGGATGTTTGTTACACAATCACGCTAGAATGATTCTTTTAATGTTTTATTTTAAAACCACAATAAAGTTGATATAGCGCAATTCGGGCTGCAAGATAGGTAGTTATTAATTTTAATAAAATTAATAGTTATTAATTTTAATAAAATTAATTCATTGTAACATACTTTTAAAATCTAAGCCTATGCCTTGAAATGGTTTTAACATTTTCATAGATTGTTAAAAACGAACTGACGTCTACATATTTTATGGACTGCCTATAAGGCATCTGTCAATGCAAATTTATGTTATGAGTAAGTTAGAAAATTTAGTAAGTACTTATTGCATAGTACTTATTGCATTTTTTTTACAACAAATATAAACAATAACTTCACATAAATATTCATCTAGTAATCTTACAATACATTAATACCTAACTTTATTTTTATTTCTAAATGGTTTTTTTCGAGTATTCCGCCGACAAAGACTTGCAAATAATAAAGGGATTAGGCTCGCCGCCGCCGCCTAGTTGAATCTTATCGGCAGCGTTCCTCGAGAACAATCGCCTCCGCGATAAACAATGACCTGTCCGAAGCCGCTATAGTTAAACATTGCTCCTACCAACGGTACGTCATTTTAACTATTTGTTTGTAAGTACTACGTTCTAATCAACTTATACAAAAATAAAGGATTATTTATATGGATTTTACCTATAGGTATACTAATGTTATAAATGCGAATGTATGGATGTTTGTTACCCGATCACGTCAAAACGCCACGGATCTAAATCAAATTTGATTCACAGAGATAGAATAGCGCATGAGTTACTTTTTATCCCGGAAAATTGGAGAGTTCCTGAGATAATTGCGATGAACGACTTCTACGTGGATGGAGTCGCGTGCAAAAGATAGTAGGTACCTGTGATTATAAAGTTGAATTAAATAGCAAACACATATATTGAAATATCATGGATAACATTTTAATTAAAAAGCTGTTATTGCTCTAATGCATTATTATAATTAGATTGTTTTTTAGCATTAGAAATTCGGTAACCAAAGACGCAGGTGACATTAACCTTTTTCTAAATCTTTAATAACAATAACAACAAACTTCAACGGAATTAAACTCAACAACTCAAACAATAAATGATTCTGGGACAACTAGTAGGTACCTAGAACGTATCGCACTCGCAAGACATACGACATGAGAGTGACGACGTTTAAAAACAAAGATGAACAAACAAGATAATGGCAGACATAATTATGCGACCAATTGAAATTTCAAAATTCCCAATCCGTATTGTTACGGGGGGAGGGCTTTTTTAACATAACTTTTTTTGTTTATAATAATTTTATCTTCATAAAATTGTTATTCGTCATTTTTATTATCGCTGGAACCAAAAACCGTAAACGTGTAGATAAGGCTAGGCTAGTCAGGTTTGATTTATAAAAATCCTGAAAAAGTAACAGTTACTGAAAAATACGTTATGAATTCCGATGATTATAACTTATATCATTTTATGATAAAAAATAATTGTGAGATACATTGACATATGGACCTTGTAACGGGACTAGAGTCTCTTTATAGCCTGACCAGAAAAATTAATACCTCGCCATATACCTTGCGGAAATTATATTACCTACTGACATTTCTATTGCAATTCCCGAAACACAGATAAAAAAGTATTAGTAGCGACCCCAAGAGAGGTTTTTTATAAAACGATCCGTTTGTTTGTTCTTTGGGGTTTTTATCAAGCAATATTTTTGTGATAAATTAAAGTTATCACAAAATGTTAACGCATTATTATTGAAAAATCTTTGTACGTAAAAGCAAACTACACATTTTGCAATTTTCTATTGTAATGCAAAATGCTTCAACATGGCATGTGTTTTAATAATTTTCCACTTCTTCCGTCATACTATCGTAAACATTCCCAATAAAAAACCTTACATTTACTTCTTGAAAGTTCTTTCATGCTAAAAAAAAACAATGTAGTAAGCATTGTCTTTTTGATTTTTCTTGTCAATTTAGATTTCATTTTCTTAAGGTGTCGTTTATATTTGTGGTGGTAGGAACAGCCAGTTGTGGTAAGTTATTTATAGGTAGTTATAAGGGGTTCAGGGGGGGTGGGTACGCCCAGGTATGCGACGCTGAGCTACCAGGCCCACTCCACCAAGTCCTTAATACACGTCCACGTAGCCCCAGGCTCTGCCGCCGTACAGACCTGGGGCGAACCTACTCATTTTACGTAGTGGGTCGTGCACCCTGGAAATGCTAGCGGTAGAAACGGGCGTCGCATATTTACCATCTACCCCGGACTGCTCAGCAGCTAAGTATGGAGGATGATACCTGGTACGAAAGTCCCACCGTCCAGGTACTCCCTACCCTCTCTCCCGTGTTCCAAACATCCATATAACTTCCCATCCTTTTACCTATCTACCTACCTATCCTATCCTGGAGGAGACAACCTCGACCCCAAAAACCCCAACCTACAGGTGTTAGTCGTACCGTGCCTACAGGTGCGTGACTGAGGGGGAGCTCAGTCACTAACGGTGTACCCTCGATACCAGGCGACCTCGAGGTGTATGCAGCCTTATTCCGGCAAGCGGGGCTCTGCCGGAATGGACCACTATTTCCCTAGCTAATCGTGGGATTTGAATGGAGAAGCAAAAAAATAAAAACATTGAAGGTACCCTGGAAGACCTATGCCAGGAACTACTGCCCCTGACGGTAGGCGCGGAGCAATCTGCCCAAACGCAGGAGCAACAAATGGAGGTGGTGGAGCTCACCAACACGGTGGAAAGGGCCGGCAACGGCCCAAACTCACTGTCTGGGGAGCCTCACTCCGCCAACGACCAACCTGCCAAGAAATTGGCAGGTTCAGCAAAGGGCCGCTACAAGGCTCTGAAGGGATTAGGAATACCACCTTCTAAGGCGGTAGAACTGGCCCAAAAGAGCTTTGCGGAACTTAAGAGGTTGGGGTACAAATTCGGGTCCTCACACTCCAAACCGCAGCAAAAGCCGGTAAAACGGCCCCGCTCGGAAGAGGAATCACCGCAGGGGCATATACCCAAAGCCCCAAAGGTAAGTGAGACCCCTCCCATACCACCCATACCACCTACTCCGACCTCTACGCCCTTAGCCTTTAACGAGGTCCTAAGCATGATCCGAGTTGGTATCATCAACCCCACTCCGATGACGGACACGCAACTGGGGTTAGTCTGCGACACCATCGTGCAGAAGATAACCGGCTTGGTGAAAGGCGAAGGGCCAAAATTCAAAGGCTACTCGTACAAGCCAGGATGGTTGCTTGTAACCTGCAGCGACCAAAGGTCCAAAACCTGGCTTGAGGGAATTATACCATCATTAAAACCATGGCCGGAATCGAACCTCACCGTATTACGTGAGAGCGAACTTCCGAGGCCAAACATAGGGATGGTATATATCCCTGAGATAGATGCCACCAAGACCCGGCAAACACTGTCTCTGCTTAGTGTGCAGAACCAGGGGCTGCACACTGAGTACTGGAAGGTGCTCCACACAAAGGTCGAAAAGGGAGGGGTGACACTAACCCTTTCCCTAGACGACCTATCTGTGGAGACCCTTCGGAGGTCGAACCTAAAGGCCAGTCTTGGCCTCCGAGAGGTCCAGTTTAGACTAAAGGGCCCAGCCACAGGTGCCCAACAGTCACCACTGGACCCTCCTCCCACCCCAACACCGACGGCCACCACACATGGTCCCCACGCCCCACAAGACCAGCCAGGGCCTTCCAGGCCTGACACATCGGTCGCGCTGGCCTCCACGCCCAACCGCAAGATCCCGAGGGGATCAAAGAGGGCAGTCCCCTTCACCAATGCCCATCCCCACCCAACAACCAGTGGACCAGCAGAGGGCCGACAGCGGTTTCCCCTTAACAGGGGGACAAACAGGGGCGCCAACCGCTCCAGGGGGACGCAAAGAGGCCGGCAAAGGCACCCCGGTGCCCACCGCCAGCCTCATCACTGACGCACTACGGACCAAGGGGGCGGTGTTCCTACAGGCCAATCTCCACCACGCTACCGCGGCCTCAGCGGTCGTTGAAAAAATCTTTGGCGAAAATGGCCTGGACATCGCCCTCATACAAGAACCATGGATCAACGCCAACTCCATGGTAGCAGGTATGAGTAATGCAGGTAAGATTCTGGTACATGAAAAAGGCTCAAAACCAAGGGCCTGTATCGTGTTTAACAAAAACATCAGCTTTTTGCCTATTTTAGAACTCTGCAGTGAAGATCTAGTCGTCGCCTACGTGGATCTCAAAGGGCGTGGAACATCGAAGGTCCTAGTCTGCTCGGCCTACTTGCCCGGAGAGAAACAGAACCCCACGGAAGAACTGACTAAAGTCGTGGACTACGCACAACGACAAAAGTCGGAACTGATCGTGGGATGCGACGCGAATGCCCACCATACCATCTCGGGCAGCACTGGAATCAACAGAAGAGGTGAGTTACTCTCTGAATTTATCTTTACTAACTGCCTATACTTGCTAAATAAGGGCAACACACCAACCTTCGTTACTAGAGCTAGGCAGGAAGTACTTGATATAACATTCGCAACTGAAAAAGTAGCCAAATGCCTAGCCAACTGGCATGTCAGTTCCGAAAACTCAATGTCGGACCACAAACATATTCTATTCGAGGTAACAAGTCCGTTAGGTAAAGAACCACAAAAACTTAGGAACCCAAGAAACACCTGCTGGCACACCTACAGAGACTATCTCGAAAAATACCTAACGGACCTCCCAAAATATGTTAAAACTCCAGATTCTCTCAACTGCGCAGTAATGAAACTCTCAGAAGGAATTAACAAAGCCTACGAGATGAGCTGCCCGCTAAAAGAATCTAAAACAAACAACACAACGACGTGGTGGAACAAAAAGCTGGAAAGGCTTCGCAGCTCCACACGGCGTATATTCAATCACTGCCCTAGGCCGCAAGATTGGGAAAAGTACGGTAGAGCTTTGACGGAGTATAACAAAGAAATCAGAAAAGCCAGAAGCGCGTCTTGGAGACGATTCTATGAAGATATAGATTATAGCCCAAACACACAAAGGAGCGAGAATTCACAGAATACTTGCCAAGACACCCACAAATTATCTCGGCCTACTCAAACGACCAGATAATACCTTTACGACCACAGAGAGGGAAACTCATGAACTTCTCAGAGTAACCCACTTTCCAGGATCGTACACCCCCGATGATACCCAGCGATGTACCCCAAGAAATCACCCAGATCACAGGGCGCATAGAGCGGATTGGAACAAGGCCACAAATATCTTTAGGCCTAACAATGTTAAATGGGCCATTGAGAAATTCCACCCATTTAAATCAGCGGGAGAAGATGGGATCTTTCCAGCCCTTCTTCAAAAGGGAGATACCATCCTCCTCCCGCATCTGGTAAGAATATTTCGGGCAAGCTTTGCCTGGGGTATAATACCAGAACCGTGGACCAGAGTCAAGGTACGCTTCATACCAAAAGCAGGGAAAAAGGACTACTCTCAGCCTAAATCCTTCAGACCGATCAGTCTCACATCCTTCCTACTCAAGGCTATGGAAAGGATTATAGACCAGCACATTAGAGCTAGATACCTAATAGCTAAGCCCCTCAGCTTAAACCAACACGCTTACCAAAAAGGGAAATCCACGGAAACTGCCCTCCTCGATCTGGTCGACAAAGTGCAGAAAACCTTAGAGGATAAGCAAACGGCCTTATGTGCTTTCCTTGATGTAGAAGGTGCATTCGACAACACACCCACAAATACGATCAAAGGGGATAGACGGCACCACCATCAACTGGGTCAAGAATATGCTCTCTAACAGGGTGGCATATCTGACTCTCAATGCAATTTCGCATGAATTCCACACCACACGAGGTTGTCCACAAGGAGGTGTCCTTTCCCCACTTTTGTGGACCCTAGCAGTGGATCAACTACTTGCATTAATGACGGACCAAGACTATGACACACAGGGATATGCTGACGACCTTGTAGTCATAATCAAAGGCCCCAGCCTCCACACAATCTCATGTCTAATGCAAGGAGCTCTCAACACCGTAAATAAATGGTGTAAAGAAAACGAATTGTCCATAAACGCAAGCAAAACTGTGATAGTTCCCTTCACTAAGAAAAGGAAGCTCGAAAAGCTACTAAATCTTAAGCTTAACGAACAAATAATTCCAATCTCAAGTGAAGTAAAGTATCTAGGGGTCACCTTAGACCAAAAGTTAACTTGGAACTCGCACATAAAAAACATAACCCAAAAAGCCAAAATGGCTATGTGGACTAGTTGTCGAATGGCGGGGTCAAGATGGGGCCTAAAGCCCAAAATTGCCCTCTGGCTGTACACGGCAGTGGTAAGGCCTATAATTACATATGCCTCCGCTGTCTGGTGCACAAAAACCAACCAAAAGACAACAATAAACACCCTAAACAGTCTGCAACGCACAGCCTGCGTTATCGCAACAGGAGCTCTATCCTCAACACCGGGAGCAGCTCTGGATGCACTGCTAGACCTAACACCACTGCACCTACAAGTGCAAAAAGAGGCTGAACAGTGTATATACAGAATCTGCACCACGACAAGGACGAAATGGAGCTCTCAAGCACTGACCAAGCGTTTGGCATCGGTGTTTGAACACAAAACCTTATGCATGCCAACTGATGACATGCATATTGAATATAACTACAAAAAACTATACTCAGTGGAGATACCATCCAGGGACAAATGGCTGAAAGGCCAGCTGGACTACAAAGAAGGCTGCCACATTTGGTAAACAGATGGTTCCAAAAAAGGGAACGATGTGGGGTGCGGCATCTACGGTGAGAGACCAAGACTCAAAGTTAGCGTCAGCATGGGTACGGAGGCCTCAATCTTCCAAGCGGAAGTCTTCGCCATCAACAAATGCGCGGAAATCAACCTTGAGAAGAACCGTAGGCACCAGCACATCTACATCAACTCGGACAGCCAAGCTGCCCTTTTGGCACTAGACGCATTGGAGTTAAACTCTAAACTAGTCCAAAACTGCAAAGAAAACCTGAATGCCCTAGGAAACTCCAACAAAGTAATACTTAGATGGGTACCAGGGCACTCCAACATTGATGGAAACGAAATAGCAGATGAACTGGCTAGGAAAGGTGCTGACAACCCCCTGGTTGGCCCGGAGCCTTTTTGTGGTATCACAAAAAGGAAATCCTATTCACTGCTAAACGACCTATATAAATCTAGGGCGATCGAGCTGTGGAAGTCCACGAAAGGACAAAAGCACTCGAAATCATTAATTACAGGGTTCAAAAGCAACTTCTCCAAAGAGTTTCTACAACTCAAAAGAGAAAAGACTTGCGCAGTGACTAGAATTCTAACTGGCCACTGCAAATTGAACAAACATCTGTTTCTAATGGGTATGAAACAAGAACCGACATGCAGGTTCTGTCAGGAAACAGAAGAGTCAGCAATGCACATCCTCTGTTCTTGCGGACCACTAATGCGAAACAGAAGTATCTACCTAGGGCGACATATTGTGGACCCACAGGAGATACAACTTCTCACGGCCCAAAGCATCTGGAAATTCTTAGACGCAACGGGCCTTTGCAGTGAACTTTAAACAAAGGGCTGTTACAAAAGATCAGCAATGGTCGAAGTGACACACAAGGCCCATCCAAACCCCCCCAATAATAATAAGTTATTTTATCGCTAAACAGACTGAAGCTGTGGAACTCAAAAATTATATAAGTTGTAAAATTACCTTGTACAAAATAAAACAAAGCATTTAATCAGTAGGCACAAAATATGTTTACCTGCGCACCTGGGTAATGACGTGGACCGTAGTTAAAAAAAACATGGACTGGTAAAAAAATACCATGCTTGTCCGTTGACGACAATGCAATGGTTTAAACACTTTAAAGTAATATCGAAAAAAAAAACATAACTTTGACTAGTTTATTGTACTCGTAAATTAGAAATGAAGTTATAGGTATTTTCCCTTTCATAGAAATACTTTAAAGCTCTTGAGTGTTATTCTCTTAAAAACTGCGTTCGGTCGGTCGAACGAGTGAGCGAGTGAATGCGGCGCACCGGCGAGTTTATGTAGTCCCGTCAGAACGTACGAAACACATTTTAGGAGGTGAATTCTCAATTAAGCAGCCTTTTTAAGTTCGAACGTTTGGCAGAAGCCCTGCTGCCTAATTGAGAATGCACTTCTTTAAGAGAATCACACCCCTTATCAGAATCTTCGTCTTTTATGATGCCGAAACAACGTAATTTGGCATTTTTGTGGTTCCGCTTAAAATGCAAACAATAATACGTTTCGCCTGTTAAGAATCTGGTTCGCATGTTTTAATATTATGATTCATTTGAGTTATAACTAACCGCCGCACTCAGAGACATAAGTTAAGAGACAATTAACTTGTTCCTTTATCAAAGTGTGAAAAATCGTCACCAAAGAGACTTAATCGTCATTATCTGACTGAGTGCAGCCGTAAGTCATTAAATACTACTTTAAGAAAAAATCATTTCGATATGACCGTTAATAATTTTCGTCATAGTTATTAAAAGTCCTACCTATCTGTATCTTATTGTAAGAAGTATATAAATACTTCTTTTAAGTAAATAAATAAATACCTATAAATAAACTAGCGTTTGCCCGCCACTCCGTCCGCATAGAAGTCGTTATCGCTGCTTCCTCGGGAACTGTCCAATTTTCCGGGATAAAAAATATCCTATGTCCTATTTCAGGACCTAACCTATATGATGTGCCAAGTTGTATCCTCATCCGTTCAGTGGTTCAAGCGTGATTGAGTAACAAACATCCAATCTTTCTCGTTTGTAACATTAGTAAGATTGATAATATGTATATGGCGACGCGCTGGCCTAGTTGGTAGTGACCCTACCTACGAAGCTAGCGGTCCTGGGTTCAAATCCCGCTAAGAACAGATGTTTGTGTGATGAGCGCGAATATTTGTTCCTGAGTCATGGATGTTTTCTATGTATTTAAGGATATAATTCTCTATACAAGTATTTATATCGTTGACTAGTACCCATAGTACAAGCCTAGAGCTTAGTTTGGGACTAGGTCAATTAGTGTGACACTGTCCCAAGATATTTATTTATTTATATTTCGCGATGTTACTGTAAAATAGGTATAGTTGGTTCCAGTTTAAATGACGAAAATGCACTTAAAACCAACCATTACCAAAATCTATTGTTCAATTGTTAGCTTCAAGTAGGGTTGTAAAACAATTACGAAGGTGTGTCGGTACGGCCAAAGTATACTGTGAACAAACAATCTTGATAGTTTTTTTATTGCATGTTAGCCATAAGAATAAGCGATATGTATTAGTGTTGTGTTGATTTATTATGTATCAATAATGATAATTTAAAATTATATTCAATGTTACATAATATAGGACTATTTATTAAGTATATTTTTGCATTACAATATAGACGGCTTAAAAAAATCTTTTATTTCAATGATCAAGAAGGGTTGAGCTACTCAAAGGCACGTGCCACACTTCGGTCGTCCCTTTGTTATCTTTTTCTTTCATATTTAGCAACAAAAGAAGTTGTAAAATCCCGCGTTAAGTGCATTTTCGTCATTTAAACTGGAACCAACTATACCTATAAACAGTTCGGGTGTGGTCTCGGGTCACGAAACTTAATAATTTTACAACTTCTTTTGTTGCTAAATATGAAAGGAAAAGATAACAAAAGGACGTAAGTAAACTGACCGAACTGTGGCACGTGTACTGGAGTAGCTTAACCCTTCTTGATCATTGACATGAAAGATTTTTTAAGCCGTTTATATTGAAATGCTAAAAGCATAAAAAAAATGCATATTTAGTTAATATTCTTATGGCTAATAATAACATTCAATATAATTTTAAATGTCGTTAACAATGAATCTCTCGCTCTCCCTTAAACAATCGACGTTAGAATTAATGGGTTTTCCAAATACAAATACAGTGCTGTTAACATTCAAGAAAAAAAATTATTTATAATACTATACTTACTAACAAAAATTGTACAAATTGATATCGACAGAGTATTAAATTATTATTTTAGAAACGCATGTCGTGCAGTGTAATGCCGACAAACCACATCAAAACTATCAAGATTGTTTGTTCACAGTATACTTTGGGCCCACCGACGACACTCCTGCGTAATTGTTTTACAACCCTACTTGAAGTTAACAATTGAACAATAGATCTTGGTAATGGTTGATTTTAAATGCTTTTCGTCATTTTAACTGGAACAAACAATACATACCTAAATATTGATTCTCTGGCTCTGGTATAATAAAGTGAAAGCGAAAGTAAATTAATTTATTGTATAGGTAGGCTGTTTTAAACCTAATTACGAGTGTTAAAACTAAAGGTTAAAAAATCCATAATCTATTTCCGCCAGCAAACACTTGCAAATAACACAGGGTTGGAGGTATGAGAAAAAAAAAGGGGTGCAATGTAGCAAACATATTGGATTTTTTAAATTTATTTATAGCCACTGATGTTTGTGTCGTTACCCCTTTTTAGATATTTAAGTTTTTAAGTCTGACTCCCTCTGAAGACAAGCGTCGGGGCTTGTTGCAGCACAATACTTTGTAGGAGCCCTTTCAACACCATGTTTAATGTGTAGTTTTAAATCTGTTATAGCGTTAAAAAAAAAAAAACCATTCGATTCTGTTCAAAAACTATCTTCACCGGCCGGTGTCATATAAAATGTGATAAGAGATTAGACAAGGAGAAAACGACAGTAGTTATATTTTATCATAGTGCCAGCCCACCACACTCTCGCCGAGACTAGGCGAGGCAGATAAACCGTACTTTTGTAAACATAATGTACCTATGCTTGAGAAAGTTAAACAGTATATAATCTAACAGCAAATCTGCTTCCCCTAACCTTGACAGTAGTGGTGTAAGAGGTGTTGTTTAGAAAGTCCACAAACTAATCCGCCGACAAAGACTAACTAAAGGGATTAGGCTCGCCGCCGCCGCCTAGTTGAATCTTATCGGCAGCGTTCCTCGAGAACAATCGACTCCGCGATAAACAATGACCTGTCCGAAGCCGCTATAGTTAGGGGAGAAGTGGTATGAAAGAGCCAGTTTACTAAATGGGGCCAAAAGATACAGTTTAAATGAAAAAAATACACATATTTTGCGTCTAAAAGATAGTTTATTTATTATAGTTGGTATTTTCATACAAATAATCGCAAAAATCAATAAACAAAACAGTAAAATATCCGTTTTAAAACAATGTGTCTTTCGGCTCTTTCATAACGAATCGGTATTGAAAGAGCCACTAATAGTTATAAAAGAGCCACTTATTAAATAGTTAAGTTTATCTGTAAATTACGCAAAATAACAGTTATTGCACTGTATAAAAAAAAGATTCTAACAAATTCTTATTTAAAATAAGCAAAATTTTTAACAATTTATTAATTTTAATAACAATTTTAACTCATTCCTAACAACTGCTTTAAATTTAAGGTAGCGTATTGTAATTTAATTAATAAAAATTTGAATAATAATCAAAATATCAAATAATAATATATCTTATGAAAAATAGCACAGATAAATTCTATACCGAGCTTGAAAAAAATCCTTAATAATTAGCCTTCCAGTTATTATGAAAAAGCCAGCTCTTTCAAAGCCCCTTAGCCCGGCTCTTTCATGACTTTGGCTTTAAAAAAATATAATCTCAAAAACAAAAACAATGTTAACGCTTTATAAATTCAGCTTTTACGTAGTTGCAAGCCCAAATAAATGCACATACCCAATGCACAATCCATATACTTGTGTTTGTTTACAATAAAATACCAAAAAACAAAGTAATTGAAGCACAATACTTACTTGTTAGTGCCGAAAACTTTGACTCAACGCATCAGCGTCCGTTGCTTTCAAAGAGGTGTCAAATTTTTGTGGGTGAATGTAAATCAGTGTAGCCACTTAAGAATAAAAACTTGTGCAATTTGGTTTGGAAACTTCCGAAAAAATGCAAGTGGCTCTTTCAAAACCTGGCCCCTTCATACCACTTCTCCCCTAAACATTGCTCCTACCAACGGTCCGTCATTTAAACTATTTGTTTGTACTACGTTCTAATCAACTTATACAAAAATAATGATTTATTTAAATCGATCGTATACCATTTTTTTTGGCGACGGGTTAGTCTAGTTAATGAGTAATTAAATTAATTAGTTAAAGACACCGTTTATAAAGTTAGCGGTTCTGGTTTCATATCCGGGTATGTTCAAGTATTTATTTGTGTGATGGCGCGAGTATTTGTTTCCCAGTCTTAGCTTAGATGCTTTTAATTTATAGTAGGTACCGTAAAATGTGCCTACTTTGCTCCCCCACGGGTAATTATGCTCCATGGTTATATTGAGGTAATCTGTATTGTAAATCATTCTATTGCTTTCATTCACTGCGTGGCTGAATGTATACATCGATTCTTTTTAGAAAAATTGTCATCATCCTTAACTTATAAGTAACAAACGAAATAGTTACTATGGACACAGAATAAGTAATAGTACAAGTACAGAAGCGACACTCTGTGACAGCAAACATGCTAATTTAAACCTACTCAGAACGCGTTAACGATAATAATATAAGTGCACGGCACGAAGTGACCTTGGTTACATTTCTGCGATCGATAGTGGGGGCGCTCCTAACGAGGCAAAATGCACCTTAAATCTGCGCCGCGAGAATCTGTATTATTTCGCCCGTCATGAGCTTAACTGACTCCGCCCACTTCGCAGGGTTGGCAGTTACTTGTATTATGACTTGTTCTGTGGCAGTTGTAAGAAAAAAAATTGAATTTATTATTAATTGTAGTTTTCTTATGTAGTTCGCTTAAGTTAAATGACGAGAAAAAAAAGTACATCCCAAATGTTGTTCGTGACTTGTTTGTTGTTTGCTCGGATCTCCCTTTCTATCTAGGTACGTAATAAGACGTAGACTAGTTTTATCGTAGTTTTGTGCTGTTTTAAACTTCAAAATGTTTGTTAATTCTATTTTTATATTTTCTGGGTCATTTTTCTGTAATGTGATAAATGCCTAGTTTTTAGTTTTATTGATTCCGAGTGTCGAGTTTATAAATATGTATACACTTTAGTACCTTGTCTGTGTTTAATGTCATGTTTAAACTGCCATATATAAATTGTCACAACGATTAAAGTGACAAGGTACTAAAGTGTACCTATACATATTTATGAACTCGACTGTACGTAAGACCGACGTACTGAAATAATAAACTACCTATTTTAGGTAATAATTAACATTTTGCAAGATGTAAAGTCGAGAAAAATGTTGAACATCTTTGAAACTTAGCTAACTTATCTACTAGGTATTTTCCGTTTAACATTTTTGGCGTTTACAATACAAACATGCGACACGCGACGACATTAATACCTAATAAACGAGAGGCAAAGAGAAATGCTGCCAATTTTTAATATTTTTAAGTGTTTAACTAAAAACAAGTATATGCTGACCTTGCTTTAGTAGGCAGCAACTATTACTGGGAGATCTACTTACACTGAACGCTCTTTAAGGTAGGTAGGTTATTGACAGCTGCGAAACTACGGACGGGTCGTTAACAAAATAAATAATAATTATATCTCTCTTTTTGCGTCGAGGATTCAAAACTGTAATGATTGGGTCAGTAATTAAGTACAGTTACTCGTAATTACCTACCTAGATCGAAGTTATAATAGTACATTGTGTATTAAGGGCGGTATGTAAGGAATTACGATCGAGGCTCTAGTAGAAGCCCGAAGTCGAAGACTGAGGGCTTTCTGAGTCGAGGTTCGTAATTCCCGTACCGCCCGTGAAACATACAATGTTTTTCATCACATTTGCGAGTAAATAAATATTCAGAACACGAACTTGTTTTGCTTTTCGTTTCTCCATTTTATAAATTGGTCGTATGCAGCTATATACCGCTCCTTAGACTTCTCCGGTAAAAGATTTTCATTAATTGTTTTTGCTGCTGGCGGTGTTGCATTTAAATCACACTCATCGGACGACGACATCGATGACATTTTTTATAACTTTTTTTACTTGTCTTCAAATACAAAATGTAAAAAATTATGAATTATAGCTTTAATACACAAGTCAGCACAACAATTATTACGAAATACGTGAACTTTTTTTTAAGCGGGTGGCGGACTTTTTGCCCGCACCACAGATTATACAAATGTTTCGTTCGGAAACGTTAAGGGCATACTTACGTAGATATACAGCCATGACGGAGTGTAAAAAAAATGAAATAATTTCGAAGTTTTGATACAAAAAAACTATTAAAATTGATTATTAAGAACATTAGTTGAGTATTTAAGTAACATGTAGCGAGATTGCAATGAAATTCCTGTTTAGATAACATTTTAATACAATTGTTCAATTGCGTGTAAACTTCTTGCTGGAACTTGCATGAGCTGTGTGATGTGCAATAAATTAAAAAAAAATTACTTACCGACCTTGGGTTTCATGACAAAAAGAAAGCTCGAGGGTTTTATATGGGGCATTGCGGCCAAGTTAACCTGTATGTTTAGATACTGTTTACGTGCAAGTGTGATGAAAATAATATTAATAATAATCTTAACTTTCGATATCCTTCGGCAGTGTAAAAAATGACAGGTCGACGTTCCTATCACTATTCAAGCACCCGTATGCTGCGCAGTATCGTTTGGCTTTTCGAGTAGCCATATTCTACAAAAACCGGAATTAGGAGCTTTGGCAGCGTAAGGCGGCGCGCGTCAAGACGAGCGCGCGCATGACACTCAACTGATTAGCATCTTCGAGGCGGCCGAAAATTTTGTAGGCAATAAGCGCGAGTGTCACCCGCCTGCTATGGAGCATAGTTACCCATGGGGGAGCAAAGTAGGCACATTTTACGGTACACTAAGCTAGTGGCGACCCGCCTTCGCTTCGGTTTATGTGAGTTTTCTGTAAAACGCGTAAACAAACTTATTATACCTACATTAAAAACGATGAGTCAAATATCGGTTTTAAAGCTTTTATCAAAAGATAATTATTTTATTAGTGCTAAAGTCGAACGATGTAAACAAATAAGTACTGTTTGACACATAACCTCAAATATTCACCAAGCGTGTTTTTATTAAAAATAACGTAAATTGAAAAGTTATGATCTAGTATAATGAATCATTGCAAAGACCTCACTTGATCTAAGTAAGTAAATGATTATCGATTAATCATGGTGAAATGGTTCGTTTGGTTTTGTTACACCTTTTGCAAGTTCTATTGAAGGCAACTTAAGTGATTTAAGGTGCATTGGGGTAATTGCGAAAGTTGTAAAATCTACCAAACGCCGCGATATTTTCTTACTGGCAACATTACAGTCGCCGTTCGTCGCTGCTAGCGTAAGTGTGTGAGCAACGTGCCGTCTCGACGGACAAGTTTTTTTCGCGACTTTATCAGCTCATTTATCATTCAGTGTTTTTAATTAATATCGCTCAATAAAACTATCTTTTTATTTTTTTGATTTACTTACTGAGAATTTTGTTATTTCATTCAATCGGCCACTAACTTTTAAACAGGCACAGTGTCAAAACTAATGTTGGTAAGTGAGTTCTGGATGCCTTAACAGAAAGCTCTAGTGCTATAGCATTGATTTAATGCCATTCCAGAGTGTCATGTATTCCAGTTTTTCATTTATTTTAGTTTTCCTCTAAAATAATTAGGCCGCTGTAAAACAAACGCACACATCTTCTGAACTAATAAGTAAAATTTTATTTTTTAATCTTTTATCGAAAGCTCATTTAGCAGTGTTTTTAATTAATATCACTCAATAAAACTATCTTTTTATTTTTTTTGATTAATTGAGTGTTTTGTTATTTCATTCAATCGGCCGCAAACATTTAAACAGGCACAGTGTCAAAAGTAATGTAGGTAAGTGAGTTCTGGATGCCTTTACAGAAAGCTCTTGTGCTATAGCATTGATTTTATGCCATTCCAGAGTGTCATGTATTCCAGTTTTTAATTTATTTCAGTTTTCCTCTAAAATAATTAGGCCGCTGTAAAACAAACACACACATCTTCTGAACTGATAAGTAAAATTTTAATTTTTAAGCTTTTATCGAAAGCTCATTTACCAGTGTTTTTAATTAATATCACTAAATGAAACTATTTTTTAATTTTTTTGATTTATTGACAATTTTGTTATTTCATTCAATCGGCCGCTAACTTTTAAACAGGCACAGGGTCAAAAGTAATGTAGGTAAGTGAGTTCTGGATGCCTTTACAGAAAGTTCTTGTGCTATAGCATTGATTTTATGCCATTCCAGAGTGTCATGTATTCCAGTTTTTTATTTATTTCAGTTTTCCTGTAAAATAATTAGGCCGCTGTAAAACAAACACACACATCTTCTGAACTGATAAGTAAAATTTTATTTTTTAAGCCTTTATCGAAAGCTCATTTAGCAGTGTTTTTAATTAATATCACTCAATAAAACTTTCTTTTTATTTTTTTGATTTATTGAGAATTTTGTTATTTCATTCAATCGGCCGCTAACTTTTAAACAGGCACAGTGTCAAAAGTAATGTAAGTAAGTGAGTTCTGCATGCCTTTACAGAAAGCTCTTGTGCTATAGCATTGATTTTATGCCAGTCCAGATTGTCATGTATTCCAGTTTTTCATTTATTTCAGTTTTCCTCTAAAATAAGTAGGCCGCTGTAAAACAAACACACACATCTTCTGAACTAATAAGTAAAATTTAAATTTTTAAGCGTTTGTCGAAAGCTCATTTAGCAGTGTTTTTAATTAATATCACGCAATAAAACTTTTTTTTATTTATTTATTGAGCATTTTGTTATTTGATTCAATCGGCCGCAAACTTTTAAACAGGCACAGTGTCAAAAGTAATGTAGGTAAGTGAGTTCTGGATGCCTTTACAGAAAGCTCTTGTGCTATAGCATTGATTTTATGCCATTCCAGAGTGTCATGTATTCCAGTTTTTCATTTATTTCAGTTTTCCTCTAAAATAATTAGGCTGCTGTAAAACAAACACACACATGTTCTGAACTGATAAGTAAAATTTATTTTTTAAACTTTTATCGAAAGGTCATTTAGTAGTGTATTTAATTAAAATCACTCAATAAAACTATCTTTTTATTTTTTTGATTTATTGAGTGTTTTGTTATTTCATTCAATCGGCCGCAAACTTTTAAACAGGCACAGTGTCAAAAGTAATGTAGGTAAGTGAGTTCTGTATGCCTTTACAGAAAGCTCTTGTGCTATAAGTAGCATTGATTTTATGCCATTCCAGAGTGTCATATATTCCAGTTTTTCATTTATTTCAGTTTTCCTCTAAAATAATTAGGCCGCTGTAAAACACACGCATCTTCTGAACTAATAAGTAAAATTTTAATTTTTAAGCTTTTATCGAAAGGTCATTTAGTAGTGTTTTTAATTAATATCACTCAATAAAACTATCTTTTTATTTTTTTGATTTATTGAGAATTTAGTTAATTCATTTAATCGGCCGCTAACTTTTGAACAGGCACAGTGTCAAAAGTAATGTTGGTAAGTGAGTTCTGGATGCCTTTACAGAAAACTCTAGTGCAATGGCATTGATTTAATGCCATTCCAGAGTGTCATGTATTCCAGTTTTTCATTAATTTCAGTTTTCCTCTAAAATAATTAGGCCGCTGTAAAACAAACACACACATCTTCTGAACTAATAAGTAAAATTTTAATGTTTAAGCTTTTGTCGAAAGGTCGTTTAGCAGTGTTTTTAATTAATATCACTCAATAAAACTTTCTTTTTATTTTTTTGATTTATTGAGAATTTTGTTATTTCATTCAATCGGCCGCTAACTTTTAAACAGGCACAGTGTCAAAAGTAATGTAGGTAAGTGAGTTCTGGATGCCTTTACAGAAAGCTCTTGTGCTATAGCATTGATTTTATGCCATTCCAGAGTGTCATGTATTCCAGTTTTTAATTTATTTCGGTTTTCCTCTAAAATAATTAGGTCGCTGTAAAGCAAACACACACATCTGTTGAACTAATTTCAATTTTTTTAATTTTTCAGCTTTTATCGAAAGCTAATTTATTAGTGTTTTAAATTAATATCACTCAATAAAACAATTTATTTTTTTTGATTTATTGAGCATTTTGTTATTTCATTCAATCGGCCGCTAACTTTTAAACAGGCACAGTGTCAAAAGTAATGTAGGTAAGTGAGTTCTGGATGTTTTTACAGAAAGCTTTTGTGCTATAGCATTGATTTTATGCCATTCCTGCGTGTCATGTATTCCAGTTTTTAATTATTTATGTCGGTTTTCTTCTTAAATAATGAAAAAACACACACATCTTTTGAACTAAAACTAATAATAAACCCAAGTCAGATAGCTTGTTATAATTCGATTCAGATTTTTCACTGCAGTCGCAAAATGAACTATTGTTACGTTGAAACAGTTTTCTATAGAACTTCTTAATTTGGTAGGGTAATTTCGGTGTGAAGTTAGCGGCCAAAAGTTGGCGGCCAAATGTTGGTCCCAATCGGCCGCTATCTTTTGGCCGCTAACTTCATACCGGTGTTTCACACAATATTACTTTTATGTTGGTTGTCCGGCAGCATGAGTATGACATGCTCGCTCAAAGGTCTTTGCTTACGGCGGCGTCGTTGATCGGGTCGCCACTTTCCCGAACACATGGTTGAGAGAGGCGATGGCTGAGATACGCGTCATACTCGTGAACGGGTGCTGTTTGTGGGGTCCGGTCTGTTCACGTTTGCAAGGACTAATTGTTAAATTAATCATTCTACCTAGTTATGGCTTTTGACGTAGAGACCTCGTCGTGTTGTTTTCATACTCTTTATTATTAAGTACTTTAAGGTTTATTGACCTTACATTTGTAATAATTTTATTTTGCTAGTTTTAAGAATTTATTGTTTATTACTTTATTACCTTATTATTACTTAATGTAACTTACTTTTAAGTATTATTTTGTTATTATGATTGAAAAAATGACCTTCTGCTGGAGTTTCTTGCGGCGCTTCTTCTCTGCAATGATGGTCTTGTCTGAAGCGCTGGTAGATTCACTCATGTTACCGACGTGTAAAAGAGCCCTCATGTGGCCTATTTACTGAATAAATATTTTGAATTTTGAATTTGAATTTTATTAATAATTAGTTTCATACCGTGTTGACATAAATAGTGTAATTAAGTGTGTAACAATAAGCACGTTAGGTTTAACTGTTAGTGCTAATTGGTACGTAATAAATAAATAAATCTAAGTGTTCAAAAGTTACAAAGACACGCATGCGATCGCAGCCAACGTGTGATTCTGATAAAGATCACTATAAAAGTATGAATAACTCAATGTTCGGTAGGACCATGGAAAATGTTTTGAAATATGTGAATGTCAAATTGTTAAATCCCTGGAAAATCCATGGGAAATCACAGGGAATTGAAACTATAATAGCGAAACCTGAGTTCCACATTTTATCAATATTTTCAGAGAACTTAGCTGCTGTTCAATTGAATAAAACTAAAATCTTTTACAATAAACCAATTTACTTAGGATTAATATATTGGAAGAATATTTCTAAAATGTAATTTAGATATATCGAAATCTTTCATGTATAAATTTCATTACGACTACATGAAAACGAAATATCCGGAAAATCTCAGCCTTCTTTATACAGATACCGATAGTTTAGTTTATCAAATATTCACTGAAAATAATATCATAATAATAATAATATCAGAGCTTGATTTATATTTTGACACATTAGACCTAACAATGAATATGGTTTACCATGAATACATAAAAAGAAGTTAAGGTTTTTCAAAGATGAAAACAATGGTAAAATATTTAAAAAGTTTGTTGGATGGTTTGTTGGATGGATAAAATGTATGCCTTAGATGTTGAGAATCATAGTTTTATATCAAAAGCTCATCAAAAATAAGTTACTAAAAAATTGACCCTCAACGATTATAAAAAGTATTTATTTGACAAAAATATGCAACATACTCAAATGCTGAGATTAAAATCAATAAAACATGTCATATATACTCAAAATATAAATAAAGTATCATTATCTCATAACGATACAAAACGGTACTTGTTAGAAAACTCTTCGGCCACTCTTGCATGGGGATATTATAAAATACCCCATGGATCATCACAAATTATTTTTTCCATGTAATTTATAATCACAGAACATTCAAAAATTCAACATGAATTTTGTACATTGTGTATTATTAATTTTTAATTGTGAATTCCTATGTAATAATTGTAGGAAATGTAAATACATTTTGTAACGTTGCATATCTTGCGTCAAACGGAACCTAAAAACTGGGGAAATATTTAAGGTGTTAATGGCATTACTCTTCATTACTTTTGATTGTCAAACGTCAACACCATAGATTTGTAGGTTGGTGTTGCCGCGTTAGGGTAAATTACCTTGAATTAGGGGAATAATAAGTATTTGCAATTAAACAATAAATGGAGTAAATAGTTACTTACATTTATTAAGTAAACAAAACAATTCAAAGATTTCTTTTGGGAGTAATTGTACATACAAGAATTAAACAAACACATTTCAGTCAAAAGTTAATTTAATGTAGTACTTTCATCTAGGTAATATATTAATTAGGTACCAAATTATCCAGACTACCTAATTTGTATAGCTACATTATATGCATTTTGTTGCATCTATGTTTTGACTAGCTTTCATATAGGATGTCCAAGATAGCCCATTATAAAGTCAGACTTAAGCTTAATGACAGCAGAGACGCCATCCTCAATAATATAACCAAGCACCTGCTGTGGAGATATAGTACATACTTTCAGTCATATTTCGGTGAAAGGAACTTGTAAGTAATAATTAATAACATCTTTCGGATGGAGGCGTTTGTTGCAATTTAATGTGCAATTCTCTGACCAAATGGTGAATTTTCAGTGATTGTTTCTCACACGTGGAGGAGGAGCGTCTTAGCGTCGAGATTACCAGGGGTTTTCCTTGAAGTTTTCTGGTAAGATTCATAATTTTGATAACCTAAATGTCAGGCCACATGTCTAATTTCTCTCTGTCTTTACAGCTGGACTGGGTTTTTTTTAAGTTTTCAGTAGGTTTTTAGTTTTCCGGATATTTTCAGTTGTGTACTGATTTAAGTTTCCGTCTACATAGTTTCTGTTTTCTGTTTAGATACCTACTTTCAGAATAATTTAGCTTTCTGATTTGCCGTTATGGTTGGATGATTTATTTTGTAGTATTGCATTCAGTTATTCCGATTCAGGCTCCAACTATATTCAGGTTCAGTAGAGCTATGAAACCCTTCAGTATTTGACAGGAACTCTCTTTAGATCTGTATGTAATAAATTCATGTTTTGGTTCCTGATCATATAGAAAACATATAAGTAATGAAGTATGATGTAAAGATTAAACCAGCCTTTATTAGGCATGCCATAGGGGAGGATACTGTGGCTTGCGATACAGTGTGCTGGGACCGCTCCACCAGTCTGCCGGCCTGGACCACATCGAGTGAATCATCCAGGAAGGAAGGTTTTCTTCAGATTAAGGTCTGTGGAAATTATATTTATAATTAGGGAATTAGGATATCAATAATAGTTATTTCAACTCAGATTGGAATTGGTGGCAACTCTTTAACTAGGGACTAACAAATTACTATCTAAGAATTGTGAATTATAACATAAGAACCTTTTCTTGTCTTTTCTTGTGTGTTGTTTGGTAGAGTAAGAATTATGTGCAAAGTTATGTTCACAATTTAATAACATCATGTATAGAGCTGCATAGGAATAAAGACTGTGATATATACTAACCTGTTTCATTAAGCTCCACATCATACGTCCTGGAACACTCCCTTTCTTCAACTTATTATTGAATGGAGAAAATATTATTGTGGACATAAGAACCAGCTTCGACAGCCTCTTTCGCCTACATGTCAGCAGACTCATTTCCTTCAATACCACAGTGACCCGGATTCCAGGCAAGTGTTATTTCGAGCCCTTTTTTGTCACAAGTATTGAGTAACTGTTTAATTTTAAAAATAAGTGGGAATTTAATTTTCATTTTAAAATAATTACCTACAATTGCTTGTAGGCAACTATTGGCATTTGAAAAAATTATAACTTTGGATATGTTATGAGATTCTACGTTAGTTATAGCCTCCAAGATGGCTACCGACCGGTAGAAACAAACACACCGGTGAAAACAGATGACATAGGTGGGAATTTCCGAGATAAAATTACATGAAATTTGGGGATCCAAACAGCAAAGGTTATCTTATTTACAAACTGACATTTGAGTACTTATGTCAAATTTGACAATTGAAGGCCATATACCTACCTTTTGTATTGAAACTTTTGTTTGGCCATAGTAAATTTTGAAAAACAAATGATAATTTCACCTTACAGTTTTATTTTCATAAGGGTTTTTAAATAAATAAAAGAACACATTTAGCAATTTCAAAACATTTATTAAAAATATCAATAAGTAATTTTAATATATTACTTATACAGAAATTGTATTAACATTTTGCCAACAATTCTGATTTAGAGTGTATTGATAAAACATAACAAAATGGATAGAACTATTCAGTTTTATTCTCTGCATAAGGATGAGTTAGTCTATGAAGTTGAGATAAGATCAGAAACACCACTTAGTACTGTTGATGGTCTTCGGAAACAATTAAGATCTTTAAGTATAGAATGTCCATCTGAGGCAGTTCTTGAAACAAGTTTAGATGCAAAGGTTGAGTTAAGGATAGTTTCGGACAAGTTAAAGCAGTTAACAAGTTTAGTAGACAAGTATATTAAAGACAAGGACAGTTTTTCACTGAAGAGATCTAGAGCACTAGGTGCACATCTGTATTACAGACTTTTAAGAATTCAAGTTGACTTTGATGCAAGCAACTTACAATTAAAATCAGAACTAAATAACAAATTAGAATCACTTTTAGTTAGGATTGAAACACTAGTGCCGACTTCAGACCAAAGTTTAGTTATTCCTTTGGAGATCACTGAGATGCATGTTGAATGCACGGGTGACAAGAATTTTTCAAAATGGGGAGTCAAGTTCAATGGATGCACTGACCCCAGATCATTTTTAGATCGTATTGAAGAACTTAAGTTAGCTTTTGGTGTATCAGACATAGGGCATCCTTCCGGGAAATCCCGGTTCTGTAATTCCCGGGAAATCCCGGGAATTTCATAGTGCCTAAAGAACCGGTACTGAAGGTTACATCCCGGTTCACCCGGTTCTTTCCATGAGTATCACAAATATCACAATTCACAGCTGAGCGACGACGCCGGCACAAGCGGGAACATCGCACTCCACTATCCGCTTTTTGGAATTGGTGGAGGATGCATTTAAGCTCTAAAAGAGGGGTAATTACACAAAAGATCCCGTAGGGTCGAAGTGTATCCGTAAGGACGCCACAAATAAGATAAGATAAGATACGTTTTTGTTGAAGAAAACGTGCATGTTTTTATTGCATATTTACAAAAAAATAATATTCATTATTTTTTTAATTGTTTTATTTCTTAAATGTCCAAGTGTGGCGGTGAATTCAGGGAAAAATAAAGAACCGGGAGAACCGGGAATCCCGGTACTGTCCCTGCATAGAACCGGGAAATGGAATTCTTGGTACCGGGCCCGGTAATGCATGCCCTAACAGACATCAAATTGTTTCATTCAGCGGCACAACTGTTTACAGATCAAGCCTTATTATGGTACAGAGGTATAAGACAACAGGTTTTTAGCTGGAAGTACATTAGGGAGTTGTTGTTAGAGGAGTTTGATCCTGTTGACTATGATTACAGGTTATTAGGGGAATTTAGGTTAAGAACACAAGGTTCAACTGAACCTATACACATTTATTTTTCGGTTATGGCGTGTTTGTTTTCCCGTCTTAAGGTTGCGTTGCGTTGTCTGAGGAGGTGAAATTGGAAATCCTTTTGCACAATATTAGGCCATTAGCACAACATTTAGTTTTAGTGCACATAACATCGGTGTCACAGCTGAAGGATCATTGTCGCAGATTGGAAGGTGCTAAACAGCGTGCAGAGTTATTCACAGAGCCTTCTAAGACCGCAACTAACATTTTGTCGGACGAATTTGTTTACTCAGCAAGTCCAAGCCGGTTCATTCGGTAAATTATTCAGGTTCATCGTCGTCTCCTAGCAACTGCAAGAAAGCAACTTTTGCGTTTGCACAGCATAGTACTGGAGCATCTCAGGGTAAACAACAAACGCAGTTTCGATCCACACATGTACACAAATCATAATTTTAGACTTTGCAGGGCAAGGGCCCGTGATGTTAAAATCAGATGTTTTGGTTGTGGTTTGACCGATGTTGTTATTGCCAATTGTCCGAAATGTACTTAACGTATGAAGCCGACACTACACGTTCCGATTCCGACTTCAAAAAACTAGATTGTTTTGATCGTAGCAAATTTAAAAACAGTAAATCTATTTCTAAATTTTGTAATTATAATTCAATTATTAGGATCATGTTTAAACCAAATAAAGATGATATTTGGCCTTATTTAAAGTTTAAAGTTTATGACTTTGAGATTTTCGGTTTATTAGATTCGGGAGCTTCGGTTTCGATTTTAGGCAATAATGCACATCTGGATTTTGAGAAATTTGGATTTAGGGTACAATCATGTGAGCCGACGACATGTAATGTTGCAAATGGCGTCGAGGTCCAAACAATTGGGTGTATTTTTGTTTCGTTGACATTTAAGTACGTCACACACGTCATTGAATTTTATGTGATACCCATCATTGTTTCGGACGTCATTTTAGGTATCGACTTTTGGACATCGTTTCGATTGGCGCCAGAGATATTTGAAAACATCGATTACATGATAACGCCGGACTCGTATTTAAAGAAAATTAACGGTATTTCTGATCAAATTAATACTATTCAGTCTTACGACCGCAAAAGGAACTTGCCGATGCAGTAGTAGGGAAATTTAAGGATATTTCGTTCGAGGAGAAAGGGTTTTTTTTTTGGGTTGTCGCCTGAAGGGCCAAAGACTTAAGTCCTTGCTTTTGTTAGCAGGATATTGAAATTTACATTTAAAAGGGGCAGAGATGAAAATCCCTTCCGGAGACCTGGGAATGGAGGGCCCAGGTACTGCCGGGCTCGCACCGGCTAAAAACACCAATGCTCCTTGTTGTGAATGAAGTTCAAAACTCCCGCGGATACTACCCCAGCCAGTGCTGAAAGGCCGGAGGAGAAGTTCATTCCTCCGTTTATTTATCCGCGGGGTTAGAAAAAAGGGGGTGGGAATGGGGAATGGGAAGGGGCTTGCTTAACTTAGGTGAGTCGCGGAGTGGGAATCCTGACGCATGCATGCTTACAGACTACGGGCTTCCTTTCTTTTGCCCGACAATGGAAGGGTTGGGTCGGAGATCTTTTTGGACTGCTTGTGTGGCCGTGGACACCATCTTTATGGGTGGGGCTACCCTTTTTTGAGGCTTACTCTTTTGCCTGGAGATAATATTTTATTTGCGCGTGTCTCTTTGCGCTGCCCTCTTTTTTATGACCTCTTCCATTGCAACTTAGCCTATACATCTGCTATAATGAAAAGGGGGGAGCAGGTGTCAGTTTGACGAGGGACAAGAGAATCGCGCGCGGAGCCTTACCCCAGCCAGTGCTGAAAGGCCGGGAGAGAAAATCATTCTCCCGTTTAGGTGTCCGCAGGATTCTCCATCCCCCGTCCTACCGACACTCGTTAGGTGTTCGGGAGATGCGTTCGTCAGGGGTTGCTGTTAATATAAAACTTAAGGCTAGATTAGTTTATTAGTAAGGTATTAACCCTTCGAGCTTTCGCGGTTTGCTTCTGTTCCCAGTAGGGCTTTCCAGCTTGAGTTATCCGGAGAAACTTTGACTCCGGTCTTTTGCTCAAGGTCAAGCCTTTCCACGCCGAAACGCGGGCACTCGCAGACAATGTGCCAGATGTCCTCGTCAAGGGTCGGATTGCAGACACACGAGGGTGTGTCTTTGATCTTAAAACGGTGGAGATAGGTCGCGAAGCTTCCGTGACCAGTAAACGCTTGAACCAGGAAGTTTGTGAGTTTGAGTTTCTTTAATATGCTGTTCGCATCTCTCACAGTTGTAAAAAACTTCTTGGTTGTCGCATCTGTTCCGGATGCCCCGTAACGAACCTGCCACTGTTCGACCGTGTTTTGTCTTATCGACCTCTTAGCGTAGGACACCGGCACCATGTCGTATTGGGGGGCGGTCTTCTTCCTAAGGGCTGCTTGCTTTGCCAATTTGTCTGTTCTCTCGTTTCCTGGCGTTCCAACGTGAGGTCGCAGCCAATAGAACCTGAGATCGGTCCCCACTGCTCTTGTTTGGGTTGTGGCGTTTTTGAACTCTTGAACCAAGGGGTGTGTCGTGCCCGGGGATTTGAGAAGCTCCAGTGAGGATCTTGAGTCACTGAGGATGCTGACGCTCCGCGCCTTGTATTTCCCTGCAATCTGCACTGCCCTAAGTAGAGCGTACAGTTCGGTTTGAAACACGGTGCTATAGGGCGCTAGCTTGAAGGTTGAGTGGCGGATTTCTCTGCCATTCTCCCACCATGTGAGTGCCGCTCCCGTTTGGCCTTCAATTTTACTCCCATCGGTGTAAATTTGAGGGCCTCCGAGTTCGTATCTATCGACCACGTCTTGGTTGAAATCCTCCAAGCAGACGTAGTCGATGGACACAACCCTTGACGGGTGTGGTCTCTTCAGGGCGTCAGTTTTTTCTTCAATTGAGGAGAAAGGGTTAGGTAGGACCGCCTTAATTGAGCATACTGTTGAGACCGGAGACGCTATGCCAATTAGGACCCGGCATTATCCACTGTCGCCGGAAAAGCGTGCTGCGTTGAGTTCGGAACTCGATAGGATGCTACAATTAGACATTGTCACGCCGTGTGAAAGCCCGTGGAATAACCCTGCTCTTTTGGTTCGCAAGGCAAACGGCGATTGGCGATTCTACTTAGATTGTAGGAAGTAAAAATCAGTCACGAAAGAGGATTCGTTTTCCATTCCGTATATTCCGCAAATTCTGGACAGTTTAAAGGAAGCGAAATACGACGTCGATTGATTTAGTTAGCAAGAGAAGACGAGTTTCACTGTCCCTGGTCGTGGTTTATTTAAGTTTAGGGTGATGCTAATCGACCTGTGACATTGAGAATGGTCTTGCCTTTTACTATGTTGATGATATTGTGATATGTACTTCCGATTTTCAGACATATTTAGTTCTTCTTAATAGGGTTTTGGAGATATTGAAGATTGCGAATTTGACTATACATTTTGTGAAGTCCAACTTTTTCAGGAAGTCTCTTAGATATCTCGGTTACGTCGTAGACGAGTTCGGGTTGCGGACTGATCCTGAAAAGGTTGCGGCCATCTTGAATTTCCCCATTCCGACTGCTCCCAAGGAGGTAAAGATATTTTTAGGAACGTGCTCATGGTACCGGCGGTTTATTCGCAACTTTTCGACCATAGCTGCTCTTTTAAATATACTTACCGCAAAGGAAAAGAACGTTCCGGCTTTTCAATGGTCTGAGGGGGCTGAAGTCACCTTAAATTTGTTAAAGAACGCGTTGGTGACAGCACCTATTTTGCCAGTGCCGGATTTTGACAAGCCTTTCGTTGTGCACTGCGACGCTTCCTCTTACGGATTGGGCGGAATGGTTTCACAGACCATTGATGACCACGAGCACCCGATCACGAATGTAAGCCGTTCCTTAAATAAGGCGGAACGTAATTATAGCGCTACCGAAAGGGAGCCAGAGCCTCCCATTCAGTTCTGTTCTTAGTGGAGAAATTTCAGTCGTATTAAGGATCTCGTCGTTTTAAGGTGGTCACGGACCACGCGTCTCTGAAGTGGTTCATGAACCTAGAGAACCCATCACGTAGATTGGCTCGATGGGGGTGTCGACTGTCTCACTATAATTTTGATATTGAGCACAGGAAAGGCACCGACAACGTTGTCCCTGATGCGTTGTCTAGGCTCATGAAGGTAGACGCCCTGAATATTTTGGATGGTGATGCCGAGAAAGACGAGTGTATGAGAAGGTTTTGAGTGGATGTAGGACTTTTCCCGCTAACTTTCCGATTTTTTGTGTTAAGCACTGTAAAAGTAAGTATAACTAACTTAGGGAGTTTGATTGGAAGGAGGTTGTGAAGAAGGGTGACCGAAAAAGAGAACCATTGCGAGTCCACAGCCGCGCATTTTGGCGTTTTTAAGACACACCGGCGGCTATCTCTGACGTACTTTTGGCCGGGCATGCACAATGATTTTGTCGATTTTGTTAAGGCTTGCGACGTGTGTTGTGCTTACAAACACTCGCAGCGACAAATTTCAGGGTTGATGGGTCAGCCAAAAGTATGTCACAGACCGTTTCAGGTGTCCTCAATAGATTAAGTGGGTCCTATTCCTCGCTCTCGTTCAGGTTTCACATTTTTATTTGTGGTGACATACATGTTGCTTTTCGAAGTTCACGTTACTTTTTCCGCTTCGTCGTGCAACTAGCGCCCTAGTTGCTAAACATTTCAAGAATAACGTTATTCTAGCACATGGTGTGCCTAAAACCGTGATTGCAGATAATGGAGTGCAATTTACGGGATCAGAATTTAAGCTTCTTTTGAAACGTTATAATGTTCCAAAAATTAATTATGGCCCTCGTTAAACACCCCAGGTAAAATTAATTGAGCGGTATAACAAAACAGTTATGACTTCCGTAGCGTCGTACGTAGAGGAGAACCACCGTTCTTGGGAGGAACAACTGCACCGGTTACAGTTCGCTTTGAACAGTGCAGTGAATGAGTACCTTGGGGTTCTCTCCTTTCTTTTTAGTACACGCACGAAGAGCCAGTCATTAATGGTTTGCTTTACAAGGACTCGAAGGAGGAGTATAGCGCAGCCATTCCCCGTGAAGAATATGCCGGTGAATTTGGTACCTTGAAGGGTATTTTCGGACAAGTACGTGCTCAACTTCTAAAAGCACATGCAAATAATGCTAGGCATTATAATTTAAGACGTCGTTCTGCAAAATTTTCAGTAGGTACAGATACTGTTTGGAAACGTTGCTTTGTACAGATGCTTCGAAATTTAAAATGGCCAAGCTCGCGCCTAAGTACGAAAAATGTAGAGTTAAGACAGTATTATCGCCTTTAGTTTACGAGTTAGAGCGGATGGATGGACATCCGATAGGTTCTTGGCACATAAAGGACTTGAAAGTTTAACAGTTATTTTGTACAATAATAAGATTTTAGCTACCATTTAGTGTTAAATATTGAATAAACTATTTAGTTAATCACAAATTAAGTTATTACTGTATCACTACCGTTTATGAGCGAGATGTATGAAAGTCAAAGTATGTAAGTATAATATTTAGAGCGGCTCAATCTTATACTCTATAACATCTTGAGTATTCAGTATGTGTTTAAGCTTACCGTGTTAGGAGGTGATTCCTTATCATTATTACGTTATGTTTTCTGTATTCGCATTCAACACTGTCTGGTTTCGGTACATGTGTGGATGCGATTTTGGTGTATTTCGGTACTTTTCGTTATTCCGGGACTTACGCTCGGAATAATATTTTGTCTCCTCAGACGCGCACTGAGATGTTTTGTATTTTCGAATTGCTCAGATACAACTTCGGTTGAGTCTGTGTAATATTGAGTTTTTTTGATATTTTGGTATAGTATAGTTTCGGGGTTTCGAATTTGTAGTTTCAGACAGTAGTCTTAGACTACTTATTAGGGTTTCGCCCGGACAAGAAGAGAAATATATTGTTGAACATAGGTCCTGGCTGTTGGAAATTAGCCTCTCCGCATTGTCGTTGTGTTGGAGAAGCTAATAGGATAGTTACTGATTTTAGGTTTCAGTTACTTTTTATTATAACATGGTTGTTACATAGTTTAGTTCGTTAGGATTGCGTTGTCGTGTGGTTAAATTTTGCGAAATTTGGTACTTTAATGTTTAGTTAACAGTTTTCTTCAGTCTTTAGGAGATGTTTATGATAAGGTCGCTGAGGGCAGCGATCGGTTTACCTACGTTAAACCTTTCATTGGGAAGGGGGGTATTGTAACGTTGCATATCTTGCGTCAAACGGAACCTAAAGACTGGGGAAATATTTAAGGTGTTAATGGCATTACTGTTCATTACTTTTGATTGTCAAATGTCAACACCATAGATTTGTAGGTTGGTGTTGCCGCGTTAGGGTAAATTACCTTGAATTAGGGGAATAATAAATATTTGCAATTAAACAATAAATGGAGTAAATAGTTACTTACATTTATTAAGTAAACAAAACAATTCAAAGATTTCTTTTGGGAGTAATTGTACATACAAGAATTAAACAAA
This sequence comes from Acleris cristana, assembly GCA_948252455.1. Taxonomy (NCBI): domain Eukaryota; kingdom Metazoa; phylum Arthropoda; class Insecta; order Lepidoptera; family Tortricidae; genus Acleris; species Acleris cristana. The sequence goes on along the minus strand of OX411771.1, from coordinate 20,706,954 downwards.
CACATTTCAGTCAAAAGTTAATATAATGTAGTACTTTCATGTAGGTAATATATTAATTAGGTACCAAATTACCCAGACTACCTAATTTGTATAGCTACATTATATGCATTTTGTTGCATCTATGTTTTAACTAGCTTTCATCAAGATGTCCAAGATGATAGCCCATTATAAAATCAGACTTAAGCTGAATGAGAGCGGAGACGCCATCCTAAATAATATAACCAAGCACCTGCTGTGGAGATATAGTACATACTTTGAGTCATATTTCGGTGAAAGGAACTTGTAAGTAATAATTAATAACATCTTTCGGATGGAGGCATTTGTTGCAATTTAATCTGCAATTCTCTGACCAAATGGTGAATGTCTAAGCATCGAGATTACCAGGGGTTTTCCTTGAAGTTTTCCGGTAAGATTCATAATAACCTTCTTCCGCCGCTTGCTGGGATGCTCACAAATCATATCTGGACCTTTTTTTAAACGTTCCAGGGACCAAAGTTCGGGCTGTTGAATTGGATGGAGGAACCACCGCAGCCACAACCTACACCGACATTCTGTTGCCAGGAGGCACGCCATCCACCATCGACACCACCGGGACGCTGCACGAATACAGGCGGACACAGTTGTGAGCGTCCGCGAGCATCAGCTACGTCCCGGCGTTCCCCAGGCGAGAATACCTTATCCGTAGGGACGGAACCGGGACTGTGTGAATTTATTTTAATCCCACGATCCTTTGTTTTTTTTACCAAAACAGTCGGACTACACTTTTAGTTTTTTAATTATAATTTTTATTGCGCTAGACGGGCCTTAATACCTTACGACCCATTTTTTTAGTAAATTATTTTCTTTGATGTTGACCTCGGTTGTTTTCTTTTTATGAAAGCCCTAGAACGAACGTCACACTGGTTAACTTAAACACTAGAATGGTATTAAATATAAAATTATAATGCAACGCCGTACCTAATATTTAAATCCGGTACAACAAAAAATAAATATTATTTTATTATGATGTACCAAAATCATCATTCCTCTGCCAGGAGCTATCGGTGTCGGGCGAGTGCCAGCGCGTTCGCTGCTACCCAGTTCGCGTCTTCATACGAGCTAGCCACAGTGCCCGTGCGACATTAAAATATATAACACTGTAAAATTTGATTCCTTCGCGGCAGTGGAACCTTTTATCTTGCTTGATACGTACTTTCGTGCCCCGATTAATGGGTGAGTGTTGAACAATAGAATTATTTCATTCTAGTGTAGTGTTAAGTAAATCATTGTGTTATCATGCAAGTCATTCTCATCTTTCCGCATCAATATTTTAATGAGCTTTCTATGCCCAGTTAAATGTACCTATTCTTATAGCTATTACTAGTAAATGTTAGTTCACCTTATTTTTTCTAATTTTTCTCAAAGTTTTCTAACAAGAATTGTAACTCCGTTCTGATCGTGAGCACCCTCACTAACTACTAGCCGATCCTCCCTTTGCTTCCGCTTGAACAGGGTGCTCATCATTAGCGGCAATACGGAGCATATTTTAATGCGAGTCGTCCATTCGCAGGGTATTACGTTTACGCTAAGAAGCGCCACGCACCTCGCTTTTACTTCCCCGCAGGTGAACGTTGCCGCGAAGCCGTTCCGGCCTGCTCCATCTACTCCGCCCAGCATCAGCGCAGCCCATCAGCGCCAGGGTAGTCACGGACTACGGAAGTGAAACCTAGACGGGCTTTTGATCCACGACCAATAAATTGTGTTGACTAATTGGTGTCCTTTTTATTTTATCTAGTACCACCAACAAAGATTACGTTACACTGTCATGTTTATCAGTCTTTGTGCTCTTACTATGGTTTATTATAAAATAAGAGACAAAGACTCGTGCAATAAAAATTATAATTAAAAAACTAAAAGTGTAGTCCGACTGTTTTGGTAAAAAAAACAAAGGGTCGTGGGATTAAAATAAATTCACATAGTCCCGGTTCCGTCCCTACGGATTACGTACTCTCGCCTGGGGAACGCCGGGACGTAGCTGATGCTTGCGGGCGCTCGCAACTGTGTCCGACTGTACTCGTGCGGCGTCCCGGTGATGTCGTAGATGGTGGATTGCGTGCCTCCTGGCAACGGAATGTCGGTGTAGGTTGTGGCTGCGGTGGTTCCTCCACCCAATTCAACAGCCCGGACTTTGGAGAATTAAGACAGCCGTTATAAGTCTTACCGCCTGTTTCACAATCGACAAGTAAACCATATTTGACAGATAAATTTAGCCCTTTCTCTTTCTTACGCTTAACAATAGAAAAGGAGACAGACAACTTTAAATGGCAGATAAATTTACTCGTCGATTGTGAAACAGGACCTTAATGTACCATTCGTCCTTAGTAGAACTTATTGCGTCCGAAAGAAATGTAGCTCCAACTGGGACAGCTCGTGACAGAGCATCGGGAATAACATTATCGACGCCTCGTCGATGCTTCATATCAAAGTTGAACGATGATAATCTTACTCCCCAGCGTGCCAGTCTGCCAGATGGATTGTCTAGCGATAGAAACCATTTGAGCGCAGAATGGTCAGTGAATGTATGGCCGTGACGTTCGGACCCAGAATGTGGTTATAAAAAAAAACAACCGAAGAATCATCCACATTAAATATATTTTTTTATTAATAAATAAGGTCGGGGTACATTAAACCCGTCTGATCCTACTTCTGAGTTTCGGTACTCCCCTGACGTGTGGACGGTGGCGGCGGTGAGGTGTTCGGCAAAATAGCCGCCGTGCGTGAGTAACCCTGGGTGGTCCGGGAGTCGCCGTGGCAGTTGGTGGTCGTCGTGCTCCTCAACCTCTCGCAATGACGTTGCAAGGCAGGTGCGGATAATTATTTAATTCGGCTTCCTAGCCGTAGCATAACACCCTGTGAATAGAACGTCCATAGTAAGAATTTTGACCAGATTCGCCTCAGCTAATCGTGAACCCCATGGAGGTGTGAACTCAACAATGCGCTAGCTGTTAACGCCTCGTCATGCCTCAGCCGCCTTTCGTGGTAGTTTCCGCTACGCAGCAACTAAATGCTGGAACAACATTCCACCTCAAATAAGGAACCTGCAAGGTTTACATAGTTTTAGATATAAATTAAAAAATATATTTGTAAGGTCACCAAGTGAATCAGGAACTATTAAGGCATGACACGAGCGGAATATGAACGATGTACTGTACAAACCTTACATCGGTCATATTACACCATACAAACCTTAGTGATATGTCCCACGAGCTTTGCAATGTTTGTTGTTATGCGTTTTAATTATTCGTTTTGTTCTCTGTTTTTTCTTGCTGTTGACTCCTGTTTTTCCAATGCCTCCTTCCACTAAAGTTCACCCACGATATAGGCTTCATGTTGTGTTATATTATATTCTGCGTGCACGCACTCAGGCATAGCCAGCCACCCACAGATTAGATTTAATGTTAACAGTAGTTATTGCACAGATAATAGTCTCATATGTGTTTGATGGGTACACTGCATAAACTCGAAATATTTTTTTCCGAATTTGATAAACACGAATTTCAGAATTCCGATTTTGAAATTTCCGAATCATCACTATTCCGAATTTTAGTTTCACGAAGTTTCAGAATCTCGATTTTTTTTAAATTCCGAATGTTCACATTTCCGAATTATTAAAATCCCGAAAAATATTTTTCCGAATATCACAATTCCGATTATTCCTATTCCGAATCCCGAATATTCATTATTCCGAAATTTTTGCAGCCCGAATTCTCTAAGATTTTTTATTTCAAATAAGCGCCTGATAAAATAATGTTTAACATGCTTAATGCTCAAAAACTGTAAGAAATGTCCGACAAAGTCGACGGAGCTCCGCTCTGCGGAGCTCCTGTTCCGCGTAGCTGACGCGCCTTGATGCAACTCTAACCTAACCTAACCTATCAAGGCAAGATGACCTAGTTTAGTTATGTGCTCGTCATCTCACCTAACTTTTGTTTCAAGTAGAAGACTTCAATTCAAATCAAGTGGTTAGTTCCAAACTTTTCATTATCGACCTGTCTTGTGAATTTTCGGAATTATAATATTCGTAAAAAGAAAATTCGGAATTGTCAACATTCGTAAATATAATATTCGGAAAAACGTTTTCGTGATTTTAATATTCGGTAATATAAAATTCTAGATTTTGATATTCGGCCTTTCATTTTTTCGGTATTGTAAAAATTCGGAATTATGAAATTCGGTTTTTTCAAATTCGGAATTAAATAATTCGAGATTTTAGGGTGTTCCCGTGTTTGATGGATGGTTTGATGGTTAACTTAAACTGTCCCCGCCCGAGTTTAAATTTGTTGTTTTGGGTATATATATATATATATATATATTGTTATTTGTGTGGTTACGTTTGTGTCACCTTCCGTGCTACCACCGGGCGGTCTCAACGGAAGACCAGCGCTGGCTTAACAGCCGGCACATGCTGAGTTGGGACCGTTTCACAAGAACTATCCAACTTTGTGTAGCTTTATTTATTTATTTATACTTTAATTGTGTGTTGTTGTGAATAAATATTTTTACTATTATAATAATAATTATTATTAATATACTTATTAATTTTGATAACATAAATGTCAGGCCACATGTCTCATTCAGTTCTTAACCGTAGTGCTAATCAGAGCAATTTCTCTCTGTCTTTACAGCTGGACTGGGTTTTTTTAGTTTTCAGTAGGTTTTTAGTTTTCCGGATATTTTCAGTTGTGTACTGATTTAAGTTTCCGTCTACATAGTTTCTGTTTTCTGTTATTCTGTTTAGATACTTTCAGAATAATTTAGCTTTCTGATTTGCCGTTATGGTTGGATGATTTATTTTGTAGTATTGCATTCAGTTATTCCGATTCAGGCTCCAACTATATTCAGGTTCAGTAGAGCTATGAAGTAGCTTATATAGACCTTCAGTATTTGGCAGGAACTCTCTTTAGATCTGTAAGTAATAAATTCATGTTTAGGTTCCTGATCATTTAGAAAACATATAAGTAATGAAGTAGGATATAAAGGTTAAACCAACCTTTAGTAGGCGTGCCATAGGCACGAGGATTCAGTAGACCTTCACAAGCTGCTGTGAGCTGACCGAGGATACTGTGGCTTGCGACACAGTGCTGGGACCGCTCCACCAGTCTGCCGACCTGGACCACATCGAGTGGATCATCCAGGAAGGAAGGTTTTCTTCATATCAAGGTCTGTGGAAATTATATTTATAATTAGGGAATTACGATATCAATAATCGTTATTTGAACTCAGATAAATGATGAATAGTTATAGAATTGTGAATTATAACATAAGAACCTTTACTTGTGTAAAACGACCAGCCTTCCGCTGAGCATATTTTCTGGTAGAATAAGAATTATGTGCAAATGTATGTTCACAATTTAATAACATCATGTATAGAGCTGCATAGGAATAAAGACTGTGATATTTACTGACCTGTTTCATTAAGCTCCACATCATACGTCCTGGAACACTCCCTTTCTTCAACTTATTCTAAAAACATTCTGTTACGTTATTTCGCCTATTTCGTTTTGCCAAGGTGCCAATTTTAGTTTTATGTAAATATAAATTGGTAAAGGTGAATTAAAATTGATTAACTTGAAAAGATACTTATGTTATGTTGAGTTTTTGCGTCGTTTCTTCTCAAAAAATGATACTCAAAAAAGTGTAAATTCACAAAATAAAAAATATTTTACTATGTTATCTTTGTTTTTTGTTTTAATGTGTTTACCCTTATTTTGGTTGATTTATTTAAAAAGTAATTCTAAATAAAATAAATCTGTTTTCATATCAACACGTAGTACGAGTTTTAATTATGATAATTCTTTTCATCCTTTCACAACTACAATTGTAACTATTGTAGCTGGTCCGAGTAGGTGTGGCAAAACTCAATTTATCACAAACTTTTTAAATAATTCCAAAGAAGTATGTTATGTTGAATTTGATGAAATTATTTGGTGTTATGATGAAATGAGACTAGTGTGGATCCGTCCTTTTCAGTGACTTTCACATATTGATAACGATTGTTAAGATAACTATCAAACCATTGCACAGCCTTGCTATCAAACCCATAATAGCTTAGCTTAGATAAAAGCAAGTTAATATTAATGGAGTCAAATGCTCTGGAATAATCCAACAAAACCAAAAGTGTACACATTCCTTGACTCTGTGAGCAGAGGATATTGTCGGTTACGTCCAGTAAAGCTGTCTCAGTGCTTTTCCCCTTCCTAAAACCAGACTGTCTCTCAGGTAGAATTGCATTTTTTTCCAGATATTCTGTCAACTGAATGCAGACAGCTTTTTCCAGGACTTTGGAAAGGCATGGAAGTATACTTATGGGCCTAATATCTTTTAGCTCGACAGGATTATCTATTTTAGGTAAGGGATGCACAATTGCCATTTTCCAGATGTCAGGTACTACTGACGATTCAATGGTTGCATTAACTAGATTCAATATTGTGTCTAATGTATAAGGAAATGTCAACGAAAGCAAATTCAAATTAATTCCATCACATCCTACAGCATTTGACTTTAGGCTCTTAATGATTTTGCTAACCATATCCAAACTGTCTGGGCCAATGTGGAATACTGAACTACTGAATCTATCAAATTCAAAGTATGTTAATTGTGAAATTGATATCTCATTTGTATTTGGTAAAATTAAAAAGTGACTATTTAAAGCATTTAGATCGTAGAAACACATAGGTAAGTCAATTTCTTTCTTAGGTAATAAATTAGATTTAAGATTTTTCCAAAGTAGTTTAGGGTTATGTATTTTGTTATTAATATTAAGTATATTTATAGTAGGCTATTTTTTCCCAGTAAAGTGCTTGGTTGACCACTGCTTTTAAAGATTTATAGTAATCTCTTTTACTGTCTGTTCCGGATCTGTGATATTCAGCTAAAGCCCTATCCCGCAACTGCATCATCAGTTTAACAGTAGCTGTTATCCAGGGGTAAGAGCGGTCTTTAATGTAGTAAGCCTCTCAGGAGCATGCTGGTCAAACAAGGACAATATGCGTAGATTCAGATCACTAACCATATCATTGACATTATTAAAATCAGATATCAATCCCCACGGAACAGTCTGTAAATCTTTGTCAAAATTACTAGGACAAATATTTTTTATTGGCCTGTATGTCACAGAGTAGGGCTTAAATTTCGTGCGCTTTATGCTATACTCGCATACCACAAGACAATGACCATGCAGCGACCCTACATGATCCACAGTAATAGAAGTTGCCTGCAAGTCGGTACACACTACATCCAGCAGTGTCTGGCTGACACTCAGTGAAGTGAGTAGGCTCTGTTACAATTTGAGATAGGTTGAAACTTGAAATGAAATTATTGAACTTAGTGACTTTTGCTTCGTGTATAGAAAGTAAATTTATATTGAAGTCGCCTAATAATATTAAATTGTCATACCTATGCAATGAACTAACAGAATCACTCAGAGCATCAAAAAATAATTCAACGTCCATCCAGGGAGAGCGATATGCCGTGCCAATAACCAACTTCTTTCCGTTCAGGACCAACGTGGCCCACATTTGTTCCACCGATCTATGCAAAGGGTCTACAGGGTGGCGCCAAATATTAAGACTTAGATTTGCTTTAAAATAGAAACCTGTCCCCCCACCTCGAGTACGCGCCCCAAGTGGCCTAGGGATGTGTCCTCCCCCGCCCTCAGCCAGGTCTCGTTGATAGCGAGCACGTCAACATCGTGACGTAAACACGCGGCGACAAAATTATCACCATTAGTGCCTAGTGAACCAACATTCCACAAACCAATTTTAACCTTACTTTTTACCATTTCTTGTTTTGGTAAGTATATTATACTATCAATATTAACATAGATACTTGCTGCTCCTACAATTATTATTATTTCTCTTTGTGTTTGTCCAGTAATGTTGGTAGTTTCCTTGTTAGTTAATAAATTAAATAGTGTATAATAAAACATATAAGATAAATGAAAATTGTGAAACATATAAATAACATATTTGTCACCCTGTAGACACATATCAAACTTAACCACTAGAACAAAAAATAAACATATGTAACAATTGATTACAGCAACCCAGAGTTCAAACAGGATCGGGCCCAAAAACACGCTGCATATCCGACTCTGAGCGGATGCAGAGGGCCTGCTTCCCATCGCTCTGCCGAACGTAAACTCTGCCTCTCTTGGTCCACACGAACCTCCACTGCTGCTTCCGGGATGCTTCCCGGGCGCGGTAGAGCAGCAGACGATTCGTGCGCGTGAGGCGCTCGTTGACGTAGATGCGGCGCGGCGCGGCCGGCAGGCCCGCGTCACCAGAGGTGACATTGCGGCGCACCCGGGCGGCCTGCAGCATGTCGTCCCGCAGCTGCCGCCGAGCCAGCCTCACGACGATGCGGCGCGGGCGGCTCGCGGCGGTGCCTTCGTCGCCCGCGCCCGCCCCGCCCCGCTCGGCCGCCCCAACACGCTCGGCGAACACGACGTCCCGGGGCTCCAGGGTGACTCCAAGCTTGGTGGCGAGAACGGTGACTGTGTGCACCACATTCTCACCCTTGGCTTCCGGAACCTGACCGATGTCCAGGTCGGAGAGCAACGCGTCCTGGTCGCGCTCGCCTAGCTCGAGTTGCAGGCGAGCCACCGTCTGCTGCAGCTTGTCCACCTCACCATCCCGAGGCGCCGCCTCGGCCTCCACCACCTTCCTCTCGACGGCATCCAACCTTCGCTCGATTTCTTCGACGCGCCCCGACAGGTTTCGCAGGGTAGCACGCATCTCCTCACGGAATTCGCGCTGCTCGGCCATGTACACACCGAGTTGGAGGCGCAGCGCAGCGACCTCGGTCACGTCGCACGCAGAAGGGGTGATGCCAGCGGCCGGCGTTACCGGATTCGACCCACTGGGACTCTTCACCGGAGTGCAGCTGTTGTCCGCTCTTTTTAATTTGGACTTGCAATCTGGGCAGACCCAGTCCCTCGGCACGTCTGCACCCATGCTCAAATCCACACAGGCCCTGTGGTATATCTTGGGGCAGCCGTTGCAAGTAGCGGCACCTCTCGGCGCCAGGTACTTTCCACAAGCTACACACTTGCTCATAATGAACAATTAGCTGTCGTTAATAGAAGTACCGAGAATGGGCGCTAGATGGCGCTGCTTTCAATATTTTATAAAGTCTTGATTATTTAGTGATATAGTTATTTATAATTAAGTTCATATAGTCGTAGGATAAATTGTTTAATGTTTATAATTATATTATGTACTAAAATAAAATAAAAATGTAAATAGAGTTTTTTAATTACTGTTTCAACACATCTACCCACCCACACACAAAAGAACAATCAATCCAGAGATGCACACTAATAAAACAGATATCAAACACAAACACAAGCGCGCCTAGGGCCACCAACATTTACACAGGATTATAGGAGCCTACTTCACACACCGACAGCTTCGTAGCGCGGAACTTTATGGATATAAGTATTTAAAAGGTAAGAGTGCGCGTCCGTATAATGTGTATGTGTCACCGTCCGTGACGTCACTCCAATTTGATATCCCTGTACGCTGTTTTCCCCTAAAATGTGAGGTCAGCTTAAATTGGTTTTTGTATGACGTTGTAAAAAGGGCGTTATTTGCTCTAATTTTCAAATTTATATTATTTTAAGTTGTATAGTAAATTTAAGGCCTTCACCATTCAGCCAATTAACACGCTATACGGATTTTTTTTTTTGGCGGTGTCTGATACGTCAGTCGCAGAGAGTTAAAAATCTGTGTTGAAATTTAGGCTAATCAAAATGGACCTTATTGCATAGATAATAAAGTACATAACAAAATGAAGAAAGTACTATTGCGTTTTCCAACCATATTATCTTACATACGGAACCCTCGGTGCGCGAGTCCGACTCGCACTTGACTGGTTTTTTATGTACTGGTTTGATAATCGATAATTTCAATGCGTCCCCTCGGCGTTTATTAGATATGTTAAGGGACCTGATAATACCTCCGCGAATTGTTTTATTAACTGGGGTGGCATTTCGTCGTAACCAAAGCTACGTTTTTTTTTTACTTCTGGTTCATATACTGGTTGTAGGTATAAGGAATTCTCAATCGATGCGGAACTTGAACAACCTTGCTCTGATGTTATTTGATTTCCTACTGATGAAAAATAGTTTCATAGAGAATACTGCAACGTCACTCTTTTCATCGTTGCAAAGTCTATGTTACTTCCGAAACAACCGAAATAAACATTTCGATACGCTCCAGACAACCGAAAAAAAATTGAAAATAGAACTTCGTATTTCAATAATATGTGTCCTTGTTTAAGGAGACTCGATCCCATACAAAATTGCCAATCTATGGCGTTTCGGAACGTAGCAGCGTCGGGTCATCTGTGAAAAATCTACTTAAACTTGCTGCTGTATCCAGGGCATAAAAAAAAACTACGTTTTGTGATTGGCTAGTATTTAGCCAATCACAGCACAGTACTGTAACATAACGGACGCCGGTGGCGTGATACCTAACTTTTCAAAGCTAAACTTTTTTTCCAAAAATAAAAACTAAGAAAATGAGTAGTGACAGTGACGAAACATCTTTAACTCCTCAAGAAATAACTAATATGGCAGAGGAAGCCACACTTACCTTGCTACCTGGAAAGTCAAAGAACCTTTACAATAAAAGTTATGCTAGCTTTATGCAATGGCGGACGGAGAAGCGCATCAATTCATTTTCGGAAAATGTCATCCTGGCATATTTTCAGGAGATTTGTGCAAAGTTTGCCCCCTCAACATTGTGGTCCCAATATTCAATGCTCAAATCCACATTGAACATCTATGAAAAACAAGATATATCGAAGTATAGCAAGCTACACGCTTTTTTAAAAAGAAAGTCTGACGGATTCAAACCCAAAAATTCAAAAACTTTCTCATCATCCGAAATTAGCAAGTTTATTAACGAAGCACCCGACGTACTGTATCTAATGACCAAGGTAACATATAATTTTATTATTAAATATAAAAAAAACAATCGACATTTGTTAAGCCATTACGCACTATTACTACATAAATATGTGCGCATATTAGATAGTTGTATGGAATGTGTATTCTTCATATCAATGTAGTTGGTACTGTAGACTCGCTAAAAGTAATCTTTTAATCATGTGATTGCTTGTTAATATCAGGCAGCAGTGATCTTCGGTGTAATGGGAGCTTGCCGAAGGCAGGAATTGCACTGTCTGCTGTTCGAAAATGTTAAAGACCTAAATGGAGCACTGTTAGTTAATGTATTGAATACCAAAAATAAAACAGACAGAACTTTTACAATCACTGGTAAATATTACCATTTAATCAAGAAATACATTGATTTGAGGCCTGCCGATTGCAGAAATAAAAAGTTTTTCATAAAATACTATAATGGAAAATGCACCAATCAGAACATTGGAACATGGAGCTACCCAATCCCGAACTATACACAGGTCACTGTTTCCGAAGGACCTCTGCGACTCTGTTAATTGATGCAGGTTGGTAAATACTATAATGGAAAATGCACCAATCAGAACATTGGAACATGGAGCTACCCAATCCCGGACTATACACAGGTCACTGTTTCCGAAGGACCTCTGCGACTCTGTTAATTGATGCAGGTTGGTAAATAGTAATATAATTTTATATTTTTAAATGTAAGTTTTATACAATATATTGTCATGTATATTTTCTATGAAATTAAGTTGTATTATATTTTTTTGTTGCAGGAGGTGACACTTTAAAGAGATACGGTGGTTGGCGATCCACAGCTGTTGCTGAGGGATACATTGATAACTCCATTGAAAATAAAATAAAAGTTTCAAAAACCATATTAAATTCTATAGAGGAACCTCAAGCCCAACCCAGTGATGTGCAGCCTCCACCAAGTCCGACATTTACTCCAGTAAACAATGAAAATATCAATTTTTTGTCTCAAGTGCCTCAAGCATCCACAGCTTCAGTGACTTCAGCATCGAATGAAATTAATCCATCTCAAATTCTTAAACAAAACGCCCCTGTAATTATAACAAAAAATAATAGGTATCCAAAACATTCACATCCATTACCATAAATAGTCATTGAGTTATTAAGTTGTAATGTTATTACGGACTGATTTCAGCCCCCAGATAAAACATATCTGTCAGATAAATGTTAGCTGTCCTTTTCTTTTAATATTCGCTCATTGAATACAAAACGGACACATTCCAAAATAATTTGCTCTTGCATTGAAAATCTTATACCAACTGCTTCTAAATTTAAAATGCAACACTGACTGATTTTGGAATGTGTCCCTTTTGTATTCAATGAACGTAGGTATGTCTGGGGAAAAGGATAGTGATAATTTTCTCTGACATACATTTATCTGGTGATTGAAAAACCGGCCCTATGTTGTTTTAAATAAATTATTTGATTGACATAGACATAGACATCTTTTTATTTAACATCATATATAAAGGCAGTGTTACAAAATGAAACTTTAAAACTAGACATGTAATTCACAATTCATTAAAGTGTAGTACATGATACTCTGCCATATTAGTTATTTCTTGTTAAAGATGTTTCGTCACTGTCACTACTCATTTTTTTTTTTTAAGTTTAGCTTTGAAAAGAAAAGTTACCACTGGCGTCCGTAATGTTGCAGTGCTGTGATGTGATTGGCAATAAAAGATTGAGATTGAGTGTTTTATTTATTTTTTCACTAGTAGAACCAGTATTGCATTAGGTTACCCGACTGCAGGTTACCAATGTAACTAGTAGACGTATTTCATATCACACATTATTTTTTCAATTATCTTGTGTAAAAGAAGTCGGATACTTATTCTTCATTGTACAATCTTTTTTTTACAGTCCATGTACTTCGTTGGTCTAATTTGATGGGGGGGATATTAATAAGTACCTATTCCTTTATGGTCTGAAAATCCATAATCATATACCTCAAGTGAAAAATGTGTCTAAGGAAATTTTTAAATACAAGATCTATGCATGTAGCACAAGACTAAGTGTCGGTTACCCTTGTCGGCTCCTTAACGGTTTGGTGAAAATTGAAACTCTTCATTAAATTTATCAGTGTTTTTGAACTTTTTGACCGTTTTAAGACACTTACGTTGAAACCTCCCGCTATTATAATATCTTTTTTGCTATATTTATGTTGAAAGTACTGCATAAGCTTAGTTAAACTATTAAAAAACCGGTCTGGCAACCTTGTACTGTTTGGCCAGTATAAATTAATTACAATTAAATTTATTTGACTAATTTCCACTGCACTTACTTCAAATAAAGTCTCTATTGACATAGTCACAATATCCTTACACTCGATATACCTAGTAGTAGTAGGGATTCGCCGGTTCTGGCCCCGCCTCTACTCGGCCGAAAAAATGGTGCTCTGACGAGCGAGAGGTGGGGTTTCGCTCTTAAAAAAAATAAAAAATAAAAAATATTTTTTCACTTCTCATGCTCTTAAAATGTTACTTTAGTCTCTGCACATCGGGACTAAAGTTCCTTTTTTAATCTCTAGGAATTAAATTGAAATTGTTTTAATTTACTTTGGAATCCCCTAAACATCCAATCATGGTGTTTGTGAATGGAGGATTTATTGCTATTTTCAGTCTTTTTGTACAGACCACAGAATAAAGACTAAAGGCATAGAAGCCGTGCAATAAGATGAACGTTGCACTAGCTAATTGTCTCTACTTTATAGATTACATTTTGATAAGAGGAAAAGAAACAAAACCTAGGTGTCTTTTCTTCTTTAATCTGTCATGATCAGAAGGTGAAGAAACGTCAAATCAACGACCGGTCTTCTTTGGCGTTACTTTCTTCCACACTGGTGCTTAAAGGTCCAAATCACGCCTTATGACGATCTCTTTCCAACTCACTATGAAAACCATAAGTAAAAAGAAGTCAACCATAATGTATTTTCTGTCTATTTAGTACGGTTTCTATGCCTCTAGTTTTTATTCTGTGGTGTAGACAATTTTTAGCGCGTGGAAATAACCTCAAAATGACAACTGTGAAAAAATATAAAATAAAAATGATTTAATTTCGTGAAACACGATTAATGATTACGAATATGAATATATTTAATTATATTAAGGATGAATTCATTTTATTATGCTTGGTCCAATTAGTTTTAAAATAATTTTCAAGTTTGAACCTGTTGGCTAAATATGCAAGCATTTAAAGCGGCACTTTACAAAAAAAATACAAAAGAAAAGAAAAAAACCGCGGAACAAATTTGTAAGAAACTTTCTTATAATCAATTTTATAAAAATGTGTATAGAACTTCGTCAGTGCTGGATTGAGCATGCACGGGGTCCGTAGCAAATTCTATAAAGAGACCCCTGGGTTTGTTTTAGGTTACAGGTTGTGGCGGGCTTTTTTCCGCAACTGAGCGACTTAGATATGCACCTATTTTGCGTGGGTGTTTGTTTTAGGTTATTTGGTGGAGAATATCGACTGGATTATTCATCTTATCGTCAACCCTGATGCATAATAATATGAGTACACGCATACGCATACTGATGTAAGTACTAGCATTTTAGAGTTTAGACGTGGATGCGCGGGGCCCGTAGCATTTGCTACTCTTGCTAGGTACGTGGCTAATCCCGCACTGAACGTTGTTTTTTTTCCTCGCATTCAAAGTGAAAAGTAGAGTGTTTAACGCGAGACTAAACAACCATAATGACACTCGAACTATAGCCACTCTCGCTCGCTGGCTCGCTCGCGTGGCTAAACATCTCGTGTCATTATGGCTTGTTTTAGTCCCTTGTTGAACAATCTACTATTTTCGGTGTTTATCCCCCCATTTAGAGCGTTTGGGAAGAGTCCCGAGACTCCCAGATCACTCCTTCCCATAGCTTGCAATAGTCCATGTACTCAATACAAAAGGTTATCAACTACCTGGGTACCCTTTTTTGTCCCGTGGACGTTGCCTATTGTTTGCGCGTGCGCCAACCCCTTTGTTCTCGGGGCGCCCAACACCATTGTCTTGCATCGGACGCGTTCATACCTTTTTTTTTACATATTACCTGATTGCGCTATTAACTGTTGTAATGTGATTTTTAATGTTATCTATGTTTTTCTCATATCATTTAATTAAGTTACCATATTGGTTTTCTTAACATACTGTTTTTAAGGATCATAGTTCTAACCTAACCTAACCTACCTTGTTGAAGTTAACCTAAAACCGTGAAACCTGTCCTAGCTTAAAATACCTACTGTTTTTTAAGGGTTACAGTTCTAACCTAACCTAACCTACCTTACTGAAGTTAACCTAACATTATACAACCTAATCTAACTTAACATACCTACTGTTTTTTAAGGGTTACAGTTCTAACCTAACCTAACCTACCTTACTGAAGTTAACCTAACATTATACAACCTAATCTAACTTAACATACCTACTGTTTTTAATACTTACCTAACCTAGCTTGGTGAAGTTAACCTAACATTATACAACCTAATCTAACTTAAAATACTTACTGTTTTTAATACTTTCAAGAAAATAAAGATGAATCAACCAACAAAGAAGTTACGAGTGGTTTTAAATTTTAACACCCCATGGTCGGCTGTTATTAAGGATCGCCTAACTTTACATGAGCTTAACCTAAGCTAAGAACTGATTTAAATGTAGCTTAAGTCCTAATTTTCACTTAATTGAATTTACCTAAGTTAATGTTAGTAAATCTAGGTAATCGTAGTATTCGTAGTATTATCTTAAGTCGTTGTTACTTAGAGCCTATTCTAAACAACTATCAAAACCATATATTGCATATAGGTATTTCTAAATGAATGACCCACACTTAGCTTATTAAAAATATAGTGGTTAAATGCAATCTAACCTACGTACGGGTATGTATCTACGAGCATGTATCTGCGGCTAACATTGGCTATAACATTATCTATCTAGTACGTATATGGGGTTCACCTCCACATACATTTTAATTTTATTGTAACACACTAGTATGTAAAACTAAAACGAAGCATGTAATAAATCAAATAGCCGACCATCTGGCTGCCACCTCTGACGTAGGGACGTGTTGTTTTGCGGAACTGCGGAAAAACACAGGTGAGTCACCAACATCTGGCTCCCCTACGTCACACGCTCGGACCGATCAACAGTGGAATTTCCCCGCCGCCGGCCGGTAACTTTCCTTCCAGTACCTAGTCTCGGCCTCTCGCTTCCGGGGGGAGCCTTGGGACGGGGGAAAAGGGAGGGGAGTGGTGAGGCCGCGGTGCGTTATGGTCGCGTGAGTCACTGCCCCATCTTATGTCATCCTTTGTATAATTTGGGTGGGTAGATTATTTAATCCGCAATAACATCTACCCCCCAAATTTGCATCGTGTCTCTCCCACCTTGTGCGAGTCCGCAAAGGTGGGGTACTTTGTTAAAAGCCCTTTTTAGGGCTACCCCCCAATATGCAGCCTGGATCCCGGAGTGATCCAACGGCGCGTAGGCAAACGCGCCCGCGGATCTTCCGCAACACCCGGAGGATCCCCATCTCGACAGAGGACCGCACCCATGTCGTGCGTGCGATAAACCTGCTGCGAGCGGCCGGTGAGGCAACACCGCCGACGACCGCTCCGAACACCCCGCCACCGGACGGCCAAGCTATCGCCGAGCTGGCCGTACAGATGGCTGCCGGCGTGCCGCCTCAGCGCGACCCCCGCCTTGACCCAGGACGACCCCGGCGGATCTGGTCCCCGGGCCACTCCTCTGACCTGGAGTTCGCCAACTCCCCGGGCACTCACGCTGAGCGAGATACTCGCGGACGGCGAAACTGCTCCGCCTGTGCTGCGTGCCGCGTTCGCGCGGATCACCGCCGCTCGCGCCGCAGCCACTGCTGCTGCCGCCGCCGCCCCAACATCGGCCCCCTCTGCCTCCCAACCGCGAGAGCAGCGCCCACAGAAGGCGTGCACCTCGCTCGCACTGCCCAGCAGCCTCCCGCGCCGCGGCGCTGTGCCCCGCGTCATGCCCGCAAATGCGGAGCTCCGCGACAACCCGGAGGACGAGCCGCCGCCCCTCGCACCCGTGCGAGCTGTCGCCGCTGCTGCCTCTACCAGCCGCGCCTCAACATCCGCCACGCCAGCGCGCGTGGCCCGGACCACCCCCGCGAGCGCGCATGCGCCCGCGACCTCACCACCTTTCCGCGCAAGGCCTACCACCGCGCCTGTGCGCGTAAGCGCGCCGCCGCAACAGCCAAAGGCCGTCGCGCGGCCGCGAGCCGCGCCTCAAACCCCAAAGCCGCCTGCCGCTACCGCTGCGTCCTCCACCGTAGCGACGCCGAGCAAGAAGCGGGTTGCGAAAACCCCTCCTGCGACGCAACCGTTGCTGCTGCGCTGCTGCTGCGCCGGGGCAGTGAGCGCGGTTGCTGTAAGCAACCGCGCTCACTGCCCCGGCTCGACCTGTGTCCGATGGACACAACCGGGCCGTCACCACCAGGTGCCCAACAGCTTCCACAGCTGCGCTCTCCATCGCCGCCACTCTCTTTCGACGCAGCAGCCGCCTCTCCGCCATCTCCTTCCGCAACTAGCGGTCAAGGACCGGCGACAGCAGCGCAGGCGCCCACGAAAAAGATTCGCTACCCGCCGCTGGTTGTCCAGCGGATCACACACTGGGGTAAGCATTCCCGGGCCCTAAAAGGACTTCTGGGACGCGCCCCTAATGCCCGCCCGTTCAGAACCGGGATACTTTTCTCCCCGACAGGTGAGCAGGAGTTCCGAGTGGTACAGCGGTACCTCTCCGACCTGGAGAAGGAGGACTCTAGCTTGGAGTGGTACTCCTACTCCCTGCCCGTCGAGCGCAACCAAAAGGTGGCCATTAGGGGCCTCCCCGTGGACACCAGCCCCGATGACATCACCGACGACCTCACTTCCCAAGGCTTCGACGTGGAATACGTCAGGCCCATCAGAGCCCGCAGCGGCAGACCCAGGTGTATTTTTTACGCCCAGGTCACCAAAAATGCGGCCATTTTCCGCGTCACGGAGATCCTCTGCATGCCAGGGATCATCGTGGAGCCTTGGAAAGGTAAGCGAGGCATCGCGCAGTGCCACCGCTGCCCACTCCTCTCACCACTGCCACCGCCCCATAGCCTGCGTGCGCTGTGGAGGCCCCCACGCTGCCAGCGACTGCCCACGGCCCCGAGAGGAGCCACCAACATGCGCGAACTGTAGCGGTGAGCACACCGCCAACAGCGCCAAATGCCCAGTCCTGCTTAGGGAAAACCGGAGGACTAAGAAGTCACCACACCCTCCGAAGCCCATCAAGCAGGGCCCCGAGCCCACCACCACTACCCGAACCGTCGAGGCGGCGCAACACAGCGCCACCCTGATGGCCCCCGGGAACGAC
This sequence comes from Acleris cristana, assembly GCA_948252455.1. Classification (NCBI taxonomy): domain Eukaryota; kingdom Metazoa; phylum Arthropoda; class Insecta; order Lepidoptera; family Tortricidae; genus Acleris; species Acleris cristana. Next base: position 20,688,592 of record OX411771.1, on the reverse strand, counting down.
CCCAAGCAGCCACCCACCACCCGCCGCGGAAAGAGTCGCGGAGCCCGAAACCGTGGCCTGCAGCCCTCCGCGCAAGCTGCTACCATCACAACTCAAACAGACACCCCGGTGAGTACACTCCCGACCATACCACCCGAAGCCGTCGCCCAAAGAGAGGCGCTGATGGAGGGCTTCGCCGTGGTCCAGGAGGCCGTAAGGGCCAGACTGGACGGCGAGCCCATGGCTGCAGCAGCCCTCAATTAGTTGAACACCTATATGTCTGCGTAGGTACCAACACCTACCCCAGGCGCAGATTACCCCGGTCGGGGGTCATACGACCCGGCACCGGCTCCTCATCCCCCTTTTTGTATAAAAAGGGCCGGATTGAGACGACCAACGAGATCTGAACAACTATTAGCCACGCAACAGTCTTCGTTACCGGAGCTCCCTGTACTTATAAAGATGAATCAACCGACGAAGAAGGCACGCCTGGTTTTAAAGTTAAGCATGCCATGGCAAAAAAGCGTTCAGTAAATAACATCGACAGCTTTTTTGAACGTCCCAAGAAGAAAACTAAAGTATTGAAGCGCTCTTCCAATGTCAGTCAAAGTTCTCCTGACGGGGTGGGCTATATATCAACCGGACAAGACGACGGGGCATACGCTTCTCACTTGATTAAAATCGAGATATATGATTTGCAAAAAATTAAAAACATACCACCCACTGAGCACTGGAAACACGCAGATGTGAGATTAAAATTCTACGCGCCTTCTGAAGAAGACACTCAGCTCCAAACTACACGTGATGTTATATTTAACATCACAAAGCAAGTAGCTTCTAAAGACAGTTGTATGAAATATTTTATTGACAATAAGAAACAATAGTGATAAAAAGTGTTTGTGTAGGTTAAACAAAAGCTTGTTATTGTATTACATGTAAAAACCTTACCTTTTAAGAATTCAAGACCTTTTCCAGTCTAAACAATTATCTTTTCTTTGTAAAATTAAATTGTGCGAAATACTTTATTTACTATAAGATGCAGTGATAAAAAGTGTTTGTGTAGATTAAACAAAATGGATAGTTTGAACTGTGACATCTACGATGCCCAACTCATCAGTCTCTGTGAAGAGCTTGAAGAAGATCAAGAATTACTTGACATCGGGGAATTCATAAGCCAACTTCATCGTGATGCGTAAGTTATATTTTTAATTCTTAATATTCCTGTTGTAACCTGTGTAAAAGCGCTTGACCAGTACTTACCTGACAAAGGATGGGTTTCTGACTTGTAGTATTTTGATCCTATTGTTATGGAAGCAGTTAGGTGGGGCGCTCCTATATAAGTGAGGTATTCGATGTTGAAATTATTCATTGTTTGCGTTACTGTGTTTGAGTTACTAAGGTGTCGGTTTATTCCATCATAGTGTTCATCATAATCCATTTAGTTCGTGATCAAATTGAGTGTTTAAGTAAACAGTTTATTATAACTAATTTTCATAGAAGTATACGACTGTGGTTTATATCAAATCAATTACCCACCACACTATTAGAAGATTCTGATGTAAGACCATATTTTACACCATGTGATGGTCATATTAAAGGCAAACAAAATAGTTCGTGCTCAGATGTGATTGATGGAGTTTTAACAATGCAAGCATACTGCCAACAATGTACACAAGATTTGAGTTAGTATAATATCCCATCCAATTAATTAAAAACTTTGTATTTGTTATTAAGTCGTACATTATGTTTAATTTCATGTTTTCTTATTTTTACAGATCTTCCCAAGTCGGAGGTGGAGTAAAGAGGACAGCTACAGTTTCGAAGTCAGAAGAAGTGCTGGCAAAGAAAAACCGCCCTTCAACTAGTCGCGATACAGTATCAACATCATCCGAACCAATCTTAGATGAGAATGTGAGTACAAAAAATAATGATTATGTTGAATGTTCTGTGTGTAGTAAGTTTGTATCCAAAAGATATTTCACCAACCATTTGAATAGTAATATTCATAAAAATAATGTCTTAAGGTCTGATATTCAATGAATTAATGTACAGTTAATTGAAAACGCATTTAGGAATAGGGTGGCTACTTATAGAATATTGCTTTGTGAAAATATTCGCAACCCATTTACCCCCGAAACAATTTTACAAAAAAATAAAGAATAAATCTTTACATTATTGGATCGATCACTTACTGATCATTGTGCTTTAAAAGTAAATTTCATTCTTAATGCAGATTTTACTCAAGATACCAAACAGCTAAATAATACGTTTGACTTTCAATTTAGTAACAATGTGGTGAATCTTAGCAGCGACAAAAATGATATTTTATAACTATAGTTAACGAAATTTTAACAAGATTATCTAACTTTGAGAGGAAAGATAGTGGATGGAGCTTAGTAAAATTCAACTATCTAGATGTGAATGTAAATAAATTTCACCCATTACGTGGTTCTTCCTATATAAAATTGCCTAGAGATATAATGAATAAAAAGGCAGTTATTAATGTAAAAAACAATGATCATGAATGTTTTAGATGGGCTGTATTGGCAGGGTTATACCCACCTACAAACCATCATTCAATTACATGGAATTCATATATAGCGCATAAACATAAACTAAACTTTGAAAATTTTACTTTCCCATTTAAATTAGGGGATGTTCATAAATTTGAAAAAATGAATGATATAAGCATTAATATTTTTGGACTCGAGTACAATTCACAAAGTAAAAAACATGATGTGATAGGGACATTTCGGGTTACCTATGTTTTATCAAATTATGTTTGACAAATTATCACTTCCCAAGTAATTTTTCGTAAAATTTCATTTGCCAAATAATCGTTTACCAAATTAACTATGCACTATAGTCTGAAGGTTTAGGTATTTAAATAAAGGTAAACAAACAAGTTGAATATTGTCGGGTAGTTATGATTACCCAACCAAATACAAAACCGCTCAGATCTGTCACTGGACAACCTGACTTTAACCTACATTATTTGGTCGTGTAATGCTTGAGGAGCAATTTGAGGGTAAATTTTGTTTACCTTTATTTAAATACCTAAACCGTCCGACTATAATAATTGTTACGCAAACCTAATGTTTGGCACATGAATGTTTAGGCATTGACTCGCTTACCAACTAGTAGTTTGGCCAAATTTCATTTAGTCAAATGTTTTAGTTGGTATAACATATTTTACGCAAAATAAAATAATAATGATTTGTATCGTCAATATTCAATTTATCATTTCTATTCAGTCTGTTTTTCATTGAGTCGAATGAATGACAAATAATTTCCATCTTTATTTCAATGGTGCAGAAGATACAAATTAAATTACAACGTTTTTATGTTATAAGGGTAAGAAGTAAATCATAAATGACGCTCAATGTAGTCTGATCGTGGATCATACTGTCATTGAGTGTTGTTTTGATTTCTCTTTATAATTATTATAAAAGTATATATTTTTTTGTTGGTCAGAGTTCTAACCTAACTGAACCTACTTTATCGGTAGAATTTCTAACCTATAACTTATTTACCTGGCAACAGTTCGGTTCTGGCACTTCGCCGGCCGCTACCGCGGCACGCTCACTTTGCTCGCTCGGCTCGCGCGTTGTTATTGTCGCAGTTCTAACATAACCTAACCTACTGTTCTAGTAGCAGTTCGGTTTCCTTGGGGGTCAAAGTTCTAACCTAACTTACCTGGCAGCAATTCGGTAATAAATTCTGACTGTAAACAAACTCCGATTTTTGTCTTTAAGTATATGTTTCGTCATATCAATTAATTTGACTAAATGTTTATTATCTAATGTTTTTTTGCCTTAATAAAGTATTTGCTAAAAGACCAAATGCCTAAATGTCAGTTTCCGTAGTAAAACTCTGCTAAATGAAAATTTGCGTATTATAATTATGCCAAACATTGCATTGGCAAAAAAAACACTTTCTAAAATTTGTTTGGGTAAAGAAATTTGACCAAAATAATTTTGGCAACACGGCAGGATCCGGGGAATTTCACTTAACTAAATGTAAAAAAGCTACCCACTTAAACTTATTACATATAACCAAAGGTAGTAAAGCACATTATTGCTTGATCAAAAATTTATCTAGATTAGTATCTAAACAATTATCCAATACACAACATGCTACACATATTTGTGATGGTTGCCTTACAAGCTTTACATCACATGAAAATTTAATGAATCATCAAAGAAACGACTGTTTCCATGTTTGCACGAATTTACCTTCAGAAACGGAGAAAAAGAAAAACTGGTTCAATGAAAATGTCCCATCAAACCAACTTAGCTTCATTAATTATGAACGTAAATTAAGGGTGCCTTTTGTTGTTTATGCCGATTTTGAGGCTTTTTTAAACCCAATTCCATCATGTTACAATAATTCTAGAACATCCTCTACAACAAATATACAAAAACACGAGGTATATAATTTTGGATACTACATTAAGTGTTCTTATGATGATAAGTTGTCAATGTATAGAACATACGAGGGTAAAGATTGTGCACAGACATTTATGAAATACATTAAAAAAGATTTAGATAACATTTGTAGGAGTAATACTTTTGGCAAAACCCCTTTGCCTTTAGGGGAAGATGGGGTGGGTTCGTACAAAGGGAGCCTTCGTACACTGCCTATATCTACACTATTTAATACGTTGACGCGTCCATCTTTGTGTGCGTGACTCCCACTCACTCGCAGGGGCTCCCCGCGGGGCGACGTGGCAGTATGGCCGACGGCCGCATTGAAACAGGTCGCCACGTGATTTCGCACCGCGTAAGTAATATTTGGACTTACTTTCAAACTTTGTTATTTTTAGTAAGATTTATCCAAATTTTATTGTGTTTTCATTTTTGTTGTTGAACCGATGTTCAAGTTTAATGAGTAATCCTTAATTTTTAGATATATTTGACTGTTTTCGTTTTTTATCCGTTAAGTTACAATTTATTTGTTTGGGGTACCTTCATACACATTAGTATGGGGTACATTCGTACTGTACGAATGCACCCCGCCTTGTATGAATGTACCCCGTGTATTTATCTAATGATTTTCTACAACAATAAAACTATTTCAGAACGATGCCGCGAACGTATAAGAAAAAAGGGACCAGAACGTGAGACGTAGATGAAGATGCGATGAAGTGTGCTATACAGGAAGTTTTAGAAAAAACTTTGTCAATACGGAAATCTGCGGAAAAATACGGGGTCAAACCTTCGACACTTGAAAGTCGCATATCAAATCTTCGTAAAAAAGCTGCTGCGGAAACGGATAATAGCCAACCATCGCGTGTTTTTAGTTCCAAGTTTACGTCGAATCAGGTATTTACAATAGAAGAAGAGACTCATTTAAACAAATACATTACTGACTGCTCTAAGATGCACTATGGGTTGACACTTGTACAGGTGAGAAGATTGGCTTATGAGTTTGCAAAAGCAAACCAACTTAAGTATCCTCCTAGCTGGAATGACAAACAAATGGCAGGACAAGATTGGCTGGAAAGTTATCGCAAGCGAAACATAAATTTAAGCCTAAGAAAGCCAGAAAACACAAGTGCGGCAAGATCTTATGGATTTAACAAGACGGCTGTGGTCGAATTCTTCAATAACCTAGAAGAGGTTTATAAAAAATATGAATTTACTGCAGATAGAATTTATAACTTTGACGAATCAGGAATATCTACAGTGATGAGCACGCCTAAAGTTTTGGCTGAAAAAAATCTAAAGCAAATTGGTCAACTTGTTTCCGCGGAAAGAGGAGAGCTAGTCACATTCGGAGGAATCATTTCGGCGAGCGGAAACACAATTCCGCCGCTATTTATATTTCCTAGGGTGCATTACAAAGACCACTTTGTGGCAGGTGCTCCAGAAGGTAGTTTAGGAGTTGCTACAAAAAGTGGTTGGATAAACTCCAGTATATTTTTGGATGTTCTAAAACATATACAAAAAATAACATCATCCTCCAAAGACAATCCTCTTTTGCTCCTGGTGGATAACCACGAAAGTCATGTGACTATACAGGCAGTGAACTATGCTCGTGATAATGGCATTGTTTATCTGTCATTCCCGCCACATACAACACACCGTCTCCAGCCATTGAACGTGGGAGTGTTTGGACCATTTAAAGCAAAGCTAAAAGTAGCATTCAACGACTGGCATGTTAGTAACCCGGGGAAAACACTCAACATCTATAACATTCCCAAATTGGTTAAAATAGCATATTTTGAATCATTCAATTGCAAGAACATAACAAGTGCTTTTGAAAAGACTGGTATATGGCCTTTTAATAAACTGAATTTTAGTGACGAGGATTTTATACCCGTGCAAGTTTATCAATCAAGCTCCACTATGAATCCAGATGCCAATTTGTCACAAAATATGCCCGAAGAAATTGATCATCCCCAACCAGATCCATCTTTGAGCTCAGAACCTGCACTTTCCTCTTTACTGCCTGAACCATCTGATGCCAACGAACCTGCACTTTCCTCTTTACTGCCTGAACCATCTGATGCCAACATTAATTTACCATCATCATCAAATATCGAATTAGTAACTCCGGAGATGATCAGGCCTTATCCTAAGGTAGTTAGAGATGCAGCAAAAAAATCGAAAAGAGAAAAGGGAAAATCAAGGGTTTACACAGATACTCCTGAGAAAACAAGACTTGAAGAAATAGAAAAAGCAAAAGAGATTAAAAAAGCAGAGCAAGAAAGGAGAAATAGAGCTAAGGAAGTGAAACGTGCCTTAAATTTATTAAAAGATACCAATACACCAGCTCAACCAAAAAGACAGAAGAAAACCGTCGTAGAGACCGATAGTGAGGATGAGACTGATGATATAAGTTTAAGAGAAAGTTCAACTTCTCCTATCGATGAAATATCTGGATCTGGTAACGAGGAAGAAACTTTAGTGGATACTCCAGTTATGACGGAAAATATAGTGGAAGGAAGCTACGTGCTGGTGAAGTTTGAAAATAAAAAGAGCGTTTTACACTATGTTGGAGTAGTCATAACAAAATACAGTTCTATTGAATATAAAATATCATTTCTGCGGAAAAAACTTGGTACCTGGAAATTTGTTTTTCCTAATATAAAAGATGAGGGAACAGTATATTTATCAGATATTGTTTTGATATTACCGCAACCTAAATCTGCTTCTACAGCTAGAACCTCTAGCATCTTGAGCTTTGAAAAAGATTTTTCTACATACAATGTCCAGTAATGTACTTAAATATTACTGCACATACCTATTAGACAACGGCGTGTTATAGGTACTGATTGTATTTTTGCGATTCTTTAAGATATTAAGGATTTTTTTATACGATGTTTAATAATTATAAGTGGTTACTTTTATTGTAAAAATTCAAATTATTTGAATTGTTTAAGACTAAGTTGTTATTAGTTAGAAAGACTGATAATGTTCAAATTTTGATCTCAATCATTAACTGTTTAAGAACGAAACATATAAAGGATGTTTAATAATTATAAGTAGTTACTTTTGTTATAACTTGAATTGTTTAAGACTGTACTCTCTGTACTAAGTTGTTATCGGTTAAAAAGACTGATTATGGTCAAATTTTGATCTCAATGATAGACTGTTTAAGAACGAAACGTAAGTTGTACTTTATAACAAATAAAAGTATATTATTGATTACATTATCACCTTATTTATTTCGGTGTATAAAGCCTCCCCACCATGTACGAATGTTCCCCACACTGTGTACGAAGCTACCCCGTGTATGGGGTGCATTCGTACGATTTCCACTTTTTAGGAAAACCATTATATCTTGGCACAGTTGTCTTGTATCTAAACTGAAATACACAATTATTATAGCCAAATAAGTGAATGATAAAATAGCATTCATCTCATTTTGAAATAGCTTTAAGTTTTTTTTTTTAAATTCTTAAAGTAAAAAGTGTACGAGGCCACCCCATCTTCCCCTATCTGATGCAAATAATTTAGACATTGCTCAGAGTAGTACATGTTACATTTTTGCAATAAAAAATTAAATGGTGATTCTTCTATTTCTTATAATCATCATACAGGTTTTTATGAAGGAGTAGCACATCAATTTTGTTCTGAAAAATACAGGGCACCTAATTTTGTACCTGTATTTTTTCATAATTTGAGCAACTATGATAGTTATTTTATAGTACATGGGCTTGGATTTGAGGAAGGGGACATTGAACTGATACCAGAGAACAAAGAGAAATATATTTCCTTTTCTAAATCTTTGCAAGTAAATAATCGCACAATGAAATTGAAGTTTGTTGATTCACTAAAATTTATGAGTTGCAGTCTTGAAAAATTAGCTAAAACCTTGACAGCTGAACAATTTCGTGAATTAAAATTGAGTTTTCCATGTGAAGAGGATTTTAAACGATTAATACGAAAGGGTATCTATCCCTATGAGCATATGACATCATATGAAACGTTAAAATTAACTTCTCTTCCCTCTCAAGATAAATTCTACAGTTCTTTGACTGATTGCAACATATCAGAAGACGATTATGAACATGCGAAAGATGTTTGGACTCATTTTCATTGTCAAAATATGGGGGATTATTCTGATTTATATTTAAAAACAGATGTTTTGTTACTTACTGATGTATTTGAAAATTTTAGAAATGTATGCCTTAGAACATATGGATTAGACCCAGCTCATTATTATACTGCTCCAGGATTAAGTTGGGATGCGATGTTAAAAACTACAAAAATAAATCTAGAGCTCATAACCGACATTGACAAAATTGCTTTCATAACTAAAAATATTCGAGGTGGCATATCGCAATGAAGTAAAAGACATGCAAAAGCTAATAATACATTTATGCCAGAATATGATCAAAATATTCCTTCTTCATTTCTCATGTACTTGGATGCAAATAATCTTTATGGGTGGGCTATGTCTCAATGCCTCCCTACAGGTAAATTTGAATGGGTGAATGTAGATACTGATTTTAACGTTTCTGATGATGCTGAACATGGGTTCATTTGAGAAGTCGATCTAGAATACCCACACGAATTGCATGACTCTCATTCGGATTTACCATTCTGTCCTGAAAATATTTGTTTAGGGAATTCCAAAGAAAAAAAATTAATTCCCAATTTAAATTGGAAAACGAATTATGTTCTACATTACAGAAATCTAAAACAACGTTTGAAGAATGGTTTGCAATTACTTAAAATCCATCGTATTTTGAGATTTGAACAATCTAAGTGGTTAAAAAGTTACATAGACTTAAACACACGCATGCGATCGCAGGCAACGTGTGATTCTGATAAAGATCACTATAAAAGTATGAATAATTCAATGTCCGGTAAAACCATGGAAAATGTTTTGAAATATGTGAATGTCAAATTATTAAATCACTGGGAAAATCATGGGAAATCACAGGGAGTTGAAACTATGATAGCGAAACCTGAGTTCTACAGTTTATCAATATTTTCAGAGAACTTAGCTGCTGTTCAATTGAATAAAACTAAAATCTTTTATAATAAACCAATTTACTTAAGATTTTGCATTTTAGATATATCGAAAACTTTCATGTATAAATTTCATTACGACTACATGAAAACGAAATATCAAGAAAATCTCAGGCTTCTTTATACAGATACAGATAGTTTAGTATATCAAATATTCACTGAAAACTATTATGAGGACATAAAATCAGAGCTCGATTTATATTTTGACACATCAGACTATCCACCTAACAATGAATATGGTTTACCATTAATAAATAAAAAGCGGTTGGGATTTTTCAAAGATGAAAATAATGGTAAAATATTTAAAGAGTTTGTTGGTCTACGATCTAAAATGTATGCCTTAGATGTTGAGAATATGAGTCTTATATCAAAAGCTAAAGGAGTCAATAAATGTGTTACTAAAAAACTGACCCTCAACGATTATAAAAAGTGTTTATTTGAAAAAAATATGCAACATGCTCAAATGCTGAGATTTAAATCAATAAAACATGTAATATTTACTCAAAATATAAATAAAGTATCATTATCTCATAACGATACAAAACGGTACTTGTTAGAAAACTCTTCGGACACTCTAGCGTGGGGGCATTATAAAATACCCCATGGATCATCACAAAATATTTTTTCCATGTAATTTATAATTACAGAACATTCAAAAATTTCAACTTTATTTTTTGTACATTGTGTACTTTTAATTTTTAATTGTGAATTGTGAATTGTAATAATTGTAGAAAATGTTAATACATTTTAGTTTTTTGTAAATATAAATTGGTGAAGGTGAATTAAAATCAAGTGGTGGTACTCTGTATTTGATTTTTAGTTAATTTTTTATTGTAACTTGAAAAGAGACTTATGTTATGTTGAAATTTTTTTGCAGTTTCTTTAAAAAAAATATATTACTCGAAAAAGTGTAAATTTCTAAATAACAAATATTTGACTATGATATCTATGTTTTTTTTTAATGCGTTTATCCTTATTTTGGTTGATTTATTTAACAAGTAATTGAGTTCATAAATTGTATCATTTCAAGTTTAACTGTTTTCATATCAACACGTATTACGAGTTTTAATTATGATACATTTTTATCATCCTTTCACAACCATTGTAGCTGGTCTAAGTGGATGTGGCAAAACTCAATTTGTCACAAACTTTTTAAATAATTTCAAAGAAGTATGTAATGTTGAATTTGATGAAATAATTTGGTTTTATGATGAAATGCAACCCCTGTACAATCTAGAAAATGTAAATTAAAGTCAGGGAATACCAGATTTTTCAATATTTGATGGGAAGAAACCTAAGCTTCTTATAATAGATGATCTGATGAGAGAATCAGATGGACGAATAGTTGACATTTTCACAAAAGGTAGCCATCATAGAAACTAGAGTGTTTTTTATATTACTCAAAACATATTTTATCAGGGGAGAGGCCAACGAGATATTTCACTAAATACAAGCTACATTGTATATTTTAAGAATCCCAGGGACAAAACCCAAATACGCTACTTGTCACGACAAGTTTACCCGGAAAACCCAAAATTTGTAGATGAAGCTTACAAAGATTCTACTAAAGAACCACATGGTTACCTCATGATTGATTTGAAACAAAATACAAATGACATATGTCGTTTTAAAACAAAAATATTTCCGTTTGATGGACATTGCACAGTGTATGTTCCTAAAAAGGGGTTTAAATACGACAAAAATCAATAAATTTTAGTCAGTTCTACATGATGCATGCGAGAGTAAACACATATAAACATTTACTTGAAGCATTGCAGCTGCTTAAACCAAAATATCGCACGGCGTTACTTAAATCTTGTGATGATGATGAGATCAACATTATTTGTGAGTGCATTTATAACGTCCTAAATGGAAAAATTCCTTTAGAAAAAAAAAGAAAAATCTAAATTAAAAAAATATAAAGATATCTTACGGAAATTAGTTTCAAAAGGAAAACATAAAATAAGAAAAACCGTTATAATTCAAAACGGAGGTGCATTTCTACCTATTATATTAGGAGCAGTTTTAAGTGCCTTAGTTAACTCTTTATCATAAACAAAATGGAAAATACGAAAAAAATGCCATTAGTAGAATTAGATTTTATTGAAAGACTCAAACGCAATGAGAGCCTTCCTGAAAATTCATCATCCAGTCTAGATGCTGAGATGCAAAAAATCCTTAAAAGTAAAATGAAAGATCGTGGAAAGTGGACCATAAGGTCATAATTCACAAGCATTGCAACGATTTTTACATTTTATTGAAACAGATCGAAAACCATTTAGAATACCAATCGTAACGGAGGGGGAGGTTCAACTCAACTACGAAAGTAATGATCTAAAGTCAAAAGTGAACAAAAAGGAGGTTAATGAATATAATGAGACAGTTGCAAATCCACCTTTACCAGAAGGAGATGGTACTACAGCAGTTACACCGATTGGTAAAATAAATCCAGAACCGATGCCAATTAGCCCATCAAAAATTATAGATATATTACCCAAATCATATGAGAAAAAAACTCGAACTTTGTTGGATTGCATTGTTTTAAGTAAACCAAAAATTTGCTGGAAGCCAACTGGTGAAGTTGTAATAAACAACCGCACCATTTCAAATAGTAATATTACTGATCTGATAAGTGACACGGTTAGATCTCTTAAACGTCCTAAACCAACAGGGTGGGAAGAGTTTGCATTACATTTAAGAGATATAAGAGCTGCATAGGCAATCCTGCAAACTTGAATTTTTATTAAAACAGCTCAATCGATTGAACCCATTACATTACCTGCATCTACAAGTACGAGATCGTCAACAGATAAAGAAAAACAAAGAGCTACACCACTTACTACAGGACTACTTAAGCGTCATCATAAGAAAATTGATTGGGAAAAATGGACTCCTTATTAGATATTAATAGGATCTACTATGATGTCTCCAATCCAGCTGGTTATAGTAGTTTAAATAATATAGCGAAGGAAATGAAAGAACAAATGAACAAAGAGGAAGTAAAAAAATGGTTACAATCTCAAGATACGTACACGCTACATAAACCTATTCATAAGCGATTCACCAGAAATAGATATATCCTATCTAACTTTAATGAACTCTGGCAAGCTGATCTAAGTGACATGAGTACGTATAGTCAATATAATCATGGATACAAATATATTCTTTGTGTTATTGATGTGTTCAGTAAATATGCTTTTGCGAGAGCCATGAAAAAGAAAGATTCATCAACAGTTAAAGAATGTTTTGAAAGCATATTTACCGAAGCCAACTCTGTTCCTCGTCATATACAATCTGATAAAGGTACAGAATTTGTTTCAAAGGTAGTGAGAGATTATTTTAAGAGCAAAAACATTAATTATTATACTACTAATAACCCCGACATTAAAGCAAGTATAGTAGAAAGGTTTCAAAGAACTCTTAAAATGAAAATGTGGCGTTACTTTACTCATAATAATACATATAATTACACTAAAATTTTACAAGATCTTCTTCATTCTTGCAACCATTCCTATCATTCTAGCATTAAAATGCGACCGATTGATGTTAATTCTAGTAATATTATGACCGTTTGGAATCATTTATATTATCGAAAAAAAGATAGACAAATTTCATTGGAAACCCCAAAATTGAATGTAGGCGATCATGTTAGAATAACTAAATATAAACATGTATTCCAAAAGGGTTATATGAAAGTAACTGGAGTGATGAAATATTTATAATTAATTCAATTATTAATAGATCACTGCGAGTTGTTTATATGTTGGGCGATTCTCTGTAAACTCGTAATAGCCCAATACAAACTCTGTCCTGGCATATTTTTTTAGAATTTTCCTAAGAATGTAATAGTATTGCTTAGGAAAGTAACTGTTACTTTTAGTACAAAAGAGAGCCAATTGAATTTTTATGCATATTTAAAGTTATTTTAGATTTTCTGATAAACCGCAACAGGGGACTGTTAGGTGTAACAGGGGACTGTTTTGTGCATGACAGGGGATTGTTCGATGAGACAGAGGACTGTTTTATATAGAAGTAAGTCATATTATTTGGTATCAATCATTTATATTTCAAAAGTTTCTTAAGGTAAAACAAAATAAAAACAATCAAAAACAGGTTCTCTTACAAAATAAAAACTTAAATGTCAAAATTATAGTACCAGAAACATTTTGTACCTGAGATCAACTTAAATTAAGTTATATTAAGGTCTGTATGCAGTCTTTTATAAAGTACTATCAATAAAATTATAACACAATAGTCTTTCCTCTGAGCAATAATATAAGTAGTTATAATCAAAGTAATTTGAAATGAGATCAACAAAAATACTTTTTCTTAAAAGTAATAAGGCACATGCATAATAACAATGAGCTTGGCATTATAAAAATTGACATTAGCGCTCGAAAACATCTATTTCAGTAAAGAACTTATAAAATATTCTCTTCCCTTTAAGAACCAAGTTAGGATTATCCAACTTTTGGATAACCTGATCAAAAGACACGTCCGAAACGTCTCTATCATCTAGTCTAAAAATCTGCACCTTCTTGTCACAAATTTTTAGAAAAGTAACCCGTAAGTCATTTTCATCTTCATCAATTTCATTTATTACAGCGACATAACGATATTCCATATTTTTAGCTGAAAATTTCACAAGAACGTAGTCCCTAGTATTGTAATAAGAATTTCGAGTGCCACTGGTTCCGGCTATTTCATCATCAAACGTGTTTGGTGTTGATGTTTCAGCTGCTTCTAAATTTTCTTCCGATTCAGAATCCGTAAAAACTTCTTCTACTGTCAATTTGGGTTTTAGGTCAAAGTTAATACTGCCTATCTTATAATGCTGACAAGATTCGCTGTTGCAAAAGCAGCTGAGACTCTTCATTGTTAGGGTTTTACATTTTGTCGGCAGGCCGAGGATGAAGCTGGAATAGAGACCTGCGACCTGGTGCACATTTAAGGTGCCTTTGAAAGGCTTCTGACCGGATGCTTCCTCTTCAACTTTATCGATCATTGCCTGGATGTCATTGCCGTCAATTGCAATACATGTGATGCCAAGGCATCGCTCTTGGATCGACTTGACAAACTGATCAATATTGTTGATATCACCCCCAGAATTAACAACAAAATCAGCTGTTCTTTTGCACGTTGCTCCGACACCGTCTGGTGCGCCTTTACCGTGTCCACTTTCTGTGTAGTTCCACGTAAATTTTTGAACCTCTGGAATTTCTTCAGCTAGTTTAGTTGCTATGATAAAAAACATCGTTTTATTACGGTACTGCGTAACAGGGCCATCGCTCAAGAAATGTACGCATTTGATGCCACCTGGAAGAGTATTGAAAATCGGTCGCAGATGTGCCCAAATGGCTGCAGGTGAATGAGCTGTGTTCTCAGAGACTGTGCAAAAAGATCGGATTGAATTCCGTAGGTAAACTACGACTGTATGCAGACTCAGTTGAACTCGAGAACCACCGAAATGAAAAGCCTGTATTTCCTCCGCGTACTTCGTGCAATAGTTTTCGCTAAAATCCATGTGGAGCAGAACATCTTCATCTTGTAGATTTAGCTTTAAATCGTTCATGGCGTTATATTGGTGTACAATATTTCTTTGATGGTCAAAAAACTTTATAAAATCTTCCTGTAAATGTGTTATGAGCTCTTTTGGGTGTACATCAAATCTTTTTTTCATATATTTTGTTACTATTCGAGGCTTTTTAGTCTTGAAATCTTGAATTTCTTGCCTCTCAGAAATCCACATCTTATATTTAATTACTTTGCTGTTGTCAAACTCTTTATATTCGGGATTTTTATTGCTGCAAGTAGAACAAATTCTCGATAAACAGTCTTCGTTGTACCGATTGCAACACAAGTCTTCAAGCAGTTTCTGGTAATTGTTGTAGGATATAATTTTGGCTTCATATAGACCGCAGAGTTTCAGGTCTAAGTTGCTGTGGGTTATACATAAGCATGTATCGCGATTTTGAGCATTTGGTTTGACTACCCAGAATGGGCGCAATCGGCAGAATGTCTGATAACTTATTTTTGAATTCTCAGCCACAATTTTTTTATATAGATTAAGAATTGTATCAAGAAGGTATCTTTTTTGTTTTTTCACATTCTTCCTAGTAATAAATTCTTTTTTACCAGCTGCCATACGACTGTTACTATCATCTTCAAAGAAATTCTGAATTGCTCGTTTATAAATTATAGGTATTTTAATCCGGCGAGTTACAGATACATCCAAGGCATTGAGATTAGATTTTTTGTTGCTTCTATAAAATGCCGCGTTTTTTTTAGGTATCCAATGCCTATACTTTTGAACTAGACTACCAGATACAACCCTTCGAAATATTTGTTTATCTCTCGTACTTTTTAATGTTGAATAGTTTTCATTCAACTGTTTACTAAGAACATCGCAAAATAATACTTTTTTGACTACTTCCTTTCTCGTATCAGGCTTATCTAACATTTTTAATATCTTCGTATTAGGTGTGTCCTTAACATTTCTTTTTTTTGTTGCTTCAAGTCTTCCCAATCTTTTTCTGTATTTCTCAAGTTTTTTCTGTAAAAACGCGATCTTTTCATTTCTTTCTTTGTTATATTTTTGTCTTCTCCTTTTGGCTTGTCTTTTTCTTTGCAGTGAACTAATACTGGATGTTGCTGGCCTTGGAGCTGCAGAAATCTGAATTGGAACTGGAGTCAGCTGTCCTGAAGGGGGAGTATTGACTTCAGGATCCGATAATGGTGTATTTTCACGCATAAACGTATTAGTAACGCTGTTCAGTCTCTTTCGTTTAGATCGGTATACACTGCAGTGTTCTTTCCACGTCTTTAAGGCAGCCCTGTGTTCACGTTGTGTCATATCTTTCACTAATTTTCTCAAACCTTTTTCTTTCTTTTTCTGATATTTTAACCTCTCTTTTTCTTTCATTTCTTCTTTCTTTAGAGGATCATCTTTTCTACGTTGATATCTTAGTCTCTCTGCTTGTCTTTTTTTCTCTAATAATTCTTCTCGCGATAACTTTTTCTTTTTAGGTGCCATATTGAGTTTATGCGATCAACCTGTAACATAATTTACGTTCAGTGAGGTAAATTAATGCGAAACATATTCTTATATATTATCTTATCTTATCTTAAGACTCCCCTGTTTCTTATATGAATAAATGTTCGACGAGTGAACGAATTTATGTAACCGAAACCTTTTAGTAAAAACCAATTCGATGAGATATACAGTCCCCTGGCACATAGAACAGTCCCCTGTCATATAGCCGGGCAGGGGACTGTTGCCAGGGGACTGTGTATTTTGGTTTAGATTCAAATACAAAACTATTGAAACATGATTCGATACGAAGCTACCGACAAATTTGGACACAAATCACAGACATTATAGACAATTTATATAAATATTTAATCTAATTAACATTATTAAAATCACTTACCAGAGGACTGTAAGTCGCGACGACCAACACGCGTACTCACGCCACAAATTGCGCTCGGCCACTAAACAAAATGGCGGCCTCATGCCGGTCTTGACAATGTTACCAACTTCACACTGGTTGCGTTTCATTTCACGCTTAAAAACGTTTGTAAACATAACAGATTTTTTCTATTTCGGTTTTAAATTTTTGACAGGGGACTGTTTATGAAAACTTTGGACAAAATTAACAGGACATTAGTACATTTAAAAAATAAGAAACTAGACCTTATTTTATGACATATATATAAATTAATTATTCTATTTTAACATATGAACTTTAAAATGTATTTAGTGTTTATAGTTATTTTTTTAATATTATCCTAAAGTGGGAATCCGTGAAAAGGGACAGCCAGGGGACTGTGTTTTTAGGGCTTCAATTTTTTTTAGAAGAAAAAGTAAAATGGCTATCGTTGTAAATATAATAGCACTATAAAGTTTAGCGTTTAATTTAAATTAAGAAGCATACCTAATAATATTTCTATACTTTATTTAAAATAATTAAACTCGGTCCGGACAGTCGTTTTAAGAGTTTACAGAGAATCGCCCTGTTAAAGGATTTGAAAGGCGAACCCATCATTGGTACATTTTATTTTAAAGAGTTACAAAAAGTGACTTACCTCCCCTCCACCGAGTATAAAATTTATAAAATAATACGTTCGCGTCATATTAGAGGCATAAAGGAAATACTAGTGAAGTGGCAAGGTTATCCCAATAAATTTAACTCTTGGATACTCGCATCAAGCTTGAAAAAAATATGAATGAAAATAGTTTTTATTTAACTTTATTAAGCAACAGTTCAACGGATTACTATACGGACAACACGACTGCACATTTTCTAACTAAATTACCTAAGAACATAAAATTAGAAGGGGAGTGGGTAGTTGGATTAGTGGAATTTCAATACCCGTGTTCCATGTATAATGTTCAAGATCATGAAAATATAATTTACATAAAGAAAAAGGTGGTGTCACCCGCAAACAAGTCAACGAAAATTGTTGATATAAAAACTCATATACCAGCTACTACATACGATAATATTGATCATTTCCTTCAAGCGTTTAATGAGAACCCACAACTAAAAAATAATGTCAAATTTAGGTATGATACATTGACAAAAATGGTTGGAGTAACAACAACAAATAATGAAATAACCTCTATCATAACAACCCCGATACTAAGCCTCCAGCTGGGTTTCAAACCGAGATCAAATTTGAAACAAGTTACATATGAAAAAAAACCCTGCCAATTTATATTTAGGGTTACCACCACAAATATTTGTTTACACCGATATAATTCATCCGCAAGTAGTTGGAGATGTTATAACAGCATTGCTTAGAATAATACCACTAGATCCAACTAAGTTTATTTATGGTGCATATAAAACTCACATTTTCTCACCTGCTCACTATGTACCGGTTTAACGTAGGGAGTTCGATACTATTGAAATAGATATAAGAACAACTACCGGTGTTAATTTACCATTCCAATTTGGTAGCTCCTGCGTGAAGCTACACTTTCAACGAGTAAAATGAATTATAACAGATCGTCAGTCTCTTGCCCTTACCAGCATTATTATTCGCATCAAGCCGGCTCTGGTGTAGGAATTGTCTATAAAGGAGTTCCATTTCAACGAGGGCATGGTATAGGGAGTTTTTTGGGAGGGCTATTTAGATCAGTGCTCCCTTTGTTATCTAGTGGTTTGAAAACCATTGGAAAAGAAACGTTAGGTGCAGGGGTTGGTTTGTTATCCGATATGGTAAATTCACGCCCTATGGATAGTTCGATTAGATCACGATTCAAGGAGGCAAGTGCTAATTTAAAAAGAAAAGCCGATGAAAAAATTGATTCCCTCATGTCGGGATCTGGGTATAAAATGACATCTAAAAGAAGGGAACCGCTCATTACATTGAAAGCATCGAGACGAAGAGGAAGTAAAAAAAATAAAAACAAAACTCTTGAGGATATATTTACAAACTAAATAATGTCATTCCTACATAGTCATTCTTGTGAATGTGCGAAATCTGAATTAGATATATTTGCCCTTCCATCAACTCAAACAAGTATTGAAAGTGGACAGTGGGTTCATTACAAACCAATTTCATCTTTAAGTGATGACGCTCCTATCGAATTCCAAGTTCCCGGATCAGGAGATGACTATGTTGATCTATCCCACACAATGTTACATATTAATGCTAAAATATTGAATCAGGATGGCACAAAATTAAAACCAGATACCCTGGTTGCACCCGTCAATAACTGGTTACATTCCCTTTTCAGTCAACTAGATGTATATTTAAATCAAAAACTCATATCACCCCCAAACAATACATATGCTTACCATGCTTATACGGAAAATCTTCTAAACTATGGACCAGCAGCCAAAGAAACTAATCTTACTTGTGGATTGTCGTATGCTGATACTGCAAATCATATGGATACTATTGATGCAAATAACAAAGGGTTTCACAAAAGACTAGAATTTGTCAAAGAGAGTAAGGAAGTGGAAATGATGGGCCATTTACATGCCGACATATTTAGCAAAGAGAAATTCTTAATAAATGGTGTCGAAATACGCATTAAGTTAGTACGTTCGAAGGAGTCATTTAATCTTATTTGTCACCAAGATAAAAAATTTAAAGTGCAAATAATGGATGCCAGCCTCATTATAAGAAGGGCACGAATTAATCCTAGCGTTTTGTTAGCACATCAAAAAGTATTGGCAACAACGACTGCAAAATATCCTATCACAAGAGCAGAAGTTAAGGTTCTTACATTACCGTCGGGGATACAGGGTAAAACATTGGATAATATATTTTTCTCCCACATGCTCGGAAATGTCAACCTTACTGTCGTAAAATCAGCCCGCGAAGTTCTGAGTTCCAGGCACAGGCAAAATTAAAAAAAAAAAGTTATTATTTACCAGCGGCAGCGGCTGCGAAAATGTATACAAATTTCATTACGTACCTGGTGTTTTACTTTTTAAAACCCTGTTTGGACTAGGATAACTAACTCCAAACAGCCAAACACTCTTGCAATCAAAATTCTTCCTTGTATATTTTACTTTTTAAATGTCATAGACTAAAAATTAAACATTTTCTAACAGCGTTTACAGCGTATTTAAAAGTGTATCAAATAGTTTGACGTTATTTTTTAATAGAAATTGTGTTCATAAATAAAATGAATTGCCGAAATAACCTAAAAGCGTAATAAATGTTATAATTTAAACCATATTTTATTCAAATTGAATTTATTACGTTTACTTGTGTGATTTTATTTAATGCTTTGATAAAGATAAAGATAAAAAAGATAAAAGTCATTTTTTCAGTAAGTAGGCCGCACGGGCACCTTTACACGTCAGGAGTCTACCAGCGCTTCCCAAGAGGAGACCACTGCCGAGAAGAAACGCCGAAAGAAACTCAGCAGTCAGTCATTTTTTAACCATATTTCTTACTACAATGATACTACTTAGTCTAGTATTATTATAAAGCTATAAATATTAAATTAAATATAATATCAAATATCATGCGTAGTTCAGCAGGAAAACATGACAAAACATTAGGAGAGAGAGATAGAGGGAGAAAAACGAAAAAAAAAAACAACAAGATAACCACATAAAAGTTTCGACATGTTTTCCTACATCAACGGTGTCCCCTAGACAAGATACAACTTTTGCATTTGCACAAATTATTATGAATGAATAAGTTTCGGGTTTAGGCCAAGCATTTTTGTCTGTTAGGTAGTCCTCGACCCTATAGTACGCTTTTGACATTAACGACTTTTTTAAGTATTTTTTAAGTGCTGGAAACGATAGCTTTAAAACTACGTCAGGTAGTTTATTATAGAAATGAATGCATTGACCAACAAATGATTTATATACTTTACGTACGCGGAATTTTCGAATAGCAATTTTATTTTTATTTCTTGTATTTAAATTATGTATATCAGAATTTTTGGTGAAAGAATCTAAATTTTTAATAACATAAATAATATTCTCATAAATAAATTGAGATGCTACAGTTAAGATATTAATTTCTTTAAATAGTTCTCTTAAGGAGTCACGAGAATTTAAGTTATAAATAGAACGAATGGCCCTTTTTTGTAAAACAAATATAGTTTGTATTTCAGCTGCCTTACCCCTAACCAGAATACCGTACGACATGACACTATGGAAATAACTATAATAAACTAAGCGAGCTGTTTCAACATTAGTTAGCTGTCTAATTTTCCTAACGGCATAAGCTGCCGAACTTAGTTTACCTGCCAGTACAGCTATATGGGGACCCCATTGCAAATTTTTATCTATTGTTATGCCTAGAAAAACTGCCTTATCTACCATTTGCAGACACTCGTCATTTATAAAAATACTAGAATCTACCGGTTTAACATTAGGCAAAGCGAACCTAACACATTTAGTTTTCTTAGCATTTAGTAGTAAATTGTTACTAGTAAACCAATTAAGTACTTTAACTAGTATGGCGTTTATCATACTGTAGTCTACGGACTTTCTATCTACCTTGAAAATTAATGAAGTATCATCAGCAAAAAGTACAATATCACAAAGTTTATCTACTGTTGGTGGTAAGTCATTTATATAAACGAGAAATAGAAAAGGACCTAAAATGGAGCCTTGAGGCACACCTAGTTTCACTGTAGCTCCAATTGATTGCGTTTTGTTTACAACCACTGTTTGAGTTCTGTCACTTAGATAAAAAGACATAAGACTTAAAGCTTTATTGGACAATCCATAGTGTTTTAATTTTAAAATAAGGGTCGAATGATCCACGCAATCAAAAGCTTTGGAAAGATCACAAAATATTCCTACCGCATCACAAGATTTCTCCCAACTGTTATATATGTATTTAATGAGAACAGATGCCGCATCAATTGTTGATCGACCTCTGGTAAACCCAAACTGGTTACTATTAAGTAGTTTATTTCTATTAAAGTGACCTAACATATCATTCAGCATTAGTTTTTCAAAGACTTTACTTAAAACCGGTAGTATGGAAATGGGACGGAAGTTCGTTATATCACTCATGTCGCCCGATTTAAAAAGAGGTATGACTTTACTATATTTCATGAGATCTGGAAAGGTCCCCTCTGATATGCAATTATTGTAAATTAATGCTAGGTGGGGTGCAATTACATCTATGATATGAAAAACTACTTTAACTGATGTGCCCCACAAATCCTCAGTCTTTTTTAAACTAAGCGATTTAAATACCTTGACTATTGAATCTGAATTTACAGGGCTGAATTCAAAGTTTATATTACATTTACTGACATTAGTGCAAAGTAATGATTTAGCTTCAACCGCGGATGATTTAAGACATTTTGTAGTATTGCTGGCTATGTTGGAAAAATAATCTTCGAATGCTAAGGCAACGTCTTTATTTGATGTGATTTGTTTGTTACCTGTGTTTATGGTGACTTGATTATCACGAGTTTTTGATTTTCCCGTTTCTCTATTTATAATATTCCATACAGTTTTTACTTTATTGTCAGATGATTTGAGTTTAAGACTAAGAAAATTTGCCTTAGCAGTTAAACAAGCTTGCTTAAAGGTCCTTGAATAATTTTTAACATAATTTAGGAAGTCAGCGTTCTTATTGTCTTCCCTCTCTCTATATAGCTCATAAAGCCTTTTTCTACTCTTATGAATGCCTGCAGTAGCCCATTCACTAAACTTGGTTTTTGACTTCGAAATAGTTTTCATATTAAAATTATTATTAAATTGATCTAGAATTACGCCAAATAAGTCTTTATAAATACTATTACTCTCATTCTGTAAGAAAGGTAACACAGAAAGGTTACTTTGAACTTTATTTTTAAATAATTCCAAACGTTTACTAGTTATAGGTCGGTATGTTATTGTCTGCGGTTTTTGATAAAAATCATTGACGAAAGATGCCTTCTGACCACTATGGTCCGAATTAAAACAATTGAATATTTCTTTATCCAAACATTCGCAATTACAAAAAATATTATCTAAGCAGGTTGCACTACTAACACCTATCCGTGTTGGTTCAAAGAACAGATTACCTAAATTAAAAGATTTAAATAAACTTAGTAACCTAGTGGTATTATTTGATGTTTCGAGTAAGTTAATATTAAAATCTCCACAAACTATAATATGCTTCTGGCTATTACATGCTAATTTTAACAAATGTTCCATTGTAGATTCAAATGTGCTAAAATCAGCCAATGGTGGCCTGTAAACACATATTATTATATAACTTTCTAGTTCTGCACATGAAATTTCTACAATCCTTTCTATCGATAGCTTTACAATATCCTTTGTTTCAGTACTTTTAATCGTACGTGATTCTGTTCTTTTTTTCAAGGAAATTTTGACCTGTTTAATATTTTAACAATTTGTGTTATATTTTCTCGCATTGTTGGAGAAAAGCACTATACAAGCCTCGACCAGGAAGGGCGGTTGCTGGACTCGTATATAGCGCTAACTCTACTCGTCCCGCAACGGCCTATTTCCCGGTCTGTGCAGTAATGTACTATCTCGGGCAAATTCCTAAAAGATGTATTATTGGTTTTTTATCAAATTCAGGGTTTAATGGCAATTTAGCTATGAATCCATTTAATTTTCAACACTATAATATGAATTCGTTTAGTTTATTTGTCGATGGTCATGAAATTCCTTCTAAAACATTACAACCATCATTTGGTTCTGGTTCTGGGTTAATAGCATCATCATATCACACTTTATATTCCGGAACTGGTATTCATTTTCACAACGAAGGTAATGATATAAGCAGAACGGATTATGGAGCAGGTTATTGTTTGTTATGTTTTGATTTAACCCCCGATTTATCTGCTAGTTCAACTTCACACTGGAATCTTGTAAGGCATGGAAGTGCACCCCTGCACCATTAATTGTATTGTGTATGCAGAATTTGATAACGTTATTGAAATAAACAAAAATCGTGATATATCTGTAGATTACAATAGTTAGTAAACACATAAATACAATGTTTTAATCAATTTAGTTTATTTCATTGTAGCCATTGTTGGCAACATCATCAAATTATTCATATTTTTTTATTAAAAATGGATACAAATGAAATTCAATTTTGTATGAAAAAAATCAGCCCTTCGTTTGAATTAAACGTTTTTGCTGCTAACAAAATTCCTATTTGGGTTAATCTTCCCGTCTTTATTGTAAGTAATTTGGACCCAGACTCGAAACCGGGCTCCCACTGGGTTGCTATACATATTGACATTAATGGTATAGGGGAATACTTTGACTCCTTTGCTCGGAAACCTTCAGGTTATCATAAGTTATTTTTAAAAAGGAATACCAAGCGCTGGTCTTATAACTATAAACCACTTCAAAACTATTTTACCTCTGTTTGTGGGGAATATTGTTTAGTTTATTTGTATTTTAAATTTAATGGAAAAACTATGAAAGATTTGCTAAGTTTGTTTCCTGAAAATTTTACTTACTTAACATACCTACTGTTTTTAATACTTACCTAACCTAGCTTGGTGAAGTTAACCTAACATTATACAACCATGAGTACATGGACTATTGCAAGCTATGGGAAGGAGTGATCTGGGAGTCTCGGGACCCTTCCCAAACGCTCTAAATGGGGGGATAAACACCGAAAAAAAATTTTTTTTTTTTTTTTTAGGAGCGAAACCCCACCTCTCGCTCGTCAGAGCACCATTTTTTTCGGCCGAGTAGAGGCGGGGCCAGAACCGGCGAATCCCTACTACTCCTAGTTTATTCCTTACTTTAATAGTATGCAGACTCCCCCGCCTTCTTTGTCTGGTCGACAGTAATACGATGCTAGGAACCTCTGATCGACTTGATTCGGGTGAAGTTTCATTGAATTTTGGGCTACTTGTGCGCTGAGGTTGTTGCTCGTAGGGTTCTTCGACGGCATTTGGCATCCTCGCGGGCTGTTCTGGCTGTTCTGCAGCGTTTCCGGCTGGTCTTATATTGCACTGAAGCATTCGTAATTGATATGGAGGAATGTAGAGAGAGCACGCAATTCTATAATAAATTTGTCCCGCTAACTTTTTCAGAGACCTTGACTTAGTTTTGTCAAAGTTCGCATCAGCAGTCATTATTTCACAGTGTTTGAATTGGTTCGCAATGTGTCGTAACATAAAATTTAGTGGTCGTACGTTTAAACTTGACTGTGAGTTGCTGTAAGGTGTTGAAAGTAATCCCAGTACTGTGCAGTCACAAGATAAGTTAATTGACGGGTTTTAATTATGAATTCTAAGTTTAAGATTTGTGGGGGGTTGTGTGGTAACATTTTTGCTAAAACAGATTTAATTAGATTTTTCTGAATTAAGAGTGAGTAGGTTTGAAGTCAGCCAAAAGTTAATCTTAATTACGGTTGCCTCTGCAATGGCAACGACCGATTCCCAACTCTTACCAGCAACTGTGTCATCCGTGTATAGTATGATATGACCATCCTTAGTACAGACATCAGCTACGTCGTTTATATAAGTAAGAAATAGGGTCGGTCCCAGGGCACTGCCATGTGGGACGCCAAAGGAGACCTCTGAATCAGTATTTACACAATCTCCGACCTTTACTTTTTGATTACGGTTTTTCAAATAATCACTGAGTAACTGTAGCGGTCGTCCTCTGATGCCGAAGTGTTCAAGCTTGTGCATAAGGGTCGGATGAGAGATCGTGTCGAATGCCTTTTTTAAATCTAAGAAAACTGATAGGCATTTATTACCTTCATCTACTTCGTTAGAGATTAGAGTTGCTAAGTTAAGTACGGCATATTCAGTTGACTTGCCTTGCCTAAAGCCGAATTGAAATTAAGAGAGTAAGTTGAATTTATTAAAGTAGTTTATTAGTCTGTGGTTGATAAGTTTTTCTATAATTTTTGATATTGCCGTTTACACCGAGATTGGTCTGTAGTTATTTGGATCGGTTCTCTCACCACCCTTGTGCACAGGCGTGACTAGGGCATTTTTCAGAGCAGATGGAAAGCATCCCTGCGCAAAGCAGAGCTTTGCAAGGTGAGAGATTATAGGTACAACCTGACAAAGTTTCAAAAACTTTGTGGGCACACCATCACAGCCTTTGGAACTATCCGATTTTAGTGACATTAAGATGCAAGTTACTTCTTGTGTTTATGTAGTAGGACAAAATATGAGATAGGGTTGTAATTAGAACTGTTTGTGTGAAAAGTGCTAGCTGTGTGCATGTGACTGGTATTAGTAATTTCAGAGGCAAGCTTTTTCCCAATATTAGAAAAGTAGTCGTTAATGTTATTGATAGACTCAAGGGGAGTAGAATTTTACTTCAGCAGTTCAATATTATGGGTTTTAACAGCTTTGGAATTGGTAATGGTTTTAATTGATCTCCAAAGGACTTTAGAATTATTTAAGTTATTGTTTAAAAGCTCCCGCTCATAGTAACCTTTAACTTTCTTGATGAGGTTATTAGTGAAATTGCGATACCTCTTGAATGTGGTCCTCAGGACCTCATTATCTGGATTAGACCTCAGTTTAAGCTGCAACTTATTCCTATTCCTAATACTACGCAAAATACCCGGCGTAATCCAGGGTTTGATGTTTCGTTGATTTGATTTTAGTCTAACTCTCATCTATTGATTGATTTAATTTGTATATTAATTGTTCAATTACAAGGTTGGGATCATTACAAAAGAGGAGTGATTCTAAGTTTTTTTCTAGAAGCATTAATGCCGCTTTTTCATAATCAATTTGCTCAACGGTATTTAGAGAAGGTGTGTCATTAACAAAACAGTTAGCGAGAGCTAAAAAAACGGCCAAGTGCGAGTCGGACTCGCGCACGTAGGGTTCCGTACCACTATACATCTAAATAAATCTTTTTCTGTATTCTTTATTATATTGGAGTTGATTGAATGAAAGGTAAAATGCGGTTTACGATTTATAACGTATTAAAAAAAAACTAATTATTAGATCTCGTTTAAACCTATTTTCGGTGGAAGTTTGCATGGTAATGTACATCATATATTATTTTAACATTTATCATTCCCTTATTTTAGAAGTTACGGGGGGGGGACACACATTTTTCCACTTTGGAAGCGTCTCTCGCGCAAACTATTCAGTTTAGAAAAAATGTTTATAAAAAACCTCAATATCATTTTTGAAGACCTATCCATAGATACCCCACACGTATGGGTTTGATGAAAAAAAAAATTGAGTTTCAGTTCTAAGTATGGGGAGCCCTAAAAATTTATAGTTTTTTTTCTATTTTTGTATGAAAATCTTAATGCGGTTCACCGAATACATCTACTTACAAAGTTTCCATAGTATAGCTCTTATAGTTACGGAAAAAAGTGGCTGTGACATACGGACGGACAGACGGACGGACGGACGGACAGACATAACGAATCTATAAGGGTTCCGTTTTTTGCCATTCGGCTACGGAACCCTAAAAAGTAGAGCTATGGTCAGTGATGGATGTGTTTAGGACAGCTGTGTGTGCATTCATCTTGTTCTTATTGATTTTTAACATGATGTGATCAAGAAAACTTTCGCCTCTAGTTGGTTTTAGGAGCCCTGGTAAGATACCATATGAACTGAGCATGTCAAGATAAAGATGCCTGTTTGCAAAGTCATGATGATGCTCATTTGTGCGCGGCAGTAGATTTATATTTAGATCCCCTGCGATAATTATAGTGTATGTAGAATTTATAGTATCTAAGTATGAGCAGTATACTATGGTATAAGCTTAAGGAGGTTATGAAATTTTGAGCATTGAGGTTAGAAGGCGAGCGATAGATTCCAAGTATAATAATGTTATTAAATCGAGTCTCAATGCAGGATGCATGTTCAAGCTTGATTTCTCTTAGGTTAGCATAGATAGCTACTCCATCATTTTGATTGAGATTATGAACAGTTGATGAACATGTATAGTTCGGTAAAAGCGGTATTGGTTTTAGTGAATTTAGTCGACGTTCCGTTAAAATTAAGACATCCGGTTCTAGGTTTTTTTTTGGTAATCGCCTCAAGGGCCAAAGACAAAAGTCCTTGCTTTTGTTTACTGTTTTTAATTCATTAGTTTGAGAAAAAGAAAAAGAGCAGAGCTGAAAATGGGTCCATATTGGCTCATATAAAATTGGTCTTTAGATTTTTTATACAAATAACGATTTGTGTCTATACTCATCATTTCTTCGAAAAATTTTGCTCATACTTCATTTCTTCGAAAAATTTTGCTCATACTTATCGCAACTCATAATGAATTTTTTTAAGAAACTGTTACTTTTTGAGGATTGTTATAAATCTAACCTAACCTAACCTAATTTTATCTACACGTAAGATATTTAAGAAATTCTGCAAAGTGTACGGTTCCATGAATATTGGCGTTATAAGTTCAGATGAGTATGAGTTCCGATCATTAGTATAAACATTTTTTATGAAGAGTGATCATTATCATGTAAAATGGTATGAGAAAAAAATTCGGAGTTTCAATAATCGGAGTTGCAATTTTATATGAACTTTAGCGCACCCGCTGAAAATCCCTTCCGGAGACCTGGGAATGGAGGGCCCAGGTACTGCCGGGCTCGCACCGGCTAAAAACACCAATGCCCCTATTACCAACTAGAATTTAGACTCCCGCGGATACTAACCCAGCCAGTGCTGAAAGGCCGGAGGAGAAAGTCCTTCCTTTAGTTTACTTATCCGCGGGGTTGTTCCAAAAAGGCGGGATAAGAGTGGGGGTTGGGATGGGGGGGGAGAAATATATCTATGTGAGTCGCGGAGTGGGAATCCTGACGCATGCATGCTTACAGACTACGGGCTTCTTTTCTTTTGCCCGACAATGGAAGGGTTGGGTCGGAGATCTTTTTTGGACCACTTGTGTGGCTGTGGACACCATCTTTATGGGTGGGGCTACCCTTTTTTGAGGCTTGGTCTTTTGCCTGGAGATACTATTTTTTGCGCGTGTTTCCTTGCGCTGCCCTCTTTTGTGACCTCTTCCATTGCAATTTAGCGTAAACATCTGCTATAATTAAGGGGCGAGGGGCAGGTGTCAGTTTGACGAGCGACCAGTGAATCGCGAGCGGAGCCTTACCCCAGCCAGTGCTGAAGGGCCGGGAGAGAAAATCATTCTCCCGTTTAGGAGGCCGAAGAGTCCCCATCCCCCGTCCTACCAACACCCCGGGTGTTCGGGTGGTGCGTGCGTCAGGAGGTTGCTTATGTTTACATAGGTACACTTAAGGTTAGAGTTAGCTCGGGTTTAAATAAAGAGATTGTACAGAGGTGCTTAGGGAATAGGGTGTTAGGGGTTGGAAATTTTTATACTATTTATTTTATACTATTGCATCATCCTACAAGATTAGGGGTGCATTGGGGATTGGTTTTTGTTTGGGTTTTGGATGAGGGAGAACAAAATACGAAGGTTTGGAGGGAAGGTTGGGGGATGTCTGTGGGGGTTGTGTCGGCGTGAAATCCTGCGCGGGTCCTGTGCCCAAAGGGGTTTGCGTGGTGTTAGATTTCATCGTAGCGTTTTCCAGAATAGTCCGGGTACCGAACTATTTGTTCCTTAAACACGCTACGCTGTAACACTTCGAGGTCTAGACACTATTTACATCTAGCTTCACTAACCTGTTTCATCGCATTCCAAGTTGTTTACACACTGTAAACTTTGGCCACATTCTTTAAAACTTCCCATCTACGTTTTAGCACTAGACACCTTTCATTCTCCTTCTCAAGACTTATTTCTTCGGTATTCTTTTTTTTTTTTTTTTTTCCTGTAATGTTTTTCACTCCTTGCTATTTTGGCAAGGTGTATTTTGCCAATGTCGAGTTGTAGACATAACGCACGTGACGAGAATGTTCGGTGTCGTTGTAAATTTTGATTTTTTTGGAATGATCAGGAAGGATTCCTACAACAAATAATAAAATGTTATGGACAACACAGACAATCACAAGACATCTGACAGTTTAAATCGCGGGAAAGAGGATGACAGAAAGTTACGGATACCAACATAGAGGAAAGAGGAAGAAAAAAAAAATTAAATTATACTATAGCTATTGAAACGAAAAGAAGCTAAAGTTTTATATTAGTACCCTGAATATACTTTATAAGGGTATCAGTAAGGGGAGGGTCCATTATTGAAAGAAGAGATGAAAAGTCGATGGGCCGAGGGACATTTTTTGGTAAGATATCGTACAAAGATAAACTGAACCTGTTGCAATTGAAAAAGATGTGATCCAGGGTACCTTCATCAATACCACATTCGCAAAGCGAATTATCTCGAACCCTTATTTTAGCTAAAAACACCGGGGTGCAAGTGTGTCCTAAACGAAGCCTACAAATTGTAGAAGTAACTTGTTTCGTTGCAGATCGAAAGCGAAAGGACCATGGCTTACGAGGAATGATTGGTTGAATGTTCCCGTAAAAGCGGCCTTTCTGGAGTCTGGAGCTATTCCACATGTCCTGCCAAGAATCTCTCATGTCGGATCTGGCCTTTAATGTTAAGTCTGAGGAGAAAATATTATTGTGGACTTGAGAACCAGCTACAACAGCCTCTTTCGCCCACATGTCAGCAGACTCATTTCCTACAATACCACAGTGACCCGGAATCCAGGCAAGTGTTATTTGGAGTCCTTTTTTGTCACAACTATTGAGTAACTGTTTAATTTGAAGAATAAGTGGGAATTTAATTTTAATTTTAAAATGGTTACCTACAATTGCTTGTAGGCAACTTTTGGCATCTGAAAAAATGATAACTTTGGATATGTTATGAGATTCTACATAAGTTATAGCCTCCAAGATGGCTACTGACTCAGCGGTGAAAACAGATGACATAGGTGGCCATTTCTGACTTAAAAGTACATGAAATTTTGGGATCCAAACAGCTATCCCTACACAACCTCCAGCATCCAGCTTGGATGCGTCCGTAAAAATAGGTAACCAATCTTGCCATTTATCCAATTCTCTTTTAAATTTCATGTTTGCTGCTGGGTCATATTTGCATATGCCGTAATGTAGAATTATTCTAGGGGAGTAAACTAAATCTTCGAAATCTGTTTGGAATAAGGGGTTTTTGTCCGTTATATAAAGAGGGGAAGGAAGGTTTTTCAATTTCAGATAACTAATACTATTAGGAGGAGTTACTTTATGTGACCAATATGTGTTTACAGATACTTCATGGGATAAGGACTCTAAGATTGGAATGAGAGGATGATTGGAGATGAAGCATACCTTGAGCATAAAACGATCAGCCATATACTGCCTACGAAGGGAAAGGGGAGGATCCACGCACTCAACCTGCATAGCATTTTTTGACGTGACAACGTCTTATAAATTGGTTTGCCGGGTGACACTTCAAGAAACTGCGTTACGCTCCGCTCACGTTATGCGCTCACAATGAGAGCGAGTGAGAGGCACGCGTCCCTTCCACTCGGGCATGGTTAGCCCGCCTAAGAGCGAGAGAGACAGACATAAAAAGTCAAACCGAGACGACCAATCACTGCGTAAGGTAGTAAGCGCGCGATTTACAAATTCAAAGATCAAATGTGAATTTGTTTTCTCCTTTTAGAAAATACACTTTGAATTAAAATCGATTGATATTAACAATTAATGTGATTTAAATAAATGTTCTAACTTTTAAATTTAGTTTTTATATTTATAACAATGTAAAACAAGTTAAATTTATTAATAACTTATAACAACTGATTGATTTAACATAAACCAATTTTGTGAATTCTTGAATTTGTTATTTATATTAATAACTGTTTCAACAAAGTTCAATTTATGCAAAAATTTGAAATAAAAAATGAATTTAATTAATTTAAATTAATGTTTTAAATATAATTCTTTGTATAAATAAATGTTTTAATTTGTTACTATTATTTCATCCTTCTTCCTACTATACGATTGAATATTCACATTAAAATTATTTTACCACTCAAAGTCGTTGTCACGTAAAACTTTCGCCCGTATATCGACTTTACAGGCAACCAATTTTGGTGAAGATTTCATGGCACCAAGAATAATACGTAGGCATTTCGCTTGAATTAGGTCTAACTTTTTAAGTGCTGCTTTATTACATGGTTCCAGAATAGAAGAGCCGTAATCTAAATGGCTACGTACTATGGCATTATAGACCAATTTTTGGCAGTAAGGATGAGCCCCCCACCAGGTCCCAAAAAGGGCCCGTAAAACATTGATGGCTCTCTCGCATTTTCCGATTATGTTACCTAAGTGGGGGATGCCAGACATTTTTGAATCCAAGATTACTCCAAGGAATTTAGTTGAGTCTCTACACGGAATAACCTCATCCTCATAACGAATATCTACCACAGGGATGGTCCTACTACGGGTGAAAGTTACTGTAGAACACTTTGAAGGTGATAGAGATAGCCCATGCTCATCTAGCCAGTCTTTAAGGTAGCAGAGGGCTTCATTCAGTCTTGTGGATGCGATATCCACTGATTGTGCAGGAAAATACAGGACCAAGTCGTCTGCATATTGAAGAACTCTACAGAAGGGGGAGACAGATTGTTCCAAGTCATATGTGTACAAATTGTATAAAAGGGGGCTGAGGACTGATCCCTGTGGAAGTCCTTGCCATAGGGTTAGAGGGGGGAAAGAGTAACTACCAGAGCGGATTTTAATGGTTCTGTCCATAAACAGCTTGCAGACAATTTGGACTATCCTCACAGGTATGCTCAGCTGTAGCAGTTTTGCTCTGAGCAGCGGGAGTGACACATTGTCATACGCAGCTGACACATCCAAGAAGCACCCTACCAGATGTTCCTTATTAGAGAGGGCCAGTCTAATATCAGAAGTGAGTATGCTTAGGCTGTCCATGGTACTTCTACCTTTGCGAAATCCAAACTGGGTGTTAGCAAGCAGAATTTTATTTTCAACTAACCATTCCATTCTATTTTTTATTAGGTGCTCAAGAATTTTACTCATTGATGCAGAGAGGGCAATTGGGCGGTAGGAGGATGCATTTTGGGGTTCTTACCGGGTTTAAGGATTGGGATCACGATTTGGGTCCTCCACTCATCAGGAACCTCGCCAGACGCAAAAAACTGATTGAACAAATCCAGCAGATTTTTTTTTGAAAATGGACTAAGTTTGCAAATAAAGCAGAATGGTATGCCATCTCTCCAGGAGAACTATTACGCAGTCCGTCCAACGCTAGCTCAAGTTCTGTAACGGAAAAATGATTGTCCAGAGGGCCTAGGGCAGCAGAGGTAGGAGATGGATCTATGCAGGACTTCTCAGGGACAGATGGAGGAGCCAACTTGTCTGCAAACTCTGCCAGCCAGGAAGAAGGGTCGGAAGTTGACAAGCAGTCAGGTTTGAAAGAGCCTCGAAATTTTTTAATGTTTTTCCAAACTATTGATGGAGGAGTACGAGGGTTTAAGCTTTCGCAAAATCCCTTCCATGCTCTTTTTTTAATTTTGCTCAAAAAGCGTTTAGTGTGAGCTGAAATTTTTCTAAAGGATATGAAGTCCTCAGACAGACCGGAATCATTAAAGGCACGCTCTGCGTTATTTCTTTTTTGGACGGCTGTCGTGCATTCCGCATTCCACCAGGTTGGGGAGGGAATTTTGGAGGTATGTGGCTTTTTAGTGGGATGCATTTATTTGCTGTTTCTGTGAAAATAGACTTAAACTGATCATATTTCTGAAAGGGATTTAATAGGATAGTCTCAAGCTCTTTCAATCTTTTTTCCATTTGAAATGAGAAGTTTGGCCAGTCCGCTTTATCTAACTTATGTTTCAGGAGGGGATCAGGAGCTGGAAAGGGGGAAGCTGAAGATGGTTTGCAGATAATAATTGGGAAGTGGTCACTACCACATAACTGATTCAGTACCTGGTAGGAGAGCAGGCAAGAGAGATTTGGGGAACAAGCAGCCAAGTCCAAAACTGAATTCGGGTTCTGCCCAGGGTACACTCGGTGAGTTGGCAATCCATTGTTGATGACAGAGACGTTGATGTCATCAAACAAATCAAGGAGGAAGGAAGAGAATATATCATCGTGTGTTGAACCCCAGGAAGTATTATGGGAGTTAAAATCACCCATAATCAGGAGAGGAGGAGGGACGGAGAATAGTATGGAGGAGAGATCAGGAATTAAATTTAAACTTGGGTGAGGGATATATATTGAAATAAAATTCATTCCCATGACATTTGCCGCAACTGCGTTAATTTCATGGGAGTGAGGGGGAAGGGGGATTTGAGAGAAAGGGTAGCTTCTTCTGATCAATAATGCACTGCCTCCACGTCCGTCATTGCGATCATCGCGGAGGCATGAAAAATCCGGGATCCTAAAACGAGATCCAAGCCTCAGCCACGTCTCCGCAATGGCCGCCACAGCGACAGCGTGGTCATTGATAAGATTGATTAAATCTGTTTTTTTAGGACTAATAATAATAATAATAATAATAATAATAATAATAAATATTTTATTTCGGAAATGTCCATATTATGTTAGTAAGAATAAAAAAAAACTTAAACCTATGTTAGAGTCAATACATCATACATTATCTTACATTACACTATCATGAAATTAAGGTGCGGCTACTTGGCCTATGGATATCATTCCAGTGCCTTGCAAAAGGACCATCAAACCTGTCTGCTACCGTGGCTAGGATGGAGTTCGCGCTGCCGAGCACGCGCCGCGCCAGGGACGCGACTCTCTTGCGCATAATGGCATGGAAGCCGTCCACGCTCGCCTCCGCAAACATCCCTGACGCGCTGCAGCGTCGCGGCAGCGCCAGCGCCATCCTGAACGCGTTATTGTATTGGACTCGTAGGGCGCTGTAGGCCTTTTGAGTAAAGCTAATCCATAGGCTGCAAGTATAAAATGATTGGCAAAATGCCCTAAACAAAGTGATTTTAACTTCATTATTACACTTAGCGAACCTACGGATCAACATATTACTTCTGACCGTCAGCGCCCTACGTTCCCTTTCAATATCCTTATCATCGCTGAGAGATGCGGTAACCCAATGCCCCAGATATTTGAACGTTTCTACTTCGTTCAAAGGAGTGCCGTTCAGCTTGACCACTGGAGTCTGTGCATACGCTTTTACGCCCGCCCGGAACACCAGCAACTCGCTTTTTTCAACGTTATACCTGAGGCCGTGAGCATCCGCATACCTCTCACATATACCAATCAGCTTTGTTAATGAGCCGATTGATGGGCACAGCAACACCATATCGTCGGCGTAGCTAATATTATTGACAAATGATACTACGACTATTCCATTGAAGAAATTTGGCCTGGGGGGCCATTGGAGAAGGATAACTTTTCTGCAAGTGTCAACATGAGTGGTGCAACGTCGGGCGGTAAACAATCGCTCCATTTGGCGATTATATTTGTAAGGAGTTTAATGAGGAGTTCCATCATGTCATCATTGGGTGTTACAGCTCTTATATGTTGGGCTTGCGAGTTAGGGGAGGAAACTATATTTTGGTGAGCGTTGCGGTCGTAGCCAGGAGATAGTGGGGTCCTTGCTCGGGGATAACGCACCACGGTCTGGCGGTACGAAGATGTAGTAGGGGACTGGGCATGGGTGGGAGAGGAATATGGGGCCGGAGAGGAATATGGGGCGGGAGATTGTCGCTGGTCTTCATAAGGGGAGGGGGAGAACATGACCTTTGCTACATAGGCATAGGGTCTTCGAACAGCTGGAACTTTAGCTGAAGCTTCCATGTATGAAATACTATGCTCCGACATAATCCTTTTGATTGATTTTTGCCTACAGAATTCGGGACAACGTTGGTCTGTTGCAAAATGACGACCAGAACAGTACAAGCAAGTGACTTGCTCTGGGGTTATATTACAAGTCTCTCCGGGATGATTTTTGGTGCACTTATAACAGCGGGCATCAGAACGGCATTGAGTTTGAATATGACCGTATCTCAAGCATTTTCTACATTGAATTGTAGGTAGCACGTACATTTCTACATTGAGTGATGTATAGAAAGCATAAACTTTGGATGGTAAGGATTGTACTGATCCCCCCCAAAACTCAATTTTTAAACTTTATATATTTATATTTAAGTTGGCCTCATAATCGTCTAATGTCTAAGAACCCTACCTTGTGAACCGAATAGTAATCCAAAGAACTTTATTGAGCGAGAGTTTATCATTACTAGTCTATTTTGAAGTACCTAATTACTCCTTTCTACTGTTTACTATTGAAGAATACCATTAAATTTGCAGGCTAATATATTTATATTGTTAAGTCAAAACTAAAAGTATTAACTATTCAATAAAGAATTATATTAATAAAATTCCTAATTGAAACATGGTTCAAATTATTGTAATAGTCTATTGGAAAGGATTAATTAACCTAACATTCTATTATTAACCAAGGAACAGAGTTATGGCAAGCATGAATATAGAAATCCTAACATAAAATGTAATCATTCTACTGTTGAAACAAAATATCTATAGGCAACTTAGAATATTACTTGGAGCTTCAGATATAACCAACATAACTATGAACAAACTCTAGGTTTAATTCAAATATCTTACTAGATATACTTTTATAAAATGGCAATAATATATTAGCGGATAAGGAACGGCCCCATCACACGCCGTTCCGCTGCTCTTCAACCATAACCTCAGAGCCCGCCCACTAATATATCTTTTATTATTTAATATAACACATTATTCTATTAATGTTAAATTTAGTAGACTAATTCTAGTCTTAGGTAAACTTGATTCTACTAGTCTCTCCAAAAGGATCCTTTGAGAAGAGAGACCGAGACAAACTCAAAGGATTAAACTATTTAATTCAATTATTCATTTTACTTTTGAACACAAAATAATATATTAGAACAATATAATATCAATGCTTAATTTTAGGCTTTATTCTTATTTCTTAGCCTGTTACTTCTTACTTATAGAATTAAACTCAATATGCCTATGACAAACTTTGTGTGTCTTTCTCTATAATTTGTAGTCATAACTACCAAACTATTTAGTAGTATACCTACTGTAATTATCATGTAAATGTAACCCTACTAGGCGGGTTCTACAACCTTTATACTCTGGATTGTAGTATGAATTATTGAATCACTCAGATTACTATAATTCAATTTCAGTACTATATCCCTAGTACATAAACTGTTTAGTTTAAAATTTAATAAAATAATGAATTAGTGTTACCTCACCATTCATAACTTAGTCTGAGACACTATTGTGTAAATTTTACATATACCATCTACTACACTGAAGTTGCCAACACTAAATTATATCTAAAATTAATTAGCCCTAGTAAGTAGCCCTATAATTGATTTAGTGCGCTTTCAGATATCCTGTTTCAACACTTAATTTAACTAAATTAGTAGCCCTTTGGTTTTATCACTAAATAACTTTTTAATAACCTTAATATTCTCACAAAGGTGGTGTGTTCTTGAACCACATAGTGTATACTCAACACTAGGGTTCCTTCAGACAACAACTAAGCATATGTGTAAGTACAGTGACCACTGATTGTCCTTGGACAGAGACAGTAAGCCGTAGCTAGGTATGTACCGCACATCTATAGCTGTTAAAGGTGTATTGAAAGGACAGACCAACTCGTAAGTATCACTTTGAATTTTACCTATACAAAAGGACTACGTTAACCTAGATTTATTTACTCTACCTGATGTTTTAAAGATAATGTATAGTTTATAATGATGACGATTTAATTCTTACAACTAGATCCTCTTCGGAATAATATCTAAATATGATAAGCCTAGCTTTTCTTTTAGCAGGTATGTAACCGTACTTATTTACCCTTACTATCCTAGAAAATTAATAATAATATCATAGACTCTCGTTGTGCTTAGATGACCTCTATGACAACAACCTTGTGTAAATACACATAGCTAACTAATTACTTTTATTCGTTTAGGACAGTTTTAACGTGAACTCTTTTTATACACACTAACTGATAAAACATGTTTGCGGGCGTCTCCCTAGTTAGCCGCCTAGGTTTATCACCAAGGTTAGACGCGAATGCTTCTTAAACTTAGATCTCTACCTATCTGCTAATTATAACCACTACAATACCTTTCATGTTAAACGAACTCCCTAATCATACCAACACGGGTTTATCGGACAACATACATACTCCGCAGTCTAGCGCTTTAGTTATTTTCTAACTAGACGGACGGTCTTAGAATTTGACGTTTCTGACAAGTATAGATAGACCTAACCACAGACTATCAAGATTACATTCAATAAGTAAGTTTCGATACCCTAGATTGAATATTTGCCTAATATGAATTTAATTTAAAAAGATTACTTTTCTAACATGAATTAATTATTACTAGTTCCTAATTTTCCTATTGGTTTTAGAAGGCTAATTTAAGTCTTCTTGGTTCAATAATTATAATTCTTACGTCGACAGAGCTTGTTTTACTATGCCAGTAGTAGAACAAACTTTGTCTACATATACCTAGCTAGTCACATTACGTGTTTATAAGCTTCCCTCGGTGTAAAGGAAAAGCTACTGACTACCTATAACCCCTAACCACCTATTAATCTATTGTTTTAGAGCAATTAAAAGTCCAAAATGACTTTTACAGTTACGTTAAACGTGTGAGTAGTGTAAAAGAATTCCGGTGTAAGAAAACCTTTGCTAGACCAACTAAGACCTAACATAACCTCGATTTCGGAAGTAAAACTTCCTGTGTGTAGTCCTAAGACCCTTCGACCGGCTATTTCTAGCCTTTAGTTGGCTTCCAGGTGGGGAAAATACCTACGGTGGTCTATATATACATATATAAATAAGGGGATCAATGCCAAAGGTACTTTAGATGGCCACACAACAATCGCAAACTGATTTCGGATCCACTTCTACGGGCCCTGGAGAGAAACCATGAAAAGTACCAACAGCAGAGCCTGATATACCGAATAAAGGTATCAGGAAACCTTGTACGCGTATCTTCCAAACTCACTCAGTTAATGAGTTAACACCGTCCATTTCCTGATTGTGGAAATCTTCAGGTCTCAACTCACAACCAAAATGTGAGTGTAGGTATTCATTTTCGTAAACTACAACTGCCTGGAGCTCTGCGTAACCGACTACCATTTGTGGCGTCGTTACAGAGTTCTGGAAAACAAAAGAAGGTTAATAAACATGTTAAAACAATCCCGGAACACACAAACACCAGTTATTAAAACATTCTCACAATCCT
Source organism: Acleris cristana (assembly GCA_948252455.1). Taxonomy (NCBI): domain Eukaryota; kingdom Metazoa; phylum Arthropoda; class Insecta; order Lepidoptera; family Tortricidae; genus Acleris; species Acleris cristana. Next base: position 20,649,517 of record OX411771.1, on the reverse strand, counting down.
AGCAAAAGAAAGTCAACTACAACATTCCTGTGTAGCGATAATCGTTAACTTGTAGCGTTACTCGAACGCAACGTGAAGCGACACCCAAAATAATAACACCTATAATATACGAGCACAACACAAATAAATAAAAACCAACAAGGCAAAAATGGACGATACGTGACACCTCTCAGCAAAATATCAACTCACCCCTTCGACGACCGGAATAAAAAACCCCGCTCAGACCCTCGCCAGACTTTATATAGAAAACCCTGAGCATGCGTAGAAACCCCTAATTTTCGGCCCCGCTGTATGAAACTTGCGTATAAGATCGCTTGGATGCGTAAACTTTTCCCGCAAAAGAAATTTCAATTATTCAACTTTAGTGTCTATTTCATCATTTCAAGTAACAAATAAAGCTCACTTTCGTTTGAACTCATCTCTCCTCATATTAGCGTCTCTTTAGCGTCCCTGCGTATTAAGAAGCTGGGATGCGCAGAAGTTTTCCCGCAATAATGCATTTACTTTTCTAATGACAATGATTATTCTAACATAACATGTAACAAACAAAGTTCATTATCCTTTGAATTTGACCCCTACTCATTTTAGCAACATAGCGGTCAAAATTCTTCTTTTTTTTTTTTCAACTTCCAGCCTATTCGATCCTTATTTATTAGGTTTTACAACTATAATGTTACCTCATTACAAAATAATTTGTGCAATTCTTTCCTCTTTAATTTATCTTACTAACATAATGAACTAAACCTATTTATTTCCTAAATTCTAATTAGAATGATCTGTTTTTTTTTTATTTAATTTCAACCATTTCCTTCGCTTGCTCCACAGCGCCATCTAGGTAATTCAAAGTGAACCCATTTCTCTGCTAGTCGCCCAGAATTAACCTGTCAATTTTAAATGTCTAATCGTTTAGTTCATTATACTTTGAACTTGTCTCCTACTCTCCTTAGCATTATAACCGTCATTTCTTTTTTAATTCAACTTCCAGCCAATTCTTCATTACAAAATAATTTGTGCAAACTTTCCCTCTTTAATTTATTTTACTAACATAACGAAACAAATTTATTTATTTCTAAATTGTAATTAGAATGATCTGTTTTTTTATTTAATTTCAACCATTTCCTTCGCTTGCACCACAGCGCCATCTAGGTAATTCAAAGTGAACCCATTTCTCTGCTAGTCGCTCAGAATTAACCTGTCAATTTTAAATGTCTAATCGTCTAGTTCATTATACTTTGAACTTGTCTCCTACTCTCCTTAGCATTATAGCCGTCATTTCTTTTTTATTCAACTTCCAGCCAATTCGATCTTTCTTTATTAGGTTACACAACTATAATGTTACTTCACTACAAAATAATTTGTGTAAACCTTCCCTCTTTAATTTATTTTACTAACATAACGAAATAAATCTATTTATTTCCTAAATTCTAATTAGAATGATCTGTTTTAATTCATATTATTAATTTCTTTTATTTCACACCTCAGCGCCATCTAGGTAACTCAAAGTGAACCTATATTTCCGCTAGTCGCTCAGAATTAATCTGTCAAATTTTAATGTCTAATCGTTTAAATAGTTGTCAATGTTTTCCAGAGAGAGCGCTGTTTTCAGTTTGTTTAGAAAATCTAATGACTAATTTCTAGCTGTCTGATGGCGAAGATTAACCTGAGTTTTTTTTAAAATGGATTTTAAAAAGGACACTACACTCGTGTACCAGTACAGGATTGGCCTTCAAATGTCACCACCACAGCCTGAGTCGGAACCCATGTTGGAGGACTATTTTCTTTTGTAACCTTCCGCTGAAGGCGTCGGGCTTTAAAATTTTTACCTGTACCTTTTTTTGATTCTGTTGAATTAACAAATTCTTCTATTGACCAGTCTACAGGGACACCTCGAACCAGGCCCATGCGGGAGACATGGTATGATGGAATTGATGCTACTAACTTGTGACGTGCCAAAGTAGGATTCTCAAGAATGCTATTTGCAGCAGTTGCCGTCTTAAATTCTACCGAGACGCGGTTTCTACCTAGCGATTTTATGCCATCTTTTTTAATGTTTTCGATATTGTCTCTGGCAAAAATGAGACCAACCTTAATAGGCTGGAGTGACATACCAGATTTGCTGGATTCAATAACACGGGAAACGTGCACAAGAAATGGGCCCTTGTCTTCCGATCCATATTTGCGTGTGTCGTTGTCGAAATCTGGGTGTTTATAGATGAGGGCAACGGATAGACTGTCAGTACCCTGCATCACTTTCTTTTTTTCAGGTTCTAAAACCTTGTCGGCTGGAGACAATTCCAAGGACGTGAAGCCTCGTTTCCTATTAATTTCCATGGGATCATCTACTATGTAACATTCATTGTCCTTAGAATTGCCACCACCTTGATCCGGCGGCTTCTCCTTCTCACTAATTTCCATTTTTTACCACTTGGCCCGACGGCCAAATGGATAATAGTTTAAAAATACTATTTAAGTTACTATGTACCTAAACTTTGTTAATAAACCGCCACCGTTCTACGAAAATAAAGGAAGTTATTATTTGAGGGAATATAACCTAGAAATTGAACTGACTCACTCAACGCGCTTCTGTCAACTATCTCAGTATTCTTTTATGTTTGTTATTGTAGCAAGGCGGCAATTTGACTGACAGATCATATGTGTGACGTTCCGTTCGTCGCATTTCGTCCCTACTTGTATGACAACTTTCCATAACGACATTTGTTCCTTATAATTCCGTCAATTACCTACGTACAACTTTCAAATATCTATTATATAATTTGTTTAAGTTTAATCTAATGTTAATCAATATTTAAATTAATAACTTAATTTAATTTTAGTAAAGATTTCTTCCTTCAATCGATTCAACCAGTGAAACGAATCGCAAAGGCGTTACGTTCCATACCTAAGATATTTTATTTGTTGATGCCCTAAATATTATATTAAGCAATGGTGTTTATTTTAACTTCTGAGTAAATAAGAAATACAATAAACTCATTTAACTACTTTAATAACGATAAAATCACTTATTTCACTATTTAAGAAATACTGTAGGTATAAATCTTTTGACACTTTAGTTTTGTTTTTGTTTACTTTCAAATGTAAATAAACAGAGCCGTTTGGAAGTCAATGAGTTCGCGTATTTGATGACCGTCCCCGTTGACCGCTATCGGGATCGAATCGTCATGATGTGAGCACGTCGAAGTAATCTCCAGGATTTACCGATCGCGCCATCCGGCCCTGCCCATGGCAGAGTTTGAATAATTTAACTTCACCTTCTTGAAATGGATTAAGTTAATCCAAATTCTCTTCTCAGTGTCTACTGTTAAACCATAGTCCCTTTTTCGGTAAGTGTGTTTTTCGGTAAGTTTCGATGCCGCCATTGTGGCGTGACACCTTTCTTTTCTTTTCTTTCCATGTTCGTAACCCGTGTATACTTATTTTTCAGTCAACACATAACAGTCATTCCAGCAATGAACTAATATATAATTTCACTTGAGCTTTGCCTCTTGCCTTATACCGTAAATGAAACCCACGGCTAGTGGTAAGTTACTTTATATTTCTTTGTTCAACCACGCGTTTATTACCGCCTTTTTCTTCCAGTTATTTAACTGTAAATATTTTGTTCACAGGGTTTTTGTTTTTAGTGCTAGTATTGAGTAATTTAATCTTCGGTTTGAGCCTAACGTTTGTTTCTTCGTATGGAGTTTGGAAGCTACTCAAAAGCACGTTAATCTTGACGTCACCTTCTCGGCTTATATCACCATCTTCCCGGCTTCTGACTTCCTGCACTGTGGAATGCTTTTGCTGTCCAACTACATAACCATCATATCACCGCATGCGCAAGTGTTCATCTGATTACCGCCTGCGGAGACAGTGAGCCCTGTCTATCCAGTTTACCCAGCACTAGAGTTGTTAAACTACGCAGGTATTCCTCATGAAGATGGCAGCGTGAGTACTTTAGCTACTTCTTTAACCTACGTGTTGCACCGACCATTTTATTTGTTAAGCGGGTAACTTTAATTTAACCTATTCTAAGACAGAGTTTAGCAATACTTTATGCTACGTAAAAGAAAAGATAAATAAATGTGGTTTACTAAAGTCTGATTTTTATTTGAACGATTTCATTTGTTGATGGGATATAAGTCTAGCGCCCCTAATTATATAAATTTGACTTACTCTTTCCTGGGCTGAATCTTACTCACACCCTAGTCTCATATAGGGTAGATGACGGTACGTTATACGACCAACACTGGACTGCGATTTTAACGTTAAAATAAATAAAACGATCAACTTTTTAGTGGCAGTAATTATTTATTATTGTTTATTGCAGTCTAAATCCAAACATTTATTGTGCGCGTGTTAATTGGTGGCGTTATATTAATCGTAGGGCTGAAAATAGACACTGCAGTGACGAAAACTACCCTCGTTAACATAAAAAAAAAACAATAACTGACCCGCCCGACTGCCCGACGTGCAAAAGGTCCCAGCCGACAGACAACCGGGCCGAAACGCCGGTCAAGGGTCTCCTTACCGAGGGTCGGGTGCGCGAGGCGGGTCGGCCGCGGCGGCTCGTGCTGCGCCTGGCGCGGCGCGCCGTGCGCGACGAGCTGCTGCAGGGCGCGCGCGTGCGCCGCGGCGCCACCACGGCGGACCTGGGCCTGGCCGCCGCACCGCAGCGGTTCTACGTTAACGAGCGGCTCACTACTGAAAACCGGCAGCTATTCCAGCGAGTCCGCGAGGCCGCGCGCGCCGCCGGCTGGCGGTACGTTTGGACTCGCGACGGCAAGATCTTCACGCGGCAGGCCGACGGCAAGCCGAGCCACCGTTTACGTCGCCTGTCCGATCCGGATATTTTTGGGCCCGTCTTAGCGGTGCAAAACTTCACTTAGATGTTTGTGTTTCCCTGTTTCTATGTTGTGGAGTCCTAAAACGATATAACGAGTGTTTATTGTTTGTTTTGCCTTGTTCAGCGTTAATAGTAATATTTGTTAGTTGTAAAACTTGCCTTATTGTTATGGCCTTCTCGTTTGTATTGTGTTGTTTTTGGTGTGTCGTCGCGGGAGTGAATCGACCTATCATCCACGTGTTGCTACATTATTCATTCTGGAACAATATTATATTTATAAACTTAACTATGTATGTAACTATCACTTCACTCTATAAGGTATTATATCACTTTTTCTTTTCGAGTAATTTCACTTTACTTACATGTATACAGCCATCCATTTGTTATCGTTGTAATATGCTTAAATCTTGTAATGTTCCATTGTAACAATTTTAAAGTTAGTTTATTTAATGCTGGTTCCCTCTGTACGGGGCACGACGAGTTGATTGGGACTATTACTGAGACTGACGCAGACATTGTTGTGATCAACGAGACTTGATCGCGCGAGAGGCGGCGGAGTCGGGATGTACTTGCGCCGGGGCCTCAGCGCCCGCTCCCAGCCGCACCCGCCTGCCGCACTCGTCGAACAAAATGTGGCTTAAAGTAACAATTAACTGCAAACACTTAATTGTAGGCACGGCATACCGCCCTCCATGGCTCAATGTTGACAAGTTTTTTGATGCACTGACTGACTCGATAACTTCGTTTAATCACTTCGACCGATTGATTTTAGTTGGAGACTTTAATATAAATTGGTACGACCGAAATGACTTTAAATTTAAATGTCTGACACAATTTTTGGAGACTGTTAACCTGACTCAACACGTACGCGACCCGACTCACTTCACGAGCCACAGTGAAACGATGATAGACCTTGTGTGCACTGACGCTCGCGTTGTGACTGTGGACGTGAAGCATATCCCGGACCTCGGGGCACATGCTTTCATCACCACTGAGCTTGACATTAAAAAACGGAAGCCGACGCCGACGACCATTACGTACCGACCTCTAAAAGATATTACCTTTTGTGACTTCTACCAAGACCTAGACACAATTGACTGGGACCAAATACTCCACCTTGACGATGTTAACGACATGGTGCGGCGCTTTAATGACCTTTTACTTGGACTTTTCGACAGACATGCACCTGAAAAGACGATCGTGGTGAAGGAGGCTCCCAAACCTTGGCTGACGGGTAACGTGAGGCTTATGATGCGTCTTAGAAACGCAGCTCATAGCAAGTACAAGCAAACGAAGTCTGACACACATAAACAATACTACCTCGACTTGAAGCACCTTGTCGTTGAAGCTATCCACAACGTATTAACAACGCCACTGACACAAAGACGCTGTGGAAAGACTTGAAGCGTACCGTTATACCCGACCCACACTCGCAACCCGACCTACCGACGCATTTCGACGACCCTGACTTAATAAACTGTCATTTCCTCAATACACCTGGGAAACCAGAGGTCACTATATCCGACTTGACATTTTATGAATTCAGTAGACACGGAGACACGACTTTTACTCTTATGCCCACGACTTCGACAGCTGTCAGTAAAATTATAACCTCCATTAAAACGACCGCAAAAGGACTTAACTCGATTTCTATTGACATGTTGCATTTGACTCTTTCGAGGACCGCTGACATCCTGACACACATAATTAACACGAGTATTTTAACAATGACTTTCCCGACTGACTGGAAAATCGCTCAAGTGACCCCTTTACATAAGATACCGAACCCAGTGAACCTGTCTGACCTCCGTCCTATTAGTATCCTTCCCTGCGCATCTAAGATAATGGAAAGGGTAATCTGTGATCAACTGTCGAGATACCTTTTGAATAACAGCATCCTACCTGAACTACAGTCGGGTTTTCGTAAGGGTCGGTCGACTGTTACTGCGTTGCTCGATGTAGTCGATAACATCTTACAGGCTCGGGATGCTGGTAAAAGTACTATTTTAGTTCTTTTAGATTTCTCTAGGGCGTTCGATTGCATTAGTTTGCCATTGCTATTATCTAAGATGTCCTTTTACGGGTTTGACGTAGCTGCGCTTAGATGGTTTGACAGTTACCTGTCCGGTCGTGCGCAGACGGTCAAGCTTCGGAAAGCGTCGGGAGGTGCTTTGCTGTCCTCTCTTAGTCCTGTGACTAGGGGAGTGCCGCAGGGTTTGATCCTGGGTCCTCTACTCTTTATATTGTACAGTGCTGACATTGTTACCAGTATAAGGAGTAGTAGGTAAGTACCATCTCTACGCCGATGACTTGCAACTTTACACTTCTAGTACGTTCTCAGATACAGTCAACGCCGTAGAGAACATAAATGCTGACCTCGATAGTGTTGCTTCTTGGTCGGAGAGAAATTGCCTTGTCCTCAATCCCAAAAAGTCCAAATATTTGGTATTTGGATCGAAGCGTCAAACCCGTAGAACTTTAGATAGCCTGGCGGCCGGGGATATTACTATCATGGGCGAACCGATAGAAAGGGTGGTGGAAGCAAGTAACCTTGGCCTGCTCATGGACAGCGAGCTGCGCTTTGAGAGCCACGTAGCTAAAGTCGTGAGTAATTGCTTTTACCGCCTTAAGGTTCTTTATAATATTCGTGATTACCTCAGTGTTGATATGCGTGTCCACCTGTGTGAATCACTTATATTATCTAGATTAAACTATTGCGATGTCGTTTATGATGGTCGTATACTTGGTCGGTCTAAGAGGCTAATACAACGAGTACAGAACACGTGTGCTCGTTTTTGTTTTAGAGTCCCTCCCCGCTCCCACATCACTCCGTATTTGAACGCCGCTAACTTGTTAAACATGGCTGCGCGGAGGCGCATGCACCTGGCGACCATTATGTTCGGTGTGGTGCAACACATGACCCCGTCGTACCTCTTTGAAAAGATCCAGTGGTCCAATAATGTACGCAGATTTAAAGCTAGGGCGATTGTGCCGCTGCACCGAACCGCGGCGTTTCGGGGTAGTTTCAAGTTCGCGGCGTCCAAGTGCTGGAATGATCTCCCCCCTCCCATCCAAGGAGCGCAGTACACCTTTAAGCGTAAGCTTAAAGGTTATTTGTTGACGCTCCAAAAATCCTAATTTCCCAACCAGCACTTTGTAAATTAGAGTTTAGTTTTCTTTTGTTTTAGTTAATTGTGCCAAATTGTCGATGCTGTATTCTGGCTAAGTACGTCCTCGTATTTCTACTTTAAATACGTTTATGTAAGGTTTGGCATGTAGTTTTTGTATTTATTTCGCCACTAACTATAAGTAATTGTTAAATAGTACCTATATAATTATTTATTTTTAAATTACACTATTCGTTTAGCGTACCGTCCGTCTGTCACACTCAGGGTAGTGATTCTTTCAACAGCGACGACGAGCGAACGCAGGAGTGAATGTTCAAGCGTCGAATTTAAGTAGTCCCGTCAAAGCGAACAAAACACATTTAGCGCGTGTATTCTCAATTAGGCAGCCTTATACGTCCGTCTGTTCGTTCACCTCAACTTATATCACGGTATTCTCTACTAACGTCAGATAAGGCGAACGCGGTGCGAATGTGATAACACAGATAACACAGGTTATACAGAGAAGTTTATTGAATTTCTTAAAGCTGGTTCACAATTGCTTGATGTCGGAATGGTATAAAATAAATTGTTTGTATTTTTCCATACCAATTTGTATAATTAACTAAGTAAAAGGATACATATTATATTTAAAAATAATTAAGCTTATGCATTTGTATTATACTTCATTTTGTTTGTTATAGGTAGGTATAGGTATATTGCAAAAATTGCCAGATCACATAGTCTGTTATGTCTTGACAGTAATGAAGTTTTTTATGTTATGAGTTCGGTTTTACGATTTGTTTGTTTTGTTTACATTACATTTCATGCGAGACGGAGACGGAGACGCGGCGCGCCAAATTAAAGATCCCATATGCTCTCCATGAAGTACTACGGCACTTAAATCTGGGTCCGACCGTCGGACTCCAACGCAGTCCAGTGACGTTCTGTATACAATAGCTACTTTTACTTGGCAAAATTGAGCCATCGGGCAGAAGCAAGCAGAAGTAGGAGGGTTCTGTACCCTATACTAGAACTCCGAATTCAAGTCTCGAGTGACGTGCAGAATAGCTGGAGTTTGGCGGACAAGTTTATTATCCTTGGAATTGTATTTATATTGTATCCTTGAAGTTTATTATACGTGAACGGGGGTGGAATTGGTGAATATACGGATTAAGGACAACTGCGAATGTGGTTTTGATGAGAGATCGGTAGAAGATATTTATCTTCTATGATTGCCTAAGACGAAATCCTCTTGCTAATAATATCCCTGAACATACTTACTGAGTTTAAATCTCTGTTAGGTCTGAGGCCCGTTTCATGAAGCTACAAGTAACAAATTACAAGCGGAACTCTCCTTCTCGCAAAAGGAGTTAGAAAGAGACTTCCGCTTGTAATTTGTAACTTGTAGCTTCGTGAAACGGGCCTCTGGTATAAAAACATTTTTAACATGACAGTCTAACAGGTAACATAGATTTCTGAGGTTTTTTTAAACAACTTAAAAAATAGCTTCTGCTAAATATTTTATGAAAATATTTTTGTAAAAGTACCTAAGTTCCTTGAATTGGGTAAGTAAAGCTTTTTGAAGGGGTGTATATTATATTTTTTTCTGATAGTGTTTGGTCTATAAACCAATAATCTACAGTTATTTTATTTTTAATCATTATAGTTCTTCTGAAATACCTTTTTTTTAAGTCCGTTATAAAAGTTCTCTGAGCGTTACGGAACTATACGCGTTACCTTAGCCTACATGATAATTTAAAAAAAAGACGTATTATGACAGTACCTTGTCTGAGTTGTCTGTTGTCAAAATTGACAAACTAATAATGGTTTGGCTCGTCTGTCTCTCCCATCCTGACTCTCCTTTATGTTGGCAAACTCTACTTACTGTCATCCTCTTCCCGGTCTTTTTTATTAATATCTGTACAAATGTCTTGTATTGTTTGTGCCGTCCATAACATAAATGTTATTTGTTTATTTCTTTCCTTCAGGTCACATCCTTCCACCAATTTCAAAATTATCTACAATCATTAATTATCCTTCTCTCTCTGTCTCTACACTTTGACATTGGCGAAATACCTCCTGCTAAGTCAGCAAGAGGTGAAAGCCAGAAGAGAAAAATAAATAAATATGGTTTGGCTTTCGTTTGTTTACCTCCGTGTTATTTACTAATTGTTTCCTTGAATTTTACGACGACTTCTGCTCAGACCCTTGAATTTGGATATTATCGCATTTCTCGACGACCACCGCCACGCTTTTTTGGACTTGGATTGGATCTACTCTTGACGACGATTCCCGCGCGTATTTTGGCTGACGATTCTTACTATCCCTGACGACCCCTGCTCTGCCTTTGGATTACACTTTTTTTGCCCTGACACCAGGCGATATAATGAGTGCGTCAAACGAGTTCGTGCAAGCTGATTCCAGAAATTTACCTAATATGAACATGACGGTGGTTTACACAACGACACCTTATTTTAAAGCAGTGGTGTGGAGGGCATGCGATAAAAACGGTACGGATACGATGCGTCACTGCGATTCCTGCGTAGCCGTATTTTAAGCAGCGGTGGGGTCGAACCTTTAAGTGGCGTACGGCGCCGTGTCGTGTGTGGTTTGAAAAAGCTATACTACTGCATTCTTTCTTAACTTAGGGCCACTTGTTCCAGCAGGAAATATCTAGTTTTAGTCAAACTAAGCATGGAACCATAATTATGTCAAATCTAGATTGAAATCTAAAACCAGGTTATCCTTTTGCTTCTAGCAAGCGGCCCTTAGTGAACCCATTTTAATCAAAGCCAGAAGTGTTAGTGTTATGAAATGCTTTAATAAAATAAAACAAAGTTTTTAAATATTAACTGTATTTTTATTATATTACCCTGTAAATTTGCTAGAGCACAGGCAATGGTCAAACTCTCATCAATGTATCTTGTATAAATGTGATTAATTACTGAGTGAGGTTTCAGGAAAGTGAACTCCCTCACCCTCCATATCACGCGCTCCACATGTATTCTTAGACTTGCGATGATTTTGCTTTGAATGACTTCTTTTTATGTTGGCGTTTCAGTTGATGATACACTCGGAGGGTGAAGGAGTTTTACATGTTTGTCTTTAAGAAGAATCTCTATCCCGTTGAAGCCTCGATCGGCTAATACCACAGCCCCTGGAGGAACAATATCAACAAAGCCACTACATTCTGAAATGGCTTTGTCTAATATCCTTACTCCATAGCCTTTTGAAATAAAACAGATAAAACCGTTTGGGCAGCAAGCTATAAGATATTTTAATGTGTTACAGTACTTGTATTGTCACCATGTCCTGGCTTGAGTTACAGGGTCTGAAGGGGTCTCTATTTGAATTTCAAAACAATCGATAATACATTGGACATTTGCATATCTGGCCTTAAATACTGGAGGTAACGTCTTTTTAGGGTTCCGTAGCCAAATGGCAAAAAACGGAACCCTTATAGATTCGTCATGTCTGTCCGTCCGTCCGTCTGTCCGTCCGTATGTCACAGCCACTTTTTTCCGTAACTATAAGAGCTATACTATGGAAACTTTGTAAGTAGATGTATTCGGTGAACCGCATTAAGATTTTCATACAAAAATAGAAAAAAAACAATAAATTTTTGGGGTTCTCCATACTTAGAACTGAAACTCAATTATTATTTTTTCATCAAACCCATACGTGTGGGGTATCAATGGATAGGTCTTCAAAAATGATATTGAGGTTTCTACTATATTTTTTTTCTAAACTGAATAGTTTGCGCGAGAGACGCTTCCAAAGTGGAAAAATGTGTGTCCCCCCCCCCGTAACTTCTAAAATAAGGGAATGATAAATGTAAAAATAATATATGATGTACATTACGATGCAAACTTCCACCGAAAATTGGTTTGAACGAGATGTAATTATTAGTTTTTTTTTAATACATTTATTTAGATGTATAGTGGTACGGAACCCTACGTGCGCGAGTCCGACTCGCACTTGGCCGGTTTTTTATTTCTATAGGTTCTGGCAGTTAAAAAATAATATTTTTCAAGTATTTTTCCAGATGCGGCGTACTCTTAATATTTTTTGAACGGTGACTTTGCTCAAGTTGAAATGGGTCTTCTTTGTAGAGTATCATTTTGTTTTATTTTAAACATAGTTGCTTTGCCAAAAAATCTATAACCCAATAATACTGTTTCGGCACTTCAATATACATATTGGGTTTTTCTTTTATAAGGCTCATTATGTGCTGCTGTCCAGAAAAATGTCTGTGCTTTGCAGACACATATTCCTTGTTGCTTGATGATGTTGAGGTTAAAGGGCTCGAGGGCTCAAACATTGTTGGTGTCGCAAAGCCACTTGATGAAAGAAAATTTGGTTAAAGATACTGGTTTAATATTAGCTGTGCTTACTATGGATTTTATCCTGGCTGCCTTATGTACTTTTTGAAATTCATACTGACTTGCTGAATCACATTGACATGCTCTTCACAGACATACAAGAGTCGTTTTGGGCAATTCCTTTCCATGGTTAGGCACTTATTAGGCTTTTAGACCTTTTGGTATGGACAAGAATAAGTGGCATTGGGATGGTCTCTTCTAAATTTTTTACACGACGGTACGAAACATCTTCCTTCATCCTTGTAATATACTCTATCATAAGCAGCGTTTGCAGGACTTATATTTGATGTATCCATTATATAAGGATGAAGATGATGCAAACAACTTGTATCGTAGTCCAAAAACTAATGCAGAGGTTGTCAGGGATAGTAAGAATCGTCAGCCAAAATACGCCGTCAAGAGTAGTTCCAATTCAAGTCCAAAAAAGCGTTGCGGTGGTTGTCGAGAAATGCGGTAATATCCAAATCCAAGGGTCTGAGCAGAAGTCATCGTAAAATTCAAGGAAATAATTGGTAAATAACACGGAGGTAAACAAACGAAAGCGAAACCATTATTTACTTATTTTATTCGTTTGACAATTTTGACAACAGACAGACAAAGTACTGTCATAATACGGTTTTTTTTTTAATTATCATTTAGGCTAAGTTAACGCGTATATAGTGCCCGGCCGTTGGGAAGTCAATCCTGACAGCTGTCATTTCAGTACAATTTATAACCTCAAACCCAAGAATAGGTTATAAATTGTACTGAAATGACAGCTGTCAGGATTGACTTCCCAACGGCCGGGCACTGTAGTTCCGTAACGCTCAGAGAACTGTCATAACGGACTTAAAAAAAAGGTATTTTAGAAGAACTATAATGTTTAAAAATAAAATAACTGTAGATTATTGGTTTATAGACCAAACACTATCAGAAAAAAAAAATATACACCCCTTCAAAAAACTTTACTTAGTACCCAATTGTTATAAATATCATTCTCCCTTATCTTGGATTTAATTCACCAATCACAATTACTTAAATGGTAAGGTATTGTGTTTTAAGAATGTTTTATCCTACACAAGTATTCAAAGTTACTGGTTGTGACTGCAGGGACCCAATTCTCGTGAGTTTGAGATGATTTTTCATGCGAGATATGTCAAAAAAATGTACGCAGTTGACAGTGCATATCGCATGAAGAATCATCTCGAAGTCACGAGAATAAGGGTCCAGCAATTATTCTCATTGCTGCAGTCACAACCAGTAGTAACTATGAATACTTGGGTAGGATAAAACATTCTTAAAACACAATACCTTACCATTTAAGTAATTGTGATTGGTGAATTAAATCCAAGATAAGATAATTGAATTATATTAACATTTTGTTGTATTTTTATTTAATTCAATTACCAATACCAGTACACTAAAGACAGAGATAAATTAAACAACTGTATAACTTTTTAACATTTTACTATATAAAATACAACACTAACATAATAAGTTCGGTTATGTATGTAAACACTGATCAGCGGTTCCCATCGATTTTTTCTTGAATTTCCTTTGGATTTTATTTTTTTCTTTATAATGGTTCTTGTACCTGTATTTGGAACCAGACACTTGAGCAAGACGGCAAAGACTGCTCTTGCGTCGTGAATGTTTGTGACGGAGGCCATAAAAAGTCTGTGATGGCTGCTAACTGAAACAAGAAGAAAAACAATTACTTTTACATGTGATTAGTCATAAGGGGGAGGAAGGGGGTGGGCTTGTAACGAGGTGTATTCACCTATATGTAACACCTTGTTCAACTAAAATCGTTCTGGCGTTTTCTATCAGGCTATATCTATTTTTAATTCTAAATTTGAGTTCATTCTTAATTTTACGATCGCCTGCGCATGACGACAAGTTCAGTCGCTCACATGCTTCCAAACTATGAACAAGTTCCAATCATAATACATTTTTATCTACATCCATATCATAATTTCAATATAATATGTTCAGAAGCGATAAGCAAATGCCCTACATTATGTTACCTGTATCTGTGGTTGCACTGTAATGTTAACATTAAAGTATAACATGTCAATAAAGTATCGGTTATCGCTGTAGTTGAATCTTAATGTTCACTTTACAGTATAAGTGACCTGCACTTTAATGTGAACATTAAGATGCAGGTACATTAAGATGCAGGGTAACGACGGATACAGATTTCTCACATATTGTAGAAAACTTATGATATGTATGTAGATAAAGTTATGTATGCGACTGTACGCATAATTAGGCATTAAAACACTCGTGTGATCTTATTATGAAACTCGCCTTACGGCTCGTTTCATAAAACCACACTCGTGTATAATGCCTCTCATTATGCACCAGTCACATAAATAACTATTATAATTCAAGTTAATAAAATATAATTATTTTTTCATCACACTTGCTCGGAAAGGGTGTTATAACACGCAGATGTCTATACAGTTATAGCCGATTTAGCTCCCGCGGGAGTTATGTATTTTTATAACTCCCTAGTGAGTTATGAGTTATGGTTTTTTATAACTACCTAGGGAGTTATGAGTTTAGTTTTAAAATATAGAATCCACTCGTACATCATTTCAGACTAAAGAGGTGTAAATTCAGCCAAGGTTTATATCCTATATACGAAACTTGGCTACAAACGAATTTTACTGTATAATTAAACAAATTTCATCTTGAAAATCAATACTATCTGGCAGTATAGTATAAGTATAATAATTATAAGTTTATCAGTTCTAAGCATTATGTGTTGAAGACTATATTGATGAAAATAGTTAACAAACTCTTTTAGCGAGTCGAGTTAATTTGTTTAATTGTTGTTTTTTCTCTCTATTTTTTTTACTTTCTCGCAAATGTGATGAAAAACATTTTGTGTATCACGGGCAGTAAGGGGATTACCAACTCGAGTCATTAAAAGCCCTCCGCCTACGGCGTCGGGCTTCTAATAGTCTCTCGTTAGCAATCCCTTTCTTACCGCCCTTGATGCACAATGTACTATAAAACTGTGAAGTGAATCATATAAAGTATAACCCTTCATCTAAATAACCCTGTTAACCCTGTTTATAACACTAATTGTAAGTTTATACCTTTTATATCTAAGACCATCCCTTCATATATTCCTAATTTTATATATATATATATATATTCTCTAAGTTTCCCCTTTTGTACCTATTGTTTCCAGGTGCCTTATTTTATAGTTTAAATTAATTGAAGACTTTTAATGAATAATCCTGCCCTGGACTCTTGCTATTTCTAACCCATACCACTTCCTGTTCCTGATCCTGTTCCAGTCATCCCGTGACTTCACCCGAAGGCTTGCTTCGTCGGCCTTTCTGCTGCTTACACATAAGACCCTCGCTAGTTTTCTGGCCTCAAGACCTCCTACGCAAACCTTCGACCTCAGCAGTCAGGCTTCGGGGCAGAAAGTGGTTAGCAACTGCTCCGGACCTTTGTTAAGACCAGTCCCTCTGCCCTAGCGTAACCCATCAAGCACTTTAGGAGTGCCTGATTGTGTTACAGCAGGCAGGGGCTGCTCTACCTTCGCACCTCCAGGCTTCTATTTACAATCTAGGGGTAGGGCAAACAAGTACCGCAAAGAATCGGGGTAGAAATACATTTGGGTCTGTTACTTTAATATGACTATCATCTCGTTTTCATTAAATGTTCACTAAATAATACTACTACTATACACGAAAATCTAATTCAAGACCAAAATCTTTACCTTAGGTAATGGGCTCACATTCGCTGTGATTATTGCATTTTGGTTTAAGTATAGGTATTTTTATCAATAAAACTTACCCTAATGTTACTGGTTACACAAGTTCTAATTCATGTTTTTATGAAATAATGTTAAACAACTAAATAATTAAGATTTTCGAGTATAATACTAAAATTATTTGTTATACAATATTCTTTTAATGACATTGAAATCAACCCATGACATTAAAAAAAACAAATACATACAAACAATAAAATACACAAGGAAAAACAAGCTCTTGCCTGCGACTCCTGTATATTACTTTCATTTGTATAGAAGCCTAACAAATCAACATTTTAAATGTCGTGTTATGGGATTTCAAACAAAGAAATAATCAGAATAGAGTAAAGCACTCCTAGATTAAAACGGGTATCATTTAACCGATCAGCAAGATATTCTTATTTTGGTGAAAAGAAAAATGTATTTGGTCTGCGAAAATAGCTATATAGTTGGTAAGCAACTTATGGTTAGCAAACATTTATAAATCTGTCTGCAATTAATGATATACTGAACTGCTCTAAATTATTTTGGTCAGCAAATTAAATATTTGAGCTGCATTGAGCGACCGACAATTAATCAAATTTTGGTAAACAATCAGTAGGTAAGCAAAATATTTCATTTTGTCCAGCAAAAAAAAGGGGGCAAAGGGGGGGGGTGCGGCAACGCACATATGCCGGTTAGGGTGTAGCAGAGGGTAACCACAGAAAAAAGACTTTGAATGTTTTTGACTAAAAGTGTAAAAGACATGATATGATGATGATAATGATGACGATGACGATGACGATGGCGATGGCAATGGCGATTACGATGGCGATGGCAATGATACCTATGAAAAATTTAGAAAAAAACATCATGGCCGCCGTTTTGAATTTCTACCTATAATTGACATCATTTTCGAAATCTGCGTCCCCAAAATCTAAGAAAATGATACCCATGACGACTTTAAAAAAATATCAAGGCCACCATTTTGAATTTCAAATTCGTTATCATTTTTGAAATCTGCGTCACCGTAATCTAAGAAAATGACACCCTTGGTGGTTGCTTACTTCAAAAATAATTAATCTCCGATACAAAGTTCTACCCCCCATTTATTGCCTTGTGGGCATTGTTTCCAAAATCAATGAAAGTTGTATTTTTTTTTATTTGCTTATAAACAGTAGCCACTTTAACTGCCGCCAACCTGCTAGGCCAGTCCATTTTGTATGAAAATCAGAGCTCTTGGCAGTTAAACTGTTAAAAACCAATTACCACGTTTCCGACTATAAAAATGTACCATAGTTCCATACAAACTTCGCGGCAGGTCCCGGGAGCGCGCGCGCCGGCGCTTGTACAGGCATATTCTTGAAATTAAGACTGCACGTGTCCTGCAAAAAATATTACACTCTAGTTTTTCTTTCTTGCTAACTGCCGCACTCAGAGACGTCAATTTAATTTAATGCTTGATTTAAGTGGATGCTGTCACTTTCTTTACTACAGCAATAGAATAAGACAACACGTCACTAAACAACCATTAAATTTAATTGACGTCTCTGAGTGCGGCACTTAGTCACTCACTATACTAACCACAGTACAGTCAGCCTTATAAGAAGCTGCACACTTTTGTACCTTGTCGCTTTAACGCCTTTGACAGATTAGTGCAGCCGTTCAAACATGACGTTAAAGTGACAAAACACTAAAGTGTACCTACAGCTTCTTATAAGGCCGACCGTACCACAGAGTCCACAGATTTAACCAACTTACATAGACAGTCAATTTCTACCAACCTGTAGCCCGTTTCACGAAGCTACAAGCCTACAAGTTACAAATTACAAACGGAAGTCTCTTTCTAGAAAAATGAGTTAGAAAGAGACTTCCGCTTGTAATTTGTAACTTGTAGCTTCATGAAACGGGTCTATGGTCTGCTTCACGTATTGAGTGTTTTAGTGTACTTAATTATTGAAATTAATAAAATAAAAAAAAAGATAATTTTACAGAACTATATTTTAATTTAAATATACTAATTACATATACTTTTAAACTAAGGTTGACAGCTTGCACGATTGCGTAAAATGAAATATTGCCTTGTGTCCATATGTCACACAAGCTGGGGCTCTACTTTGAAATCAGGGGCTCTACTTTGAAATCAGTAATTCGAACTTCGTATCGCCCCATCACTTTCTTGCGAATTAGTGACACGTCGAGAGCAAAAGGGATAGCAATAGACGAAGTTCGAATTACGGATTTCAAAGTAGAGCCTCAGTAATTCGAACTTTGGATCGCCCCGTCACTTTCTTGCGAATTAGTGACGCGTCGAGAGCAAAAGGGATAGCAATAGACGAAGTTCGAATTACGGATTTCAAAGTAGAGCCTCTGACATGACATGACAAGCAAGACAAGACAACACAACTTATGACATAATACCTGCCGACTGTCGTATGAAAAATATGGAATAAATAATCGGTATCGTCTTGGGTCGTTCCATTCGTTTTTTGTCAAGTTCTTAACTCGTCTCATTCTGCTTTCGTCATCCATTCTTCATTCGTCACTTTCGGTGGAAGTCTTTGTCGTCTTTGGTCATATTCGTTGTTTGTCTTTTTCTTATTCCGGGTCATTCCGTTATTAGTCTTCATATTTTTTGGTCATGATCGGTGTTAGTCTATCTCTTTTTTAGTCTCATTCGTTATTCGTGCTATCGTCTTTGGTTTTTTTTCTTATTTGGCCTCTTTAGAAATTGATCTCATTCTTTATTGGACAAATTCACTATTTGTCCCGTTTGATATTCGCAATTTGACTTGTTTTCTTTCAGGCGACTAGAATCACGAAAATCACGAAAAGAGAAAGCGGTGCCATACGTTTTCATAGTGCTTACTACTGTAGCGAGACGCGCGCTACAATCGCGCACGTCAGCCGCACGCGTCTGTCGCATCAGCCGCTACCCATGGAAGTTAACCTTTAAGGTATGAAAACGTATTTTTTTGCTTTAATCCTCTTTTGCTAATATGAGAAACTTGTTACACCTACCTTACATCCATAATAATATATAAAATATAAAAGAGATACAGAAATATTTAGTACTACATCAAGCTAACGGAACTTTTACAAAATAGGGAATTAAGCCATTTGTTTAAAGTTCCGTGAGTTTGGGGCAGTACAAAATATTCATGTACAGTCGAGTTCATAAATATTTGTACACTTTAGTACCTTGTCTATTTAATGGCATCTTAAAACTGCCATAATATGAATTGTCACATCAATTAAAGTGACAAGGTACTAATGTGTACACATATTTATGAACTTGACTGTACCTCTTTTATATTTTATATATTATTATGATTGTAAAGTAGGTTTAAAAACTTTTTCTAAGTAGCTGAATACGGTTGAAGCAAAAAAAAATGTATTCATACATTGAGTGATCCAGTATCCACCCTGGTAACTATACATATAATGTCTGTATGTGACATGTCAACATCAAATATCAAAATATTGTTTAAGCTATAATTTAAAATCCTTGCCTAAAAAGGTTAGCAGACCCGGGACCACCGCATGTGGATTTTTATGAGTGAGTATCAGAATTTAGTTTCTCTAGTACTAAAGCTAATTTTGGGATTATAATAATTCAATTTGAGTGAAATTGTCTTCCAATATCCATTTGTACTTACATGTGTCTACATTTAAAAAAATTGCTCTGAAATGATAACACAATTATACTCGAAAATCTAATTAAAGACCAACGTGGGTTGCCACTATAAAATAAAAAAAGTATATTTCCACTTTTCAAAGACCGCACAAGACTGTTTATTTATTGGTAGTTTTAAACCTTTGATTTAAATAAACAAGTTAATTCAAGTTGCTTACACAAACACAAGATGCCATGTTAAATATTTAACCAAAGAAGATTTTTGGTAGCAAAACTGTTATTGCACTTGTAATACTTCAGGTTTTAATAACATTTGGTACCATAAATTAAATAAACAATAGTTGTAAACAACGTTAGCAATTTAAATAGTACATGTGTTTAGCTATTCGACAAAATAAAAGACCAAAAGTGTGTGTGTGTGTCAGAAGCTACTACCGGTTCGAGAAAAGAAACTTAGTTACATTCTTCTTTTTACCAAGTGCAAGTTCGAAGTTCATACATTTGCTGTTAAGTCGCAAGTAGCAAATGTATGAACTTCGCACTAACACTTGGTAAAGTTTGAATCAAGACTAAATTAAGTATAAGGAATCCGAATTTGGCCAGTCATTTTGTTTTAGCTGATAAAAAATCGCCACTTAACACACACACCCGCCATTTAATGATTAAACACACACTATATCAGAAAATATTTGTTTTGAGATATTTTAATGTTTTTGAATATCGGGTAGAAAAAACATTGAATGCATATTCCCTATTGTTATATAGGTAAGTTTTGATATTGAAATTGTTAGTCTACATAATATTTTCAACAATTTGATTATCAATGCAAAAAGGTTGGCTAGGTATATCTGAAATGTTCAATTGGGCTTTGCGACACCAACAATGTTTGAGTCTTAAATTAGATTTTCTAGTATAGTTATATCTGATTATTTGTTAAAATTACACAATTAACAATTAATCATTTTAATTCTGTGTGCGATACCGGAGCAAATGTATTCAGCACTCCTACTATTTATACAATTTAATTAGCGCTATTAAGCTAACTAACCTTTGTACAATTAAATTAAGGTAGCTAGGTAACAAATTATTCAATTATATTAGATAGCTCCCTACTTGGTCCTAAAGACTTGCAACAAGTTACTGAAGATGTCGATATCACTTGCACTTGTTCTATGAGCTATTAGAATATATTCATATCAATGGGATATCTGGGCATGCTTATGAGGCATTTATTAACAATATCTGATTATTTTATGGATCATTTTGTCTAATGAAATGATTAATAACTAATAAGTCTATAATTATACTACACTTTTGCAAAGATGGCAGTTTAAAATGAGGGCCTTATTTAATAGCTATTTATGAAGTAAAATTATATATGAAGTTAACATACAATCTTATAAAAAATTGTAGCTTGCTTATGTGTACTTATTCTGCTAACCACACTATAATGATATAATTGTACATGGCATTATCATTAGTGACTATAGGGAAATGCATTGTTACCAAAATCATAATGATTAAATTATGTGATCAATAAGTTTTTAGAATTGTTATGAACCATAATAATATTATTTTAATGTGGATTATACCATGGCACTAACAAACGTTAAATAAGAGAAAACAATAATTTACATTATTAATTTGTTTTTCTGTGATAGCTAAACAAAAAACATCTGTATAAATAACTTTATAAGACGGTAAAACCGCCTTCAAAAACGCAAAAAATAACTTCTACTCCTAGGTACTTAGTAGTAGGTACCTATCCTATTAGGTTAGTCCAACTGAAGTCGGCTTTTTGTTGAAAATATTGTGGTCGCCGACTTCAGTTGGACTAACCTAATAGGATAGGTACCTACTACTAAGTACCTAGGAGTAGAAGTTATTTTTTGCGTTTTTGAAGGCGGTTTTTTGTTTTTTAAAACATTTATTTTATTTTACACTTTTTAGTGATCATAATAAGCTTATGTAGTCCCACTTCTTAGTTGATATATGAAACTTTAAGACATTTCAAGCTCGCCGCAAGCAACGCCGCGGGAAAATCATAGTCATTTTAAAACAATTAAATGTGCTTCGTTGTAGTCGCTCAACTATCTTAATCGAGATATCTTATCGCCACCCTTGAAATCGGTACCGTTGAGGAGTTCCGGTGGCCATCTGTGGTCTTCATCATCAGTTCCGCTTCACCAAGTGACACTTTCTGAATGCAAATGCTACACTTGTTACTAAAAATACTAAAATCGCTATATGTTTGCATACAATATTTGAGGAGTTCCCTCAATTCCTCACTGATCCCTTCATCAGATTCAGATTTGCTGACAATGGGACCACCTCGGAAGTATACTCTATCAAACCAAAAAAGAATTTTTAAAATCGGTCCACAATTGACGGAGTAATCGGTGAACATACATAAAAAAAATAAAAAAAAATACATACAGTGGAACGTATAACCTCCTCCTTTTTTGAAGTCGGTTAAAAAATAAGAGTTAGTTTTGTAATTACCTATTTGGAGCGGTGTGGAGAAAGTCCTGATGCCCTCATGATTTAAAGGATAAACAAGTTGTTTGCACTGGACTTTTTTATTTCCAGCTCGGTCACCAAAATGTAAGGTGGCTTTTTCGGCTTTTCCGGCTTTTTCCGGGATGATTGAGGCCTACAAATAAATATTGTGATATTAGCTTTTAGCAATTATCAAATAACCTAGGAGAATTATGTAACATTATTCTGCCATATAATTATGGATTTAAAAGAAAAAAAACTGATGAAACAAAATACCTGCTATAATATTTCTCAACTATGTCGCTTCTTCCAGTAGCAACTGTAAACAAACGTAAATACACATTGTGTATTAAGGGTGGTAAAAGCAGAATTACAAACGAGAGTTTGTTAGAAGCCCGAAGCCGTAGGCTGAGGGCTTTAATGACTCGAGCTTTGTAATTCCTTTACCACCCGTGTAACATACAATGTTTTTCATCACAATTGCGAGGAAAAAAATAAAATCAGAAAAATATCATATTTTTAACTTATTTGACAGACTACATCATTTTCAATGACTTACCACAGATAATGTGAAACGTGTTCAGGAGTCCGATTCTAGTGACAGTCGAGATCAATAGTTTATATGCGAGATTTTTAGAAAATTGTATGCAACTGACATTTCATCTCGAATGAAATTTCATATCTTATGGCACAAGAATTGGGGTCCTGACGTATAATGATAGTTTGAGTCCACGCAATATATTAAAAAAAAAAGCTTTTACGTACGATAGGGCGTAATGGTAAAAAAAAGGCTCGCGGGTATTATTTTGGATTTACGGTCGATTTTTCTAGCATGTTAGGACACTATTTACGAGCAAGTGTGATGAAAATAATATTTCACCACCACCACACAACCACTTTCCACATTATGGTCAAAAAATTCACTTCACTCACATTTACACAGCCATTATTTTAGATGGCGGCCATCTTTCGTCTGAGAAGTCAGGGTACGTTTCCACTCAAACAATGCTGAGTGAAAGAGTGAAAACGACACGTAACGCAGGTTCTGACTGGTTGATTTCTCTCTTCACCTTTGCTTCTGTTTAGGGAAACCGCACCCTAAATCAACTCACCTCTAAAATAGGAGCCTTTCAATTTGACATTTAATGTGATCTCATTGTCGAACGAGTGAACGAATTGAGAAAGTTAAGAATTGCGTGATAGTAGGGACAAAAAGTTCCGCTTACGTCTGTGAGCGCTAGTATCGCTATTACCGTGTTCGGTGTAGAATACGCAATAATTAGTTGGAAATTAAAACATGATTAGGTACTGCCGTCGGTAAAATCGTTATGTATTAGGTCATTTTATTACTAAAGTACCGGAAAATGCTACATACGTAATTTTAAAACTCTTTAGTAAGTATATAAATAAGGGCTAGTTTAGGGCATTTGCGACAAGCCTTAGGTTTCAAACGTCATTTTACTAATATGACAGCAAAAGTCAATTGTCAACGTCAGAAATGACAGGCAATGTGATGTGTGATCGCCTCTGCGTTCGATCACTCCTGCTTTTGACAGAATTACCCCCCAGAGCTGGCTGAAAATCAGCGCTGCAGGTGTTAAACACCTCAGCATAATGCTGAGTAGGGCATGCAGTACCGGGCCCGGTACCAAGAATTCCATTTCCCGGTTCTATGCAGGGACAGTACCGGGATTCCCGGTTCTCCCGGTTCTTTATTTTTACCTCAATTCAGCGCCACACTTGGACATTTAAGAAATAAAACAATTAAAAAAAATAATGAATATTATTTTTTTGTAAATATGCAATAAAATCATGCACGTTTTCTTCAACAAAAACGTATCTTATCTTATCTTATTTGTGGCGTCCTTACGGATACACTTCGACCCTATGGGATCTTTTGTCTGAAGGCCTGACAATGGGCGTCCGTGTCGTTGAGCATCTGTAGGAGATCGTCTATAATTACATTCCAGAAGATTAGACCTCCTATAGAGCCTTGGACACATCCATTTGTCCACCACAAAACACCGCTTCTCGCTGATTTCGCCCACGTAGCCCGTGTACCCTTAACATGCGGTCGTCCAGGTAGGAGCAGACCGTATGATAAAGATTTCTTGGGCAGCCTTTCTTGGCCAGTTGGGCTCTGAGCTTCGGCCACCAGGCGTTATCAAAAGCTCCCTCTATGTCTAGCGAGACAAGTAGCACGATGCGTTTCTTCGTTTCTGCTTCAGTTCTTATGTATCTCATCAGGTCATAGAGGGCGTCTTCCGATGACTTTTGGGGCATGAACCCGTACTGACGTTTGTTCAGGGCCGGCAGGATATGCCACTTGATCCTGTTTACTAGCATTTATTCCAGGATTTTCCCTAGTACTGACAATAGACCAATCGGTCGGTATGACTTGGGGTGGGTATAGTCCTCCTTACCGGGTGTCCGTAGGATGCAGACGTGTGCTGACTTCCAGGCTTTAGGGAAGTAGGCTAGCTTAAGGCAGGAATTCGCTAAGCACAAAAATACTTCTTCATTGCACTGGATAGCTGCTGCGCATATCTGCAGTGAGTCCGTCCGACCCAGGTGCCTTTTTCGGGTTCATACTGTACTGACCCAAAAGCATTTTTATTTATTTATATATTTATATTTAACTCGGCCTCGTGATCGTCTAATGTACTAGGAACCCTACTTTGTGAACCAAATAGTAAACCAAAGAACTTTAATGAGCGAGAGTTTATTATTACTAGTCTATTTTGAAGTACCTAATTACTCCTTCCTACTGTTTACTATTAGAGAATACCATTAAATTGGCTGGCTAACATCTATATATTAATAAATCAAAGTTAAATACATTAACTATTCAGCAAAGAATTATATTAATAAAATTCCTAATTGAAATATGGTTCAAATTATTATAATAGTCTACTGGAAAGGATTAATTAACCTAACATTGTATTATTAACCAAGGAACAGAGTTATAGCTAGCATGAATATAGAAGTCTTAGCATAAATCATAATCATTCTACTGTTGAAACAAAATATCTATAAGCAACTTAGAATATTACTTGAAGCTTCAGATATAAACTACATAACTAAGAACAAACTCTAGGATCAATTCGAATTTCTTACTATTTCTACTCTTATAAAATGGCAATAATATATTAGTGATTATAGGAACGGCCCCACCACCCGCCGTTCCGCTGCTCTTCAACCATAACCTCAGAGCCCGCCCACTAATATTTCTTTTATTATTTAGTATAACACATTATTCTATTAGTGTTAAATTTTGTAAATGTAATCTTGATTCTACTAGTTTCTCCAAAAGGATTAGGGCATGCAGTACCGGGCCCGGTACCAAGAATTCCATTTCCCGGTTCTATGCAGGGACAGTACCGGGATTCCCGGTTCTCCCGGTTCTTTATTTTTACCTCAATTCAGCGGCACACTTGGACATTTAAGAAATAAAACAATAAAAAAATTTAATGAATATTATTTTTTTGTAAATATGCAATAAAATCATGCACGTTTTCTTCAACAAAAACGTATCTTATCTTATCTTATTTGTGGCGTCCTTACGGATACACTTCGACCCTATGGGATCTTTTGTGTAATTACCCCTCTTTTAGAGCTTAAATGCATCCTCCACCAATTCCAAAAAGCAGATAGTGGAGTGCGATGTTCCCGCTTGTGCCGGCGTCGTCGCTCAGCTGTGAATTGTGATATTTGTGATATTCATGGAAAGAACCGGGAGAACCGGGATGTAACCTTCAGTACCGGTTCTTTAGGCACTATGAAATTCCCGGGATTTCCCGGGAATTACAGAACCGGGACTTCCCGGAAGGATGCCCTAAAAAGGATCCTTTGAGAAGAGAGACCGAGACAAACTCAAAGGATTAAACCCTTTAAATTAATTATTCAGCTTTTCTTTCAACACAAAATAATGTATTAGAACAATATAATATTAATACTGTTAATTCTTACTTAGAGATATAAATTCAATTTGTCTATGACAAACTTTGTATGTCTTTCTCTATAATTGATAGTCATAACTACCAAACTATTTAGTAGTACACCTTCTGTCTTTCTCATTGAACCCTACTTAGCGGGTGCTACAACCTTTTATACTCTGGATTGTAGTATGAATTATTGAATCACTCAGATTACCCTAATTCAATTTCAGTACTATATCCCCAGTACATTCATAACTTAGTCTGAGACAATATAGTGTAAATTTTACATATACCATCTACTTCATTGAAGTTACCAACACAAAATTATATATAAAACTAATTAAATAAATTTTGATGGATGAGTAAGAAGCCCTATAATGAAGAATGTCAGTAGGTACGCCAAATCGCTTGAAACTTTGTAAGAGTAAAGCTCATAAATAAACAAACATACTACTTTTTGTTTCATTCAAATAGACCCAGTAATTTTGATTCTACGAACGTATGAAATTACGGTCAAAAATATTAAAGGGTGCGGGCGCCATCTTACTGGAGTGACGTCATGGTTTCGCAGCGGTACGGCCCCTTATATGATTGAGTAAGTTTACAGGGCTATATTTTTTTAACCGTTATAAGTAACCAGTTGAAATTTTCACAGATTACGTGTTATTATAAACTCTATTGTTTAAAATTACAAAATGAACAATAAATCAAATCCCAAGAGGGGTCCCCATACAAGAAACATGACAAATAACCAGTTTTTTTAGCATTTTTATACGGATTATATTTTTATAATGGCTTATTATTTTGATACTATTTTAAGCTTAAATTGCAGTCGAACTTTCATAGTTTACGAATAAATAACAATCTCAAGTAAAACTGCTAAAAATATTTGACCAAACTGATTTTATCAACACGATGTTTTAAGCGGTCACTCATCCTGTTTTAGAATACGCTTGTAAGTAGGTAGTTGCTTAACTTTGGAAGCCGAAGTACGGGTTGTATTTGTATTAGCTTTTTATTTCGGTGTCACACAATAATCTAAACTCCATACTTACGACCAAACAGTAATCTGTAGTAAAACAACAAACAACAAAATCTTACACGATGTTTAAGCGGTGTTTACTTAACTTTGGTGATAGCCCTTTCTTTACAAATGTCGTGTCTAATGTAGAATTCATATCGCTAGGTACCGTATAAAATAATGAACTATAAAACATGAGTTTTTGATTGACCTAGGTAGTAGTTCTGATATTTTGTGTACTTATTCATTTCATCGATTTCAAATTTCGCGGGCGGGCGCTGCCAAGTGGCTCACTCGCCATAAGTTAGGTACCTAGACCGCCTCTCTCTCTCTCTCTCTCTCGCTAGTTGTTGGTATTAGCGGCCGCTGTAGCAAGTAGGTAGTTTTTGAACTGTTTTTGAGCATTATTACTGTTATTTCGTGTATGCAAGATAGCTTAGATAGCGTGCGTGCGTGCGTGCGTGCGTGCGTGACGTGTGTCCGTCTATCCGCAGCCTAGCTCAGAGACTCTTAGTACTAGAAACGTGTAATTTGGCATGAATATACATATTAGTCATGCCAACATAGTTAAATAAAAGTAAAATCATGAAAATTTTTTTTTTTTTTTACGTAACGTGGGGAAGTTTTTTTTTCTCGTCTACCCCATAGTGTGGGGTGTCGTTGTATAGGTCTTTCCAAAATGTTGCGGGTTTGTGAAAACAATATTTCAATTAAGGTACCCGTTTATGAAAAGCTTTAAAGCGCAAATTTTTGTTAGAGTCAAGTGTCGTCGTCCCCTCCCCACTACAGCCAAAACTACAAATAAAAAATATGAAAAATATCTTCAAAGGAAAACTATAACGACTAAGTAGACTTCATTGGCTCTTCAGTTAAACGGTTTAAATGTTTATACCTGCCGAAAACTTATTTGCGGTGTTGGTAAACTGACCGCGACCTATATCGATGTATGGGGATAACAGTTTTCCAACGGCAAAGTTAAGTTTGTCGCGAGGTCTAATTTGTTTGTAGTAACGGCTTCGGAACCCTACACTGAGCATGGTTCGACAGGCTGTTGCCCGGTTTTTTGCATTAATGTTTTGGTATTTTTATGTAGAATACGGTGAACCCTAAATTAAAAGTGCTTGATTATTATTCTATTTTTATTTAACCAACTTATTCGACAAACATTACAAACAGAAAAGCCGGTCACTAACGGACAGTTAATTTAGTTAAACAGGTTAAACTGTATGTAAAACAAAACAATAGATAACCATAACTATCATAGTCACATCAAAACGAATTCGTAAAAAATTACGACTTCCAAAGTTAAGCAACTACGAGCGTAGTCTAAAACAGGATGGGTGACCGCTTAAAACATCGTGTTGATAAAATCAGCTTTGTCACCTATTTGTAGCAGTTTTACGTTAGATTTCTATTTAGTCGTAAAGTATGAAAATTAGACTAGAACTTAAGCTTAAAATCGCATCAAAATAAGAAGCCATTATTGAAATAAAATCCATATAAAAAAGCAAAAAAAAATGGTTTTTTTCATGGTTTTTGTACGGGGACCCCTCTTGGGATTTGATTTATTGTTCATTTTAAAAATTTAATCGATAGAATCTATAATAACACGTATTCTGTGACAATTTCAACTGTCTATTTATTACGGTTAAAAAGATAGAAGCCCTGTAAACTCACTCATTCATATAAGGGCGCGTACCGCAGCTAAACGATGACGTCATCATCCGTGAGCGCTAGCCGCCGGGTTTCGAGCGCCGCATACGAAGTTTAAAATTCAATATCTCGGAAACTATTAGACGTATCGAAATGATTTTTTTACAGCATTTTTTTGTTTTTAATGAAGAATACGATAAGCCAAAAATCTAAACTGGTTGACATTCTCTATTGATTTAGTGCGCTTTCAGATATCCCGTTTCAACATATAATTTAACTAGATTAGTAGCCCTTTGGTTTTGTCGCTAAATAACTTCCTTAATAACCTAAATATTCTTACAAAAGTGGTGTGTTCTTGAACAACATAGTGTATACTCAACACTAAAGTTCCTTCAGACAGCAACTAGGCATATGTGTAAGTACAGTGACCACTGATTGTCCTTGGACAGACACAGTAAGCCGTAGCTAGGTATGTACCGCACATCTTCAGCTGTTAAAAGGTGTATTGGAAGGACAGACCAACTCGTAAGTATCACTTTGAATTTTACCTATACAAAAGGACTACGTTAACCTTGAATTATTTGCTTTACCTGAGGTTTAAAGATAATGTGTAACTCCTACCTGTGACGATTTAATTCTTACAACTGGAAACTCTTCGAAATAATATTTAAATAAGAGAAGCCTAGCTTTTCTTTTCTCAGGTTTCGAACCGTACTTATCTACCCTTACTATCCTAGAAAGCTAATACTAATCCCGTAGACTAGTAATAGTCTCGTTATGTGCTTAGATGACTTCAATGACAAAAACCTTGTGTAAATACACATAGCTAACTAATTACTTTTATTCGTTTGAGACAATTTTAATGTGAACTCTTTATCCACACAATCAGATAAAACATATTTGTGGGCGTCTCCATAGTTAGCCGCCTAGGTTTATCACTTTAAGGTTAGACGCGACAGCTTCTTAAACTTAGACCACTACCTATCTGCTGAGTATAACCACTACAATACCTTTCATGTTAAACGAACTCCCTAATCATACCAAAACGGTTTTAACGGACAACATACATACCTACTCCGCAGCCTAGCGCTTTATTTATTTCCTAACTGGACGGACGGTTTTAGGATTTGACGCTTCTCTCGGGTATAGATAGACCTCACCACAGATTATCAAGATTACATTCAATAAGTAAGTTTCGATACCCTTGATTGAATATTTGCCTAAAATGAATTTAGTTCTAACATTAATTAACTATTACTAGTTCCTAATTTTCCTATTGGTTTTAGAAGGCTAATTTACTTCTTCGAGC
Organism: Acleris cristana; assembly: GCA_948252455.1. NCBI lineage: Eukaryota > Metazoa > Arthropoda > Insecta > Lepidoptera > Tortricidae > Acleris > Acleris cristana. Next base: position 20,619,392 of record OX411771.1, on the reverse strand, counting down.
TTCAATAATTTTAATTTTTACGTCGACAGAGATGGCATAGTAGAACAAACTTTGTCTACATATACCTAGCTAATCACATTAAGTGTTTATAAGCTTCCCACGGTATAATGGAAAAAGCTACTAACTTCCTAAGATCCCTAAACACCTATTAATCTATTGTTTTGGAGCAACTAAAAAACCAAAATGACTTTTATAGTTACGTTAAACGTGTGAGTAGTGTTAAAGGAATTCCGGTGTAAGAAAACCTTTGCTAGACGATTTAAGACCTAATATAACCACGATTTTGGAAGTAAAACTTCCTGTGTATAGTCCTAAGACCCTTCAACCGGCTATTTCTAGCCTTAAGTTGGCTTCCAGGTGGGGAAAATACCTACTGTGGTCTATAAATACATATATAAATAAAGGGACCAACGCCAAGGGTAATCCATATGTCCACACAACAATCGCAAACTGATTTCGGATCCACTTGGACGGTTCCTGAAGAGGAGACATAATGAGTTACCAACAGCATTTTCTGACATACCGAATAAAGGTGTCAAAGACCTTGTAAACTCCTAACTCACTCAGTTAATGAGTTAAAACCGTCCATTTCCTGATTGTGGAAATCTTCAGGTCTCAACTCACAACCAAAATGTGAGTGTAGGTATTCATTTTCGTAAACTACGACTGCCTGGAGCTCTGCGTAACCGACTACCATTTGTGGCGTCGTTACAGAGTTCTGGAAAACAAAACAAGGTTAATAAACATGTTAACACAATCCCGAAACACACAAACACCGGTTATTAAAACATTCTCACAATCCTAGCAAATAAGAAAGTCGACTACAACATTCCTGTGTAGCGATAATCGTTAACTTTTACCGTTACTCGATCGCAATATGAAGCGACACACAAAATAATATCACCTATAATATACGAGCACAACACAAATAATTAAAAACCAACAGGGCAAAAATGAACGATACATGACACCTCTCAGCAAAATATCAACGCACCCCTTCAACGACCGGAATAAAAAAGCCCCGCTCCGAGACCCTACCCAGTCTTTATATAGAAAAACCTGAGCATGCGTAGAAACCCCTAATTTTCGGCCCCGCTGTATGAAACCTGCGTATAAGATCGCTTGGATGTGTAAAACTTTTCCCGCGATAGTCATTTCAATTATCTGACTTTAGTGTCTCTTTCGTCATGTCAAGTAACAAATAAAGCTCAATTTCGTTTGAACTGATCTCTCCTCATATTAGCGTCTCCCCAGCGTACCCTGCGTATATCGTAGCTGGGATGCGCAGAAGTTTTCCCGCAATAATACATTTATTTTTCTAACTACAATGATTATTCTAACATAACATGTAACAAACAAAGTTCATTATCCTTTGAATTTGTCCCCTACTCATTTTAGCATCATAGCGGTCATAGTTCTTTTTTTTTATTATTCAAGTTCCAGCCTATTCGATCGTTCTTTATTAGGTTTTACTTCTATAATGTTACCTCATTACAAAATAATTTGTGCAATCCTTCCCTCTTTAAATAAATAAATTCATAAATGTCTCAATTTATTTATGAGAATATTATTTATGTTATTAAGAATTTAGATTTGTTCACCAAAAATTCTGATATACATAATTTAAATACTAGAAATAAAAATAAAATCGCTATTCGAAAATTCCGTGTCCGTAAAGTATATAAATCATTTGTTGGTCAATGCATTCATTTCTATAATAAATTAACTGACGTAGTTTTAAAGTTACCCTTTTCAGCACTTAAAAATTACTTGAAAAAGTCGTTAATGTCTAAAGCGTATTATAGGGTCGAGGATTATCTAGCAGACAAAAATGCATGGCCTGAACTCGAAACTTAGTCAATAATAATTTGTTCAAACGTAAAACCTTTATCTTGTCTAGGGGACACTGTTGATGTAGGAAAACATGTCGAAACTTTGTTTATTATAAATTTTTTTGTTTTTGCCTTTTTCTCCGTCTATATCTCTCCTAATATTTTTGCCATGTTTTCCTGCTGAACTACGCATGATATTTGATATTATATTTAAATTAATATTTATAGCTTTATATAATACTAGACTAAGTTGTATCATTGTAATAAGAAATATGGTTAAAAAAATGACTGACTGCTGAGTTTCTTGCGGCGTTTCTTCTCGGCAGTGGTCTCCTCTTGGGAAGCGCTGGTAGACTCCTGACGTGTAAAAGTGCCCGTGCGGCCTACTTACTAAATAAATGTCTTTTATCTTTTTTTATCTTTATTTTATTTTACTAACATAACGAAATAAATCTATTTATTTCCTAAATTCTAATTAGAATGATCTGTTTTTATTTTATTTTATTAATTTCTTTTGCTAGCTCCACCAGCGCCATCTAGGTAACTCAAAGTGAACCCATTTTCCGCTAGTCGCTCAGATTTAACCTGTCAAATTTTAATGTCTAATCGTTTAAATAGTTATCAATGTTTTCCAGAGAGGGCGCTGTTTTCAGTTTGTTTAGAAAATCTAATGACTAATTCCTAGCTATCTGATGGCGAAGATTGAGTCCTGAGTGACCTGAGTTTTAAAATGTATTTTAAAAAGGACACTACACTCGTGTTCCAGTACAATACTTCAGACTACTGTATCCATTTCCACTTGTGTGAAAGGTGGATCATCGCCAGTGAGGTGTGACTCCACTGCTGGGTTGTCTCCCTCCGTATCGTCCCTGATGCTCCTGTGATGGTCCGACTCACCCTCCTGACGGTCATCCGGGTAAAAGCATTCTGCTAGTCTTTGAGCCGACTGTTTCGGTGTTAAGGTGAGCCCTTATTCGTCTCTGAGCAACGCGTCTTCCTGACGTCTAGCCGTTTTCCTGATTACTCGGTAGATTTTGTCCCACATAGACTCCCTATCCTGTGTGGTACAAAAATCTTTCCAGCTAGCCGTCTGAGCCTCTGTCGCTTTCACGGCGTACTCTTCCTTTACCTGGAGGCATTCGTTGAGTACGTACTGCCTTCGGTTTGGGCTGCGTTCCTTATCCGCCTTTTCCTTCTTAACACCTCTTTTTTCAGTCGGTCCAAATCTTTGGACAACCACGGCGGCTTTGCGTTTGTTTTGGGGGCTCCCGGTTTTGGTTTGCATTCTTTGCATGCTTTTGACACCGCACCGATGTAGGTGTTGGTCGCCCGCTCCAGTGCTTCTGTGTATCCAATGTTATTGAAGGAATGCACTGTCAAGCCTCTTTCCAGAAGCTCCCCTGACAGAACTGTCTTAAACTTGGTCCAGTCAGCTTTCTTTGTTTTGTAAATCCTTGTAGTTGGTCTTGGTACTGGCTTCGCGGCTGTTTCACTACACACTGCAAATTTTATGGTGTTATGATCGGACGTGACAACATTGCTGTCTACTTCTTGTATCTCCAGTCTTGGATCCTGGACAGAATGTTTGTACTGCACGCCGTCACGTCAACGATGCTAGAGTATAGCTTGCCCCCCCGGTATGTCTCGAATGTCGGAGTGTGCCTAACATTCAGAACATTCAGATTGTAACACTTCGAGGTCAAGACACTATTTACATCTAGCTTCACTTACCTGTTTCACCTAGGCATTCCAACTTGTTTACACACTGTAACCTTTGGCCACATTCTTTAAAACCTTCCATCTACGTTTTAGCACTAGACACCTTTCTTTCTCCTTCTCAAGCCTTATTTCTTCGGTATTCGTTTATGTTTGTTATTGTAACAAGCCGGCTGTTAGATTGACAGTTCATTTGTGTGACGTTCCGTTCGTCGCATTTCGTCACTACTTGTATGACAACTTTCCATAATGACATTTGATCCTAATAATTTCCTTCAATCACATAGGTCCAACTTTCAAATGTCTATTATACCATTTGTTTAAGTTTAATCTAATGTAATTAACATTTTAAATTAATAACTTAATTTATTTTTGTAAAGATTTCTTTCTTCAATCGATACCACCAGTGAAACAAATGTCAAAAGCGTTATGTTCCATACATAAGATATTTTATTTATTGATGCCCTAAAATATGAGGCAATGGTGTTTGTTTTAACTTCGGAATAAATAAGAAATACAATAAACTCATTTAACTACTTTAATAACCATAGAATCACTTAATTTACTATTTAAGAAATACCATGTAAATCTTTTGACAATAGAGAATGTCAGCCAGTTTAGATTTTTGGCTTATCGTATTCTTCATTAAAACAAAAAATTGCTTTAAAAAAATCATGTCGATACGTCAAATACTTTTCGAGATATTGAATTTTAAACTTCGTATGCGGCGCTCGAAACTCGGCGGCTAGCGCTCACGAATGATGACGTCATCGTTTAACTGCAGTACGCGCCCTTATATGAACGAGTAAGTTTACAGGGCTATATTTTTTTAACCGTAATAAGTATTTTAAGCTTAAATTGTAGTCTAATTTTCATTGTTTACGACTAAATACTCAAGATTGCTATTTAGTCGTAAACAATGGAAATTGAACAACACACACAAGAAAACTGATTTTATCAACACGATGGTTTAGGCGGTCACCCATGCCGTTTTAGATTACGCTTATAGTTGCTTAACTTTGTAAGTCGTAATACTCGTAATTATTTTTACGAATTCGTTTTGATGTTACTATGGTAGTTATGGTTATCTATTGTTTTGTATTACATACAGTTTAACTAAACAAACTGTCTGTCACTGACCGGCTTTTCTGTTTGTAATGTTTGTCGAGTAAGTTGGTGTAATAAAATTAGAATAATAAATAAACACTTTTAATTTTGGGTTCACCGTTTTTTACATAAAAATACCAATAAAGTATGTTGATAACTCAGGTGAAACATGCCAAAAATTAAAAACCAAGTGCGAGACGCGGGACGCAGGCGGCAGAGCCCGTAAGTAGCGTAAGATATGTATACATTTGTGGCCCTTATTTCAATGGAATAAGGTGAAAAAGTGTATAGGTACATATCTTTGTACTCGACTGTACTATTCAACAATATTATGATTCACGCAGTTCGCTATATACGCGGTCTCGTACAGCGTACCCGTAGTAATAGATCTTACTCGTTTAAAATGTCGGAGCCGCAGAAGCCAAGATTGTCCTCTATTGTACCAAAGTGTAACAAAGGGCGTTGGTCCCACAAATAAAAACTAACACACACTACCTTGCATAACTACACGAAATAACACAGTAATCAATGTAATAATGCTCAAAAACAGTTTAACACTACCTACAGTTGGCGTGGCGGTCGCTAATGCCTAGACCTAGCGAAGCGAGAGTGTTGTAGGAATGTAGGTACCTATCTAATTGCGAGTGAGCAACCTGGTAGCGCCCGCGCGCGAAATTTGAAATCGATGTAATGAATACACGAAGTATCAGAACTACTACTAGGTCAATAAAAAAAACCGGTCAAGTGCGAGTCGGACTCGCGCACCGAGGGTTCCGTATTGAAGATAATTTTCTTGGTAACCGCAAAAGAAAATACTCATTTTGTTATAAGCTTTATTTTCCAGGCAATAAGGTCGATTTTGACTAGCCTAAATTTTAATACAGATTTTCTTAGTTTTTTTGTTATTTCTCAAAAACTGTAAATAATGAACACTTTATTTTATTTTTCCCAGAAAATATAAGTAATTATCTATACGTCAGATTTTTTTTCAGAATTTTTGATTAATAAACTTCGGAGATAAGGGGGGGAACGGTAATTTTTTATACATTTTTGACTATAAATCAAAAAGTACATCACAGAAAATTTTCAAAAAAATTGTTTTGAAATGTGCAGATTGTGTCATATGACAGCTTAAATGATAATCTAAACTCCATGCTAACATAATTATATAGTTTACGACCAAACAGTAAACTGTAGTAAATCTCTTATAATTTTATACAAATATGTTTAAAAGTGCCTAGTTTAAATCAACACGATGTTTAGGTAAGCGGTGGTTGCTTAACTTTGGTGGTAGGCCTTTCTTTACAAATTTCGTGTTAATGTAGAATTAATATCGCTACAGTATAAAAGAACGAACTATAAAACATGATTTCCGTTTCATTTCACAATCTTCAATATAAATAGGTACATATAATAATGTTACATATGGAACCGGGAGGGACACGACCATTAAACAAGCGAGCTAAATTCACACTGCTTTATTATCCTAAGTTACACACACACAGCGGGTGCACCCGCACACATGCACATACATAACATCCCTTCCCCTTATAGCTAAGGAATTAATACTATACTTATAACTAAAGAACTAAAATTTAACAATTAATTATAGTTGACTTTATACAATATTTAATGATTGGTGAACTATCGATAATCAGGGTTGTCGCCTTGTTCTGACGTAGGCGTGCCGAACACGGGACTTATTGCTTGACGGCGCCTATCGGTGGTAGTTGGTGTGCCCGGGGAATCACTGCCTGAGCCGGGTATATCTTGCATCATCCTTTCCGCCTCCGGTCGGCTGGCAACCGTCTCTTGCAGGGTGTCAGGCGCGGCAGCAGTCGGCGGGAGCGGCGCAGGCGCCACGTCCGGCACCACGTCGGGGTCCCAGTGCGCGCTGCCGCTTTGTAGTGCGCCCGGATGTGGCCTAATCTGGTTAATGTGCCTGGTCACATCGCAGTCAAGCTGTGGTATATAGATGACATACATTACACTTCCGATTTTTTCCTTTATGATTCCTTCCAACCAAGAAAATCTTTTGTTTACGTTTGTAATTTTTTTCAACCAAACCTTATCGTTAAGTTTAAAGTCTGGTCTTTGAGTTCCCTTGTAATATTTAGCCTGTAAGCACTGGTTACGTTCCACGGTTTCAACGAGGTCTGCGGCCAAAGGAGACGGTGGTGTGATTGGGTTCAGTAAGTCGAGCCTAGAACGTAACGCACGGCCGTACACCAGTTCCGCGGGTGACTTGTCAGTGGTACTGTTTTTAGAGTTCCTATAGTCAAATAAAAATTTGGAAATCTTATCCTGACACAGTTTTTTACTAGTACTACTTAATATAATACCTTTTAAACCCTTTTTAATGATTTTGACAAAGCTTTCTGCTTGTCTATTGCTTGCAGGGTCGTACGCGGGGGACAAAACCTGTTTTATACCATTTATGGAGCAAAAGTCCTGAAACTCCTGAGAAGTAAAAGAGGTGCCATTGTCGCTAACCAATGTGTGAGGTACTCCTACACGCGACATGTAGTCATACAGCCTGTCGATACAGCCCTAGAACCGTTTTTTTTCCATCCATTTACTATAGGCGTCAACAATTATTAAAAACATTTGATTATTGAACGGGCCTAAAAAATCGAGATGCACGCGATAAAATGAATGCGGGGGCAGCGGCCACGGTGAGAGAGGCGCGCGTGGCGGCGCGGGGCGCAGCGCGGCGCACACGGCGCACGCGCCCGCCAGCTGCTCCAGCGCCGCATCTACGCCGGGCCACCAGATGCGCCTGCGAGCCTCCGCCTTCATCTTAACTATGCCGAAATGCGAACTGTGCAATTCCTCGCAAATATTTTTTTGTAATGCCTCCGGAATAACAACTTTATGACCGCGCATTAAACACCCGTTTTCGTAGGACAACTGTAGTCGACAGTTGTGATATAGTACATTATTGTTGAGGTTAGAAAGTTAGCAAAAGATGGACGAGTTAGTTCGAGGGCCGACGCGTAGCGGAGGCCCTCCAAACTACGAGTCCATCTATTGCACTTTCGGCCGAGGCTTAACACAGTGCTTTTCACGACTACTGCGAGGAAATAAAAATCCATTCTTATAATATTTTTTCTTTAATTAAACGAGATATTAATATGAGCGTTAGGACAATTATTAAAGGATAGCGAAATATTCTTGCCAGGTACATTAATATTTGTGTTTTGGGTCATTTCGGCAGGTTGTTGGATGTTGTGTTCTGTCATTGGACGTCCTCCAAGATCGGGACTCGGCGGTGTAAAAACTTCACGAGATGTTGATGGGTGCGATGTTTTTGCCTCAGTTGCAGTGGATGGGCGCAGATTTATAGATTCATTTAATTTATAATTAACTTTTACTTTGTTCTCCACCGAATCCTCTATGTAGCCTTCTGCCACCTTATCCGAGGTCCAGCCACCATGTCGCTTTAAGGTAGTTATGTTAGCACCGGAATCTGCCAGAAGAGTTGCTGAGGTTCTGCGGAAGCAGTGACCGGTATAGGATTCAGCATTTGGTAGCTTTAAGTAGGTTGCGATCATTTTTGGTAAGGCGGCAAGTTTATGCCGTCCTATTGGTTGTTTGGTGCATCTACCGTTAATATAGTTCAAGAAGAATCTGTCATTTTCAACATTCTCAGGTCGCAAGTTTTGATACTTCTTTACTACGTCAAGAAATTCGGCCCGTATTATAAACGATCGATCTAGTTTTGTCTTAGTGTTTGACAACTTTACGAGGATCATGTTGTTATGGTTTTCTATGTCTGTAGTCTTTATATTTATAAGTTCCGCTGTCCTGCATGCACCATTCACTCCAAATCAACCCGAACTGTAAAAATATATTTGGTTTTGTGAATAGGTTTATGGATATTCATTATAAGCAAACGATTTTATGAAGTCTTACAATAAATATTAATTTTTAACTCACCTTTGTCGCTAAATGGAGCTCATCTGGGGCCTCCCTCAGAAATCTTTCGACGTTTTCTGCGGATAAGACTTTTGATTTTTTTGACTTAAATCCGCTCGAAAGTCTTTTCAAAAATGTCGTCAATTTTGTGTAGGTTTTAATGTTTACGTTGTGCTCAGTACTGATTGTAGCTTTAAGCATTGAATAAATACCCCATAACGTGGAGGGTTTTAGTGTTTTCGAAAGTTCATCGAAATATGCCAGCAAAACAGTTTCCGATAAAGATTTAGTTTTCTTATTATATCTCCACGAAATGAAGTTTTTATACGCCTTCATGTACTTTGCCCGGGATTTCGCTGGCAACAAATTATTTACGACTGACTTTGCAGCGTCTTGTAATTCGGTAGGCGTAAGCTGCACGTCCAAACTGTCACTAGATGAATCCATTGTTGATCAAACTTTGGTTAAATTTCTTCAACACACTAAAATTTTACGTTTTCCCTCCAATTTTTACTTTTTTTTAACGATACCGTTCTTAGTGGCCAGTCATTCAAAGGCGTTTTTTATACTGACGACTCTGACCATGACAGAACTACGAGTATATTTCAGATGATTAAAAACAGACATATATGGCTGTATGGAATCTGATCCCTTTGCCTATCCGTGAAGGGATGAATATTATTAAAAAATAAAACGACTTCTCATTGGCCAATTTAATTTCATATGCAGCACAAGTCATGTTCTGATTGGTCGAATCAGTGATCAGCTACCGATGTGATTGGTCGACTTGCTCAATGGAACAGGGCAACTATGTTTTAGAAACCCAGGATAAATTCATAGAAGGCCTGCTCATTCAATGTACAACTATTGGTTGTTTTGGGGACCATGAACAGACCATCTTTCGCCACATTTCCGAGCAGGTGGCGTGAAAAGGTTTTAATCGATCCTCGTTTGTCTTTCTTGGCCAGCCGTTCATGACGGAACGCTTCACCATGCTTAACGTCTCGTCGCGTTCAGTTTCGAGCCGCAGCTGGGCCCGCGTCACCGGCAGGCTACCCTCCACCACGAAATTAATGTAGGCCGCGTCGTCCTCGCATTCCGATCCCTCAGCCCGCGCACCCTCCCCCGCCCCCGCCGGCGCCCGCGCCGGGAGGCTCGCTCGCGATAAATAATCAGCACTATTTTGTTTACTAGTAACGTACTCAATAGTATAATTATAAGTTGATAAAAATATCGCATAACGTTGGAGTCTATTGGCTGATACCTCAGGAATGCCTTTATGCGGATTAAAAATAGAGAGAAGTGGCTTATGGTCAGTCCGTAATATAAAAGGGACTGAGCGAGCATAAAGGTATTGATGGAAGCGTCTAACCCCAAAAACTATCGCGGTAGCTTCCTTTTGGATTTGGGAGTAATTTTTTTCCGCCGAAGTAAGAGTTTGGGAGGCATAAGAAATAGGTCGTTCTAGGCCATCATCGCCTATTTGGGATAACACTCCCGCCAACCCTACTGGGGACGCATCGACTGTTAAAATTAAAGTTGCTTTAGGGTCAAAGTGTGCTAACGTTGTCTGACCCCAGTATATTTTTTACCTTAATAAAAGCATCATTATGTAGGGTTGACCATTCCCATTTTACATTTTTATGTAATAAATTATATAAGGGGCTTAAAATTGACGACGCCTCCGGAACAAAATTTCTGTAATAGTTAGTTAACCCTAAAAACGACTGTAGCTGAGATACGTTTAAGGGCTTAGAGGCCTCTAAAATAGCCTTAACCTTATCGGGCGATTTCCTAACTCCGTTTTTATCTATTATATGCCCGAGATAGGCGACCTCATCTTTAAAAAATTCGCATTAACTCAGTTGTACCGTCAGTTGTGCGTCCTCCAACCGCTGTAAGACCGTCGCGAGCCGCTGCCGGTGCTGCGCGGGCGAGGCGCCCGTCACGAGCACGTCGTCGAGCAGGAAGATGATGCCGTCCACGCCGGCCAGCACGCCCTCCATCACTTGTGGTATAACTATGATAAAAGTAATGTACAATAAGAAAAAATTGTACGTAAAAATAATCGACAGTAATGATGATGCGGACGATGCGGGTGATTAGGTAGGTAGTAAATAAAATAATTTCATTTACTTACTCGTTTTTATTCATTTGCTGTCTATAAATTATAATACTACCATAGTACCTACACTATAATCTTTATTGCACAAAAGAAAACACTTAATATACAAATACCGGTCTGCATCATTTCCTCGGCTGGCACGGGCTCATTTTCAGCCTGAGCTGATAACTTCAGCACTGCTGCCACAGTGTTGCTTAAAATTTGTGCAGCCTATTTTACTTTCATTTTGGACCGATATTCCGGCTGCACATGCATTTGAGTAATTTTACTAAGGTTATAAAAGTTGACTTTTTTTTCGTCCACTTTCAAAAAATGCGCCCATTTTTGGCCTTCATGCCACTCATGTGCAGTTTAGTTGAGAAAATTATTTCTGATCGAATATAAACAAATGGGGCACGTCGTATCCCGGCTCATAGACACCTCCGGAGATCCTAGAGCTGGTGCTTACCTCTCCCAAAGGATTGGGCTAGCTATCCAGAGAGGTAATGCAGCCAGTGTCATAGGGACCATGCCACGAGCGGACCTGCTAGAGGGGGTGTTATTTTTAAAGTGGTGATTATTATTTACATCTTTAATATTTGTGTAGCTTAGTTTTATTTTAATTTAAATAAGTTTAGTTTTAACTTTTAACTGTATTAATTTAATAAAGGATAAACAAAAAAAATAGGCCACGTCGTAGGTATATTATATGAACTTTTTTTTCATCAGTTTCGTCACACGTGAAATAATTATTACCCCCATCATATGATAACATATTGACACTAAATATTTTGCGTCCTGACTCAGGTGCACCAAAATCTTCATATCCTTAAACTTTGTCAGCGCTGCATCATAAAGCGCTTTAAAGCAATGTCATCAAATACTAATCTGGAGTACTTGTCCAGAGGGGCTAGACAAGATGCATTACGCTAACCAGCGTTTCTATTCGTTTCGTTTGTAAACCAATCGCGTCACTGGTAGATCACGTGACTTTTCGTATCACGTCATCTACAAGTGATGCGATTGGTTTAAAAACGTAACGAATAGAAACGTTAGCTAGCGTAATGCACCTTGTCTAGCCCCTCATGTCCCTTGTGTAAAATGAACTTTCATTCAGGTGATTTATTACAGTTTTATTTATACCCGGTTCCACAGAATTTTTTTTCTGTAATGTTTTGAAACTGGGCTATATAGAAATAGAAAATATCTTTCATTGTTTCTGCTTACATAATTAGATCTCATCCTGAACAATTTAGTTATTATCGATCTACTGAACACAATATTTCAATAAATCTCCGCCCTACCCGAACTGTAGTACACCCTACGTGTTTGTTTATAAATATTTGAAAATCATTGCCTAACAAGCCTATGCCAGAATAAGTAATAGTACAAGTACCGAAGCGATTCCCTGTGACAGCAAACATGCGAATTTAAACCTACTAGGAACTCGTTAGCGATAATTATATCTTGCACGGCACGTAAGCACGCACTATCGAGGTAAAATGCACCGAGGTTAAATCTGGGCCGCGAGAGTCTGTATTATTTCGCCCGTCATGAGCTTTACTGAATACGGCCACTTCGTAGGGCCGGCAGTTATAAAAAAACAAATTGAATTTATTATTCTCTTAAGTTAAATGACGAGAAAAAATTATACAGTCGAGTTCATAAAATATGTGTACACTACCTTGTCACTTAAACGCTGTAAAAGTTCATTATGGCAGTTTAAACATGTCATTAAACGCCTTTGATTTGAAACTGAGTTAACTTGCCTACTAGGTAGGTATTTATGATAAAAAATTTTTGGAGTTTAAAATACAAACATGCGACACGCGATGGCATTAATACGGTACGAGACATACATAAAATTTGTATTATCTGTGCCCCGGCACAGACTAGTTGCTCACCCACTGTCGGAGCGAGAGGTCTAAACTTTTTTACTAGATTAATAGATAAGTGAAATACAGTTTCTTGAGCATATCGACGGTGGAAATTTCAAATGTCGTAAGGGACATTTTGTCGTAAGTACACTAAATATACCATTGAAATCAGTAATTTTTTTTCTATCCGCCTGTTGTATTGAAATATCGATACGACTCTTAATAAAAAAGTTATGAGACAGTTAAAGTTTGTCGTAACTTCCTAATATATAAAATACTTTGTTGTATAGGTCAAATATATTTTTTAAACGTCTTGTGGTGTCAAGCGCAAGGTTGTACGTCTCAATATTTTTTAAATTCCTATGTTGTAAGGCATTTAAAAGAAATGAAAGTTCCTTACAACATTCAATTTGTTAAAATATATATAAAACTTTGAATTCATATTGTTGTAAGTACCAAGTTACAACAATATGTCTATGAACATTGAGTCAGGTTTTTTGTGCAAATTTTGTTGTATTTAGCAATTAACCAAAATAATTTAAAACTCTGAAGCTGTTAGTCGCAAAACAGCAGCGTAAAAATTCAGTTTCTTTCTAAAAAACCTTATCTTCAATTACACTAAACATTTTTTGTGTGAGTTGTAACATCAGGTTATATATTCTCGTTGCACTTGTAACATTATCGGGCTAATGCGAGTACGCCACCCGGGAGTAAGGTGAAGGCGGGAGGAGTAAATACGACACACACTTGTGCCGCTTCGCACCGCATCCAGTGACAAAAAGAAAACAAAACAAGCGGAAGTGCAACGCGGGCGCAGATCACATCAAGAGTTTAGTGTTATATTTATTTATGTTATATCGCGTGTGTTGTAACTCAGTCTCAACAAAAACGACGTTTGGATCCTTTTAAATCCAGAAATTAAAACATTTAAAGCAATTAATCTTTACCAAAGCAGAATGTTAAGGTAAGTTTCAAATACCTAAGTGTAACATTTTATTTGCTACTATTCAGGAATTATTATACTGATAAATGTGTTAATGTTTTAATGAATTTTTATTTAGACTTTTCGTCATGTGAACCAACATAATTCTAAGCGAAAGTATACCATAATTGAGAGGTTGTTATTGTCGTGGATTAATCGGAGTGATAATAATGTACCTACTAACTTATTAGTTGGTTGGTTTTTACATGTTTTACTGGATTACGCATTAGGATAATAAATTCGTTTTCCTGTGTTTTCGTGTGTGTAATAATAATAATAAACTACATGAACCGGAGGATTCCAATCTTCAGGTTGAATAGGAAGTGATCGAATCGAAACCTTTATATAAGACAAGACAAGGCAAGACTGCCCTTTTCTATAGCAAAATATAAAGATTTGAAACGTTTATGCGAAAAAGGCACAGTGCCAAAGCGTTTTAATAACGAATATTTAGTTTTTATAAAGGTCATATAGATTTTAAAAAGTCGCAAAGCATAATATAAATAATAGTCTAGTGTACCGGAGTAGTTAGTATTAAGTGTCTAAAAGAGTTGAGAAAGAAAATTAGACATTTAAAGCCCTTTACTTCAAGATATCCACAGGAAAGACGCCAACACTTTATTTGAATATGAAACATGTATGACGCATATAATATAATTATGTTACTTAGATGTATGTATGTATGTATGTATGTAAACACTTTATTGTACAAAAAACATAAAATCAAATACAATAATTACAAAGTTGGAATGTACAAAGGCGAACTTATCCCTTTAAGGGATCTCTTCCAGCTAACCTTTGGGTGATTGAGGAAAATTAGAAAGTAGAATGTGGCAGACATTAGTACAAAACAGAGTTATCGGAAATTGCATAACAACATTTTAGACCTTAAGAATAAATACTAACAGACGAATATAAAAATAATAATAATAAATATCAAAATAATTAAATACACGACCTTACATATATACACATATGTATACCTACATCCAATGTATATAAAATAAATAAATAAATAAATATATATATATATATATATATATATATATATATATATATATATATATATATATATATATATATATATATATATATATATATTATAGAGTAATATAAAGGATAGTAAACAATTATAAGGAGTCAAGCCAGTATGTCCTCAAATTTCCCTGTAGAGATGCGACCGATTGCGATTTCCTAATATCAGAAGGCAGCCGGTTCCACAATCTGACAGAGTGCACCGAGAAGGATTTGGAGTAGGTTTTAGACGTATGGGCTGGAAAGGCAAGAGAGAGGTTAGCACTCGACCGCAAGCGATTCTGGGAACCGCTCGCCATGAAGCTAAACCTCTCGGAAAGGTAAGAGGGAGAGTGAGGCAAAAACAAAGTGTTGAAAAGCAACGACAGGATATGAACATTTCTGCGAAAACGGATTGGTAACCATTTTAACTGGGCGCGGAAGTGGGACACGTGGTCATACTTCCGCAGGCCGTAAATAAAGCGAATACATACATTTTGCAGGCGTTCTAACTTATCCAGCAGTTCTTCCGATACGTCGAGATATGCGACGTCGCCGTAGTCGAGGAGGGGAAGAAGAAGGGATTGCGCTAATGTAATTTTGGTGTGATGGGGAAGAAAATTCTGCAGGCGCCTGAGAGAGTGTAGAGAAGCAAAGAGCCTGCGACTGACCTCGGCGACTTGACAGGACCAAGAAAGGGTCTGATCCATCGTGACCCCCAAGTTTTTTACGGAGGTAGAAAAAGGAATAGTGGTTCCATCAAAACTTATACTGGGAACCACGAGATCAGTCAGCTTATTGATGAAGTAGGAACTGCCAACCACAATTGCTTGCGACTTTCCAGCATTTACCTTAAGCCCAAAGTTAGCAGCCCAGTCCCGGATGATGGTAAGGTCCGCATTAATAGAGGATATCATAGTTGGGAAGTCATCCAAACTTGCCCCCGCGTAAATCTGTAGATCATCTGCATACAGGTGGTAAGACGATTGAAGAGAAGCCGTAATACTATTAATGAAAATAGAAAAAAGAAGAGGAGAGAGCACCGCTCCCTGGGGTACGCCAGCAGTAAGATCATTCCAGTCAGAGACAGTGTCATCCATTCTGACACACTGGCGCCTCCCACGGAGGTATGACTGAAACCACGCTAGGGCCGGTGAAGAAAGATTGAGAGATTTAAGAATGCTTAGAAGGATATCAAAGTCTACTGTATTGAAGGCGCTACTAAAGTCTAGCAAAACCAAGACAGTGAGCTTCTTATTTTCTATATTAAGACGAATGTCATCGGTGACCTTGACTAAAGCCGTAACAGTGCTATGCCCGGGACGAAAACCGGATTGGAAAGGGTTTAAAAGACTATGGTAGTTAAGAAAACGGGACAGTTTGCGGTTAACAAAATGTTCAATAATCTTGGAAAGGACCGGGAGGATAGAAATTGGACGATAGTCAGAAAAAGAAGAAGGATTTGAGGATTTTTGGAGAGGGAGGACATGTGCAAGTTTCCACGGAGACGGAAAACAGCCAGAGGTAAAAGAAAAATTAATAATATTGGAAAGGACAGGGGATATTGCATCCGCCACGAGCATAAGCATATCCGAGCTTAAGCCATCTTCACCAACGGCTTTCGTCTTAATAGATTTTAGGAGAGACAATGTTTCACCTGGAGAAATAAGACCCAGATCGAAAGGAGGAATGTCGGGGCGAGGGGCATTGGCGAGAAGAGACAGTGTACAGTGCTTTATAGAAGGGTCAAGAGTGACAGGAGAAGTGCTAAAATGCTTATTAAGGGCGTTAAGATCTAATTGATTATTTAAAGAAGAATTTTGAGACTTGCCCACCCCTAGCGACTTTAAGAACTTCCAGAGTTTGTGGGGAGGACAACCTTCAATCGACTCATGAATGTAGCGACGTCTAGCCTCCCTACACTTTTTATTACAGCGGTTACGCAGGGCAACATAGATTTGATGACTTTCCTCTGATGAGTCATTGCGCAGCTTCAGCCGGGCCCGATTTCTTTTCGCCATAAGGGCCTTAATGTCAGCTGTGAGCCACGGAGCCGGGTAATGCTTCACTCGCGTGGGTCTTAGAGGTGCGTGCTGGTCAAAAATCGCAAGCAATGTGCTGTTAAAGGCCTCGAGCTTGGCGTCGATGTCAGTGCAGGCTTCAATGGTCTGCCAGTCGGCTTTGGCCAGATCAGACAGAAGAGCCTGCAGATTAACCTTATTGAGATTTCGACGAAGAACTATTTTATGCTTATGTTTTGGGGGACGGATGTTGAAGGATGCGAAGATAAGGTCATGTTGGGAAAAGGCAACAGCATTAAACTGGCCGTGAAAAGAGACAAGGTCTGGGGATGACGTTATAACAAAGTCTAAAAGAGAAGGGGGGCCGTTATGTGGGTAATGTGTGGGACTGAGAGGGAGAATACTGAAATTCAATGAGTTTACTAAAGATTGCAATTTAGAGGAACGAGAATCGTTTTTAAGGAGGCATGTGTTAAAGTTACCCATTATAATACTGTGGTCAAATTGTGGACAGAGATCAGAAAGAGTTTTCTCGAAGGAATCAAAAAAGTTAATATTGGAAGAGGGGCTGTAATAAACGCCGAGAAGAACTTTTGCGTGGTGCAAGGAAACATTAAGGAATAAATATTCAGGGGACTTGGAATACAGAGAAGGTGATTGATCTATTATCTCGAAAACAATATCATTCTTTAAATAAATGGCAACACCACCTCCACGTACAGTGCCGCTCCCGCCATCTTTAAAGCCAGTCCTGTCGTTGCGAATAAGACGGTACCCAGGCAAAGGATAGAGGTTAGACGGAAGGGATGGCTTAAGCCATGTCTCAGAGATAAGAATAGCGTGGACGTTTTTACAAGAGAAAGTTGAGAGCAGGTCAGGGAAGTGAGCCGGCACACTCTGTGCATTAATGTGGATGACATTAAAGTTTTTAAAAGAAGAGGAAAAAGTGTTGTTTATACGATCACCAAGATCAGGCATATCGGACACATCACTCAAAGAATCATAAAGGCTTGAAGAAGACAGTGAGTAAAATTCACTTTCATGACTAGCGTCAAAGACGTCTGACATGTAATCAGGAAAATAAATAAATATGTATATTATACTATAATAATAATACCTATGACAATATATATAAACACTGGTTTTTAAAAATTTCTATATTGCTAACGACTCAATCGCACGCCAGCAGCTGATCACAGGTACTAAATCTGAACCTTAAAAGGTAGGAAATTAAACTTATTAATAATCATAGGGATGTAGAGTCTGTCTAATGAAAGATGAACCTGAGAAAAAGCGGCAAATTCAAAAAATCTTCATATGGTATTACCGATCAATATAGGAATAAACGATTTTGATACTTTTCTTATTTTGTTTATTTTGGTGGGCACAAAGGAAGAGGAAACGCTTACTTTTTCACAATACTAAGGCCCGTATTAATAAACTATAGGTACTCAAGTCTACTAATACCGCACTCAAGTGTCCGTTTATCCATATTAAGACCACACACGGTATCATATTTAAGTACAGTTTATTAGTAGAAGCCCGAGAGTCTTTCTACTTAATACGTATGGGTGGATCAACTTTTTTTAATGAGTGACCCAGGAAACGTTACCCTTGCACCGAACTACAAAGAAAAGTCGATTGACCCGTATAGTCAGCATTAAATAAATAGATAGTGACACCCAAAGTCGCCAAACGTGAACCGAACTATTTGGCGACTTTGGGTATCACAAAGTATTTGATGCTTTGAAAATATCTATGAAAAAAAATGCAGACCACCATAATAATGCTTGCATCAGCATGCTTTCTCATTTGTGAGCTCTTTTAGTAAATAAAATCACCAATAACAAGTCATTAAGTACAAATATTTTATTTATTATTAGGGTAAAACCGATGCTTTCTCTCAACTCTGCTAATAGGCATCTGAGTATAGGCACTTGCTTCTTTACAATATCAAATTCGTTCACTTCAAAACTATCTAAATTGGATACTGTGGCCTTGTGAGTTTGCTTCTTTCCTGGAGTACTGAAGACACCATGGTTTACTTTGCCTTCATTCTCTTCAATGTCGAAACACTGATATCTGTAAGAAGAAAGAAGGAATGAATTAAACAGATCACCATTTACAAATATATTGTGACACGCAGTACAGCCCTATTGTACAGTCCGACAGCTCTAAGAACATTTAGGTTTAGGTGAAATCAAATTGCATCGGTGAGATTCAAATCGCAACAGTTTAAGAACAAGGAAGACAGGTATAGCCCGAACGTTTTTTCCAAGAGCTCATGAAGTGTACGTAGGTGCATATTAATATGTTTATGATATCTTTTAACTAAATGTATATAAACACCTCCTTAGTGTTTTACTGAAACTATGAGTGTCAGTTATATTAATCATCCGTCTATTTAATGAATTTAATAAATTTGCGATTGTTAAGAGATTCATTATGGTATAGGTACAGACAATACACCTATGTATAGGGAAAGACAATGATTTAATTAATTTTAGTATTTACCGGTCATTGATGATAATTCTTCTCAGTACTTCGTCTGACTCTGGCATAGTAAATCGTTTTGCTCCAACTCTTTCAACTGCTGAAGATTTTTCAAAACAGTTTGTTTTTCACCATCCATTTCCAGCTTATCTGAAAGGAATACATCGTTTAATTTCTTAATGGAAAAGAAATACCAATTTCAAAAGATATAGGTAGGACAGAAAAGGTATATATTCTATGAAACTTTGGATTGAAGATATAGAAATAATAAGTATCAAAATTAACATGCCATACTAACCTTGTTATAACCTATGAATTCGGTCACCGTATGTAAACACTCTATTTTTTGTTTCAACAATGCTTTCCTCTTCTCTTGTTTTTCTTTATATTTGTTTATAATGGTACAAAGGATCTGCTGCACACCAATTTTGATAGTTTTACGCATGTTTAGTACGTAAATTTCCAGAAGAAAACTTTAATTTGACAGACTCGAACCAACCACGACTTGTTTGTCAATGTCAAAACGTCATTTTAATAGTGTTGCCAGACCTGCCAGTCAAATAAAAGCCCGGTTCATCATTCATTAGACAGACTCTACTCGAGTCAAAGAAACGAGTTAACTATCATCTAGACACATTAGTAACATTTAAAAAGAGAAAAATATTAATAATTTTGACACGTTAAAGACAATAAAAGTAAAAGAGCAAACATATTTTTATCACCAAACATAAGTCTCTGCAAAAACGAAACGCAAAAACGCAAGTGACTGTGACAGTTTATCTTTACTCTTGTCTGTCAAAGTCAATCAATACGTCAATCAATAAACGTCAAGTAGTAAATCGAAAGTGATACATGGATAATAGCAGGAAAAAAGGGTACTTCAATGCAGAGAATGCAACTACTTAAAATGGTCAAGAAATTATGACGTCACTAACAACGAAAGTAAGAAAAGTGGAATGATAACAAAGGTTGGGCAGCAACGCTGTGTGTGAATCCACGAAATTATTTGGGTTTTACTGAGGCCGTAGCGCGCTTGGGAGCCTTGGCTCGTACCGCAGGCTTGCTGGGCTCCTGAACTGGCACGCGCGTCGAGGATGACGAGGCTCCACCTCCCGCCTGGGAGGCCGGGGCCGGCAGCGCTCGGAGCTCAGCCATAGAGGTTATGCGGCGACGGGAGCCATCCTTGCCAAGCACGACGATACGCCCATCGCTCGTCCAGCAGCCCTTTATCCCATGGATCCGCCGCGCCTCTACAAACACTGCATGCCGGCTACCTGTCAGGAACTCTGACATTGTCAACCCTGACCCTTTAAGCTTCGTCTTAGCGGCCCACACTGTGCTCCTTAGTACAATGGATGAGAAACGCATAAGAATGGGTCTCGGTTTAGAAGTATCCCTTTGCTTACCAAGACGGTGGCAGACATTGAAAGACTGCACTGTAAAGTTATGAAGCTGCAGGTTCTGAGAGCATATTGCACTTGCAGTCTCTATGGTGTTTTCATCTGCCTGTTCCGGAACACCATGAAGCAACAGTACCTTGGCTCGTGACCTCATCTCTAAATCTTCGAGAGATTTTGCAACAAGCTCAATTTGCCCCTGTAGGCTTGAGACAGCCTTCCAAATAAAAGTTTTAAAAACCTGAAACTCGCTGAGTGAGGTGTCCTCTGCATCCTTGCTTGACTGGGAATTTTCAAAATGGGCCATCCTGCTAGCAAACAGCTCCTTCATCTCGTTCATGTTCTTCATTAATTGGGATAAAGTGTCCATAGCAATGCGTGAAGTGAAAAGTGTGGTGATAGAGAGCAGTGAATGAACAACTTCTTAACTGAGTAAGGTGATAGTTTTATTAAAGTTAATTAGCTGGGGGTGGCGATTATAGTCCCTTGGTTACATTAAATGTATAATTCCTGTTGTCGAACTGTTGTAAATAATAAATATGTAATCATGTGTACTTTTACTTATTACCAAAAATTAATAGTACAATGTAACAAAATAGTATTTATTTAATCGTATGGCGATCTGTGGAATAGACGAATACATGTAATAATAATAATCTATTATAAGATTTATAAGTCAACATTCAGCTTTAATCAGCCAACTAGCTGCGTCTTGAGTGAGGTTGTAGATGTCTTCTATGGGTCCCGGGTATGAATGTATTGGGCATCGCTGCATTATATGATCCATGGTTTGGGCCTCTTCGCAACAATCACATAGGTCCGAATCACGCCAACCCCATTTGTGCCGAAAGAAGTTACAGCGACCATGTCCTGACCTAAGCCTGTTCAACTTGCACCAGAGCTTTCGAGGTAGATTGAAGCCCTTAGGTTTGGCTGTTGGGTCTGCAACTTGGGCAAAGATTCCATCTGCTTTTACGCTCCATTGATTTTCCCAGTAAGTATTAATATCGAAGTGGGAGAGACTCTGGGCTGAGATGCAGGGAGGGTGGCGAGAATTGAGTCTTACTGTCGGTGGATGGCAAAATTCAGCATGTGCAGGCAGTGATGTGAAGCTACTATTTTTTCTGCCTCTCTTTTTAGTGCTTTTTTCTTGCGAAGGTGCGGAGGAGCTATGTGTGCCAATACAGGTAGCCAGTGCCGAGGGGTCGACTTGATCATTCCAGATATATATCGTATGGTGTCGTTCATCCTAGTGTCAACCTTATGCACATGAGCACTGTTTAGCCAAACCGGGGCGCAGTATTCAGCGGCAGAGTACACCAGCGCAATGCCGGTAGTACGTAGACAGTCTGCAGAAGCACCCCAGGTCGTGCTACAGAGTCTATGCAGGATGTTGTTTCTGGTTTCAATCTTCATGGAGAGCTTGCCGAGATGTTCGTTGTAGGTTAATGACCTATCCAGAGTAATGCCTAAATATTTTGGACGGGGGTTATATTTTAGAGCTTCTCCCCTGAAACACACTGTTGGTTGGTAATGGGCTAACCGATTATTTAAGTGAAACAAAGTAGTAAAACTTTTGTTTGTGATAATTTACTTGACTTGTTGAAGAAGACTAGGTGCATTTGATTATTTTGATCCTGATTTTGAAAAGCTTGGATAGCACTGCTGCTAGAAACTCACTTTCGAGTTAAAACCATGCGTGGCGCTCTATCATAAGGTCAATAAAAACATTATTTGGAACTTCCTTTAAAAAATATCAAACATCTCGAAAATAAGGCTACTGTAGTGTTTTTATGTGTATGCTGTATGTGTAAGATGTGGCAGAAAGTTGAATTGATTAAGTTCCTTATTTATTGTTTTCACATTTTTATTTGAAAAAATAAAAAATGTGTACAAGATCTATATTTTTATACTTTTCCGCATCCAAAAAGCTTGGAAATAAATTAATTTAGTATTTAAATCTTTATTTTCATACGTTTTACTGCATACTTACTTCACTAACCTGGAAACTTTAATGGCTTTACAACACACAAAGTGGCAGTTAACAATACTGTAAACGCAGTTACGACATAAGTTAACAATTGAGTTCTAGGGCATAAGAGATTTTGGATGATAAATAATGTTTTTTCGGAGGTGTAACGCACATTTTCTTCTTATTTTTTTGGCGTAAGGGACACTATTTCCTAAACTACTGCATTTATTGATATTCAATCAATAGATTAGTGTAGGTAAAGTTATTTGAAAAGTATACATGTAAAAATCATCTTAATGGGATGAGTAGTTCCCAAGTTATGAAATTTAAAAAAATGGAATATTGATTTTTGGCTCCCCTGAAAGGTAGGCGTTTGTCCCTTACGACATTTGAAATTTCCACCGTCGATATTTACATTTTTTATTGGCTTCAACATGTAATGGTCCTTCAACCGTGTAATTTATTGACCATCGCGAGTTTCGGTACAGTGTACGGACAATTTTCGACAGTGCCGGGAATAGGCGGGCTCCAATAGCTTGCATCGTGTTATCCCGACTAAAGTGTGTGCAACTCGCCATATTTTTTCAAGACCTTTATGGAAAGAAGTCCTTCATACAAGTTGTGTTGGTACACTGTGTAGTGATCCGTGGAACTAGCGAATAGTGAAAATTTCCGCCCAAAACTACGCCATTTTGTCTCATCACGGCTCTTGCATTGCTTTGGTTGGCGTGGCGTTTTTTTCCCTGCACTCTTTGTTTGTAACCATTTCCTTGCAAATAATAAAAACTTAAGTTTGTTATTGATGCTACAATTAACCCTAAGCGCATAAGTGTTACGCTATTGGTGTTTTGCGAAGGCGAAAACGCATAAAAGTGCTATTATATTGACACAAAAGCACAAGTGGTGCATATATATTTGTAAATTGGTGTTATTTTCGACCAAAAGGTACGTGTGCCTCATTTATTTGCATGTTGCACATCTATAGTTAAATAAATGTATACTGTTCTATAACGTGCTTCGCTCTTTGTTTTATCGCAGGTTGTTAGTATAAGTTACACTAAGATAAGATGGACGACGATTTGAAAAGGCTCGTAGCAGCTAGGGGGCATGTGAAAGCGGCGATGATTTCTTATATAAGGGCGCTGGATGCAGGTACCGTGGATCCTATTCTTATCAAACAAAAAAGGGATAGGCTGGTAAAATTATTTGAAGAATACAACCAAATTAATCGTGAAATTATTTTCATACATCCACGCGATATTGAAAGCGTGCAAGATATAGAGGACAAGTATGATGAACTTTGCACCTTTTATGCAAAAATCATTGATGAGGCCGTGACAGCATTGCCGGCCTCCAGTCTTATTGTTCCCGAGAATGCCGCGAGTGATTCGCCCTCGTTTTGGTTGCCGCGCATCGACATTAAAAAATTTAGTGGTGAGGTAAGATGTAGTGTATCGGAATAAATGCCCTGCCGTTGGCAATACTTCCTGCCTGACAACCGGATGAGACAAGGAGCCGTCATGGCGGTCGGTCGGTGGGTCGCGTGGTGAGCGTGTGGGGCAAACGCAATACTGTGGTTTTATTACCTATCCAATAACCTACTTAAGCCTAAACGGTAGGACGTTACATTGGCGACGAGGTAAAGAACGTGAGTAAATGTATAAACAGTTAATACCTGCAAGAGGAAAAAAAAACCAACATTATCAGTTCCAACTAAATTTTTGTTCACAAAAAGAAAAGAATGGACGGTGGATTCATGGTTCAAATTATGAGTTCATCTTTGTCTTACTTCTATTAGCTTAGAAAATATCGTAAACAATCTGACACACACTAAGTCCAACTACTTAGTCCAAAAAAAGCTGTCAGCTAATAGTCACCAAAACAAAATGTGACATTATTGTGTAGTTGGTATCGGCTTAAAATAAGAACTATATATTTGCGATGTCACGACTACAACGAGATGTACTAAGTACCTATATCGGGAAAAAATATAACAAATGTTGCAAATTAAATAAATATTACATTGTTAGTTTTAATGCTACACATTAATAAAATAGTGCCTGTTAGTGTAGCCAAATGTAAAAAAATACGGAGGAGGAAAACTCCTTGAGTTTCTCATAGACTGTCAACTGTGCCAGGTTATGCAATAAACAATTTCATCGAACACCCAATGGATAAAATGTACATCGACAACAACACTAAGGTGTGATACTTTCCGATAAAGAAGTTTAAAAGGGTGAATGTTTCAATCATAAATAAATGCATACTGGTTCCATTGTTACATTTATGTTGTGGCTGTAAACAATATATAGAAATATAGTTATTCACCTGTTTATACGTGTACTATATTACAATAATAAAATAACCACCATAGCATTTGTTATCCATCAGCTAGCCTGACACCATGGTGGTAAGTTATATGCATTGAATAATATTAATTTCTCACAGAAGTACGATGCTCATGTATTTGCAAAATTAGTGTTTTTGTATGAGAGCATACTGGCTAAAGAATAAATTATAACATATATTTATATATGATATTCAATTCATTATTTATAACCAGTAGAATATTAAATTGGAAAACTGTGATGCATTTGAACCTGGTAATTTCCTTAAAAGTATGTGACTGGTGCCACATACTAGTGAGTATGTAACTCTTGACAACAATAAAAGGTGTCAAAGTAGTAAACCGATTTTGTCAGTTGGTTCTAAGAATAAAAGATTTTAAAGGAGATCGATGCTATCAGTTGGTAAGTACTAACTATAAACGAGATCAGAGATTCGATGAGTCGATATAATTAAATACCATAAAATCAAAAATCGAGAAATTGATTAAACTATATTCCATAATATCACTAAAACTCGATAAAACTATGTTTTGTGATGTCAAATAATCAGAAAACGATAAAATTATGTACCTTGATATCACTTATCGAGAAATAAATATAACTTTGCGCCATGATATCAAAGAATCATCACATAGAATAGGTAAATTTCTGGATTTGTCCGTGTAGCAACGGAATAAGTGTATAAAACTTTGCTGTAAAGTTTGTTACCTATTTGTTATTATCAATACCAACCAGCCAACCAACAGAAACTAAAAAAGTGGATACGTCTTCGCTGAACAGTTCCAAATACTGGAATAAATATTATTGGTAGAGAGGAGCTATTAATTTCATTTAATATCAGCCATTGCGAATTTGAGCTATGCATTAAATTGCGTGAAACTCATTGGGGCATTAAATAACGTGAAACTGAGTTGTGCATTAAATTGCGTGAAACTCATTTGTGCATTAAATTGCGTGAAACTGAGTTGTGCATTAAATTGCGTGAAACTCATTTGTGCATTAAATTGCGTGAAATTCATATGTGCATTTAATTGTGTGAAATGAAGTTTTACATTAAATTGCGACAGGCAGAGTTTCGCATTTAGATATTAATGAGTAGTCTAGTATTAGTGCTATATGTTGAGTCATTTTCCGATAAGTCAAATCCGATGGAGTCAACCAGATTATAGATCTGTTCATTGAATTGATTAAAGAAAATTACATCTGTAATTTCATCATTAAATTGACAGAAACAAGTTCAAGTGAAGTCAAATACTTCTCGTGGGAAAGCAGATTATAGATCTGTTCATTAAATTGAATTAAACATATTACGTTCGTAATTCGGTTATTAAATTGACAGAAACAAGTCCAAGTGAACTCAAATACTTCTTGTGAAAAAGCAAATTATAGATCTGTTCATTTAATTGAATAAAGCAAATTACGTTCGTAATTAAGTCATTAAATTGACAGAAACAAGTCCAAGTGAACTCAAATACTTCTTGTGGAAAAGAAGATTTTAGATCTGGTCATTAAATTTATTAAAGCAAATTACGTCCGTAATTTGGTCATTAAATTGACAGTAACGAGTCCAAGTGAACTCAAATACCTACTTCTTGTGGAAAAGTAGATTATAATCTGACCATTAAATTGGTAATAATTGTTGCAGTAACGTGAAGTAACTAGAAGCTGCTGAACAGATTTGATGAACTAATCTGACCATTAAATTGGTTGATTTCAGGTCGCCTCAAATATGACGTCTTTGACGTTGGAGAAATTTGAGTGCGACGGCGATTCCACTTCAGAGTGAATAAGATGGGAACGCTGGAAAAGGGCACTCCTTATCTATTTTACAGAACCTAGGTACTGTTTTGGCATTTAATCTGTTTATATGCAAAAGGGGAACGGGGAAATGATGAAATCGAATGAAACTAAAAAAAAAAAGACGTCATTACGAGGACATTGCATTAACTTTCGGAAGTTCACATAAAAATGTTGAATCTATCCCAACGTACATAATAGTGAAGAAACTGTTATATTGCAGTTTGCAACCATAGCTAATAATAACAATTATATTCCCAAATACACTATTTAAATAGCCTGGTCAGTTATTCGTCCTAAGGTAACAAAAGTGATTAATTGAAAATATCACTAAATAGTGTGTTGATGGACGAATATAATAAGATAAACTAGGTACTTATTGTTGATATTGTTTCGAGAACGAAATATAAAGCTTATTATTGCGCTGTATAGGGAAATCGCTTAACCACCTTGACCACACCAAGGCAGCAATTCAATACCGAGTCCAATTACAGGAACCAACCTATATGTGTGCCAAGTTTCATCCCGATACGTTCAGAGGTTGAAGCGTGATTGAGTAACAAACATCCAAACATTTAAACATTCAAACTTTCTCATTTATTTATAATATTAGTAAGATAAGATAAGATTGTATAATATGGTATAGAGATGACACTGATGACTTAAATTATATCATTAGATTGACATTTTAAATTATTTTTTATTTTATTGGACGCATGAGATAACCTAATTGAGTTTAAAATGTGATTTGTAATTAATATCCATAATATAAGGCAAGGTGACTTTTTTTATAAGGTACTTAACTGATGTATTTCTATTACTTGACCTATAATTTGTCCGGCTATTGACGGTTAGAAAGTGGATGAAACTATTTTATTTAAGACCTACTTTTAATACCTACCCACTTTTAGAATAAAATAACCGACCATTTTTCTTTAACCAACCGCCGAAAAATAAAATGACTGTCCGTATTTTTTTTCAAGTGATCGATCACAATAACCGCCCTTATATTAAATAACAACTATAGAAATAATGCGCCTTGAATGAGTGTTAAAAATGGTGGAAAATTTGTTTAAATCTGGATATGTCCACGCTGTCAACGTCAATCTGACACCGCTTCTTTTGATATAGAATAACAAAACAGAATGCACAAAACCTGTCCCACTGGGTGGCGGAAGCCATAGGAGAAAATATAAATTATTCAATTGTACAATTTTGTCGCATAATTACTAACATAAATAGTACATTGTTGCAGAGGATAGAAAGTACGCGATTTTTGGACGAGTAATATAGAGGGCCGAAACGTAGTTGAGGCCCTCTAGTGTACGAGTCCATAAATTGCACTTTCTACCGAGGCAGACATAGTGCTTTTCACAACTATTGAGAGGAAATAAAATAAAAATTCATATTCAAAACTCAATAGCGTTAGTCAATTGTCGTCGGTTTTTCAAAGGTAGTATAGAAGCTGTATCACCGCCAATTTTACCATAGATAACTTTTTTTTAAATCTGGACCCCTGTTCTCGTGGCACTCGAGTTTAATAAACTAACATTCGAGATGAAGATGTCAACTCCATATAAAATTGTATTTGTTTCGCCTTATCTCCCATGTAATTTTATCTCTAGTGGTTCGAGATTGGGGGCCAAGTATGAATTACATTTACAAAAAAAAGCAGTGACATTGTTTTTAGTCCGTGTATCTTTTAGCAAAAATACACCTAATATTTTACGACACAAAATGGTGTGTTCTGATTGGTCGATTTCAATTTTTCATTTTAAGGAGCTGACACAAAAATTTATTGATTGATTTTCATTGGTTCTTAAAGTTGGACAACTATGTTCTCGACCAATCAGCAAACACGCCGAGAAAAACATTCTTGGTGTGTCCTTATAAGTGACGTTTTGTGACCCCAAACAAGACCATCTTTGGCCATATTTCCGAGCAGTGTTGTGAAAATGAGATTTAATGTTACTAACAATCTATAGAACGCCATGATTCTGAAATAAATGCATTAATTCAAAAAAGTATGCAGTATTAGGGTTAGTTTATTCAGTTCTGTTTTTAAGGTTCCGTACCAAAATGGTAAAAAAGGAACCCATATGGTGAGACTTCGTTGTCTGTCTGTCTGTATGTCACAGCAACTACAAATGCTATCATCTTGAAATTTGGCATATTTGTACAACTTACTTGCCCGCATCTGTTTTTAGTAAAAAAATATGAAATTAATTTTATAAATAATAGAAGAGGGTTCTAGAATGGGGGGTTGAAAAATGAAAGTGGTTTGATTATAGCAAATGGGGTGTCATATGAAAGGTCTTAATCTGCATATTTCAAAACTATTTTTGTGTGATTTTCTGTCATGTAACTTTTTGATTTACAGCCAAAAATTTACGAAAAATAACCGCCCTCCTTATCTCCGAAGCTTATTATTCAAAAAATCTTCACGTATAGATAATTAAATACTTTTTATGGGAAAAAAAAGAAGTATTTATTATTTACAGTTTTTGAGAAATAACAAAAAGTTCATAACAAAATTAGTATTTTCTTTTGCGGTTACCAAACATATTGTCTCAAATACGGAACCCTCGGTGCGCCAGTCCATTCGCATTTCCCCCCCTTTTGGTTTTTCTCCAATCCCATTTATTCCCGTTGTTTTTTTTTACAAATAGCATATTTTCCATTTTGGATTTTCCCGACATGCGTGTTTTTTCAATTCAAAATTAATGTCACTGAGTCGATGGAGCTATTTCTAGGTGCTATGGCCCTTTGGGCCTTCTGGAAAACTAACATTACCTAAACCTATCTACCTATTTCAACTTAATTACAATGGGAAATTTTTAAAGTGTTTTCCACACTTAATGGAAAATATTGTTAAAAATGTAAATACGACCGAAGAAAAATTAAAATGGGAAAAAATGCGACTGGAAAGTTTGCTACGCGGAATTAATCAGTTTGATGATCCGATCTAACTATCCAACGAAATGTTTTTTTATTTCATAATCTGATTGATAATTGATAAACAAAATTTAGGTATTTGTGACATATGTTATAGATGGACCTGATGAAATTGTAAGGTTTATCTTTTCACTATAATCAAAATTGTAAAACCTAAGCTAAGTCAATAATAGGAGTTTGGTTGTCCAAATATTATCTTAAATATGTATTTGAACTCTCGATGTTACGCATTAATACAATGTTTTTAAGCAACAATTTGACATCGTTAGTTTCAATCACAACATCGCTTTTATTGTAACGTTAATCTATGATCGCATGCTTTTTGTCTTGATCGCTCCCGTTATGGAAGGAATATGGCTGTCCGTTTCCTTGATGTCACATCATCATGGCGTCACATTTGTTACAACAACAAACTGGAATAATTTGTTTTGCCTCTTTGTAACATTTTGTACAATGAAATTTTAAAAATCCTTGAATTAAGTTTGTATGTAATAAACGGAGAATAAAATGTTGATGTTTGTAAACACGTAAAGTAATAGACAGCCCTCGAATAGGTTTTAAAAGAAATACGTATAATTGGCCTAATTTGATAATTTCTTAGTTGTTTTAACTTTAATCAAGAAATCCTGAAATAAGTATAGTTTAATTTGTTACGACGCGTAATTATACAAAGTTTCAAGTTACCAGCTTAATCCGGTAACTTTTTTCCATACTAACTTTGACCTCTCTTCCCCCCCCCCCCCTTAAATTATCATATCTTATTTTTTTATTATATATAAACCTGGTCACGGTTTGTTGAAACGTTTTAGTGAAAACCGCATCAACATTGGTTCAGTGGTTTTCAATTGATGCGAGGAGAAACAAAATTAAACAGACAAACAAACAGACAAACAGACACTGTAACGGTCCAGATATGCCCGTTCATATAAACAAATATAATTAGAGTTAGTTTAGGCTCTAGCGAGAGTTAATTAATATGCAATATCTATTTTTAATAAAATAACATTATTGTTAGATATTAATTATATTTATTCACGTATGAATACAATAATAAGTGATAAAATGCGAATGCAACAAGTTTGAGCGCCTGCTAAAAACAGTCCGCAAAATTACATCATAACAAGTGTAATGCAATAAAAATCTAGAAGGACACTCACCATTTTAGTAAGCTGTTAATCAAGTCATGTTCTAGTTTTGTAATCTTATTCAATTAAATATTTGCATAATACAAGCTTTAGAATTATAAATCTTATTTATTTCTTCAATAAACAATGGTTATATAGAAGAAATGGGAGTGTTATAGTTCTTGAGTAATTAACACTAGAGAGAGAAAGAAGGAACTATATAGATTGTCTCGTTAGAATCGGACCAAGCCGATTGCGTAAACGAACATCACCGAGTAGATGGCGCCTTATTATGATTCTGGTGGTACAAGCGGGCAGCGTCTGTCATGTTCGATTTGGTAGAATACGACAGTGACGGAGATAGACGCCATCAGAATACGGACTCGAGTAGATATTAAAAACGGTAATACTGGGAATGATGGAAAAATATACTGAGTATTGAATAGCATAAGGATTAGTTTCAATTATCAGTGTAGACTCAAATCACGAATCAGGAGATGTAGGATTGTAATGATTAGAATGACTTAAGCGATTGGAATGGGGATTGAAAGTATACCTTATGTTATTTATAGTAAGGGATAATTTTGGAGCTAATGCATGACTTGCACGAGTTGTTCAACTTGCATGAGATGCATAAGATGCACGAGATGCATGACATAATCATGAGATGCACGAGCGCGATGGCATAGTATAAATAGACAAGTAGCTCGACTCCGGCCCTTTAGAAGATTCTGATACCTATTGCCGCTCGGGCGTCAGGGTTGTCCAAACTTTTTTAAAAATTTTAGTCGCCTACTTTGATCTATAATCATAGTATTTTTCATACATTACACAAACCTAAAGTAAGTTTAGGTACCTAATTACGAAAGTAGTAGTAGTGAAATTTAAATTATTTTACTTACATACTTTTATCAGTTGACACTAAATATTAATTATGTTTAAAGGTACATGTGATGTGATATGTTAATTCCTTTTCGACCTTTTGATAATGCCGCTTTCGCGGCCGCTTATTATTGGCGGCACGCGCCGCCGCCGCGCGGCTTTCTTTGAGCATTGGCAGCTCGCGCCGCGCGGTATTACACAACATTGAATAAATATCTGAATAATAATTTCACGGGAAAATCTTACACAAATTGACCTAGGTAGTCCCAAACTAGGTTCTAGGCTTGTACTTTGGGTACTACGTAACGATAAACATACTTACTGTACGATAATAGTAGCCGCCTGATCCTGGCGGCTGGGTTGTATTACCGATCTCGTGGTGATTGATGAAAATTGATGAAGGTCTGTCCCCGGAGTCTGGCGCGGGTTCGAATCGTGCAGCTTCCAGGGTGGGTGATGACGTTGAAATGTGAACACTGGCGCTTTGATACTAGTATTTAATCCAAGTTAAACAGCAAAACACGAAAATACAATTAGACTGAATAAAAAGCACGTTATCCGTTGACAGGATTTGAACAGAAGTCCAGTAGAAGTGATCTAACCTCTAAGCGTTGACAGCTCTGAGTCTATGACTAACTAGATTAGGTCTATGTCTATGGTCATAGGGCGGCTTCACACAGCACAACCTATTTGCATACACAATCATACAAATAAATGGAAAGCAGGTGAATTTGCATGAACATTTCCTGGGCCGCCAGGGGAAAAATGAACTGAACACTTGAAGTTCCTAATGAACTGTACTTATAGTATAGTGACACATGATATTGAGACATGAACATAGTTTAACATAATTTAAGTTGAAACACTATAGCTAAACAGACATACATAATACTTAAAAAGCACACAGGTTTAACACTATATGAACAGACACATAAATGGTTAATTTAAGTTACCCTCCATAGGTAGTTTACATAACTTGACCACTGGTCTTACAAGCTCACCAGATTGAGTCTTGAGTTTAACTGACCTAACAACATTATCTGAACCTTTGAACAATTCTATAACTCTACCTCTTCGCCACTGAAGGGGCGTTGAGTTTTCATCAATAAAAAGCACTAAATCATTGAGCTCTATGTTGTTAGTATGACTATACCATTTATTACGTGACTGTAGTGTATTGAGGTATTCAATATGCCATCGTGACCAAATTGACTGATACATTTTCTGAATGACTTGAAAGCGTGATAATCGCGACATTTTAGTGTCCTTCCAGTGAGATTCTGGCAAGGCTACTAGGGGTTGACCAATGATGAAATGACCGGGTGAAAGGACTTCGAGATCGCAAGGGTCCTCCGACATGGATACTAGTGGCCTGGAATTAAGTATCGACTCTATTTTAGAAAATAGAGTAGATAATTCTTCGAATGTCAAAATGGTATCGCCAACCTCTCTCTTAAGGAGATTTTTGACGCTCTTGACGGCAGCCTCGAATAGGCCCCCCATGTGGGGCGATGCAGGAGGATTGAACTCCCAGCGGATACTCTGTTTTCTAAATTCCTCCTTGAGGATTATCTCGTTGTCCAACAAGAACTGATTAATCTCCCTAAGGTAGTTGTTAGAACCAATGAAATTTGTACCTCGGTCCGATCTGATTAGCGAAGGCAGCCCGCGACGGCTGACAAACCTGGTGAATGTTGCTATGAAGGCCTCGACGCTCAGCGCGGAGACAACCTCCAAATGAACAGCTTTTGTACCTAAACATACAAAGACACACAGGTAAGCCTTGAGTGATTTAGCATTTCTTAATAAACTGCTTTTGACTAAGAACGGCCCAGCAAAGTCAGTCGCTACGCCTGAAAATGGTCGTGCGGCTGTGACTCTATCAGCGGGCAGGTCTGCCATGAAAGGTGGCAGCGATGAAGCATTAAATCTGAAACAAGTTAAGCAGTTTCGAATAACCCTAGACACTTGTCGCCTGGCTGAAGTTATCCAATACTCTCGCCTGAGTATGGACATGAGCGCGTTTGTCGCAGCGTGACAGTATGCCTTGTGATAATATTCGATGAGTAGTTGACCCCACCTATGATCCTTAGGTATCAGATATGGATGCCTTGCTCCGTAAAGCAATGATGATTTGCGGAGTCGTCCGCCGACTCTGATAAAGTGTTCGTCATCCACGAATACACTTAATTTCTGTAGTGATTTACAGACCAATTTTCCTTGCTTGATTAGTACAATTTCATCCTTATATGAATCGAGTTGAATTTTCCTAATCCAATGTTTTGTAGCCTCACGAGTCTCGTCTAGTGATGGGCGGGGGCGGGTCCAAATCAGCGATGGTTTGCGACCGGTCGCCAGGTGATATGGGTCCGTCCCTATGTCAATCTACTTGGCCAGTAGTTGGCATGGCTAACGGCCGAGGGTGGAGCTCACAGTTGCGTAGATACCCTAGGCAAGACTGGTTGTGTTCCTTCCCGAGGTTGCTGCCTGTCAACTACTCGGTTTCCCTGGATTAAACGAGTAGAACCAAAACAACCAGTCGAACTCCTGACGTCCTACAACACCCTTCCACACATCCTAGACTCCTACCCAATCAGCTGCAAGCGATGATGTGGCATGTCGCAGCGGGCCACCTATCCCAAATATAGGGATGAGTAGCAGTAAAATGCCACCCGCGTGTTTGTGCCGTGCGCGGGGACCCGTACGGATGGAGAACGAGATCCTGGTAGGCTGAGTTAGAAGGGGTCGGACAGTAGTTACCCTCTGATAACAACACGCCGCTTTGGCTCGGGATTCATCTCACACGGGAGGTTCTGGCCTAGCCAGCCAGAATCAATCGGCTGTCGCGTTTACAGTAGGCTGGCCGCGGGCGAGGGTTCTGGGGTGATGAGGCTGGTAGTCGGCGGAGTACGGCCCCGAGTCGCCGTAGTGGTGACGGAGGGCTTGACATCGTGCGGACTCACTCAGCAGCTCACCCTGGAAACCTATATCCGACCCGTATCCCTGGTGCGTCATAGCATCCCCAGGTGGGGCTCCGTGGTGGGTGGGGAGCGGGTCGGACGAAATAGTATGTAGCTTGTTATGGAGAAACAAAATAAAACCATCAACAAAAAAGAGATAGAGAGGGGGGCAGAAGTAGGAGGAAGTCCGAGCACCACTAAGACGGTGTAAGGGAGAACTCCACGGATGCCGGAGGGAGAAGTGGAGAGGAGAGAAGAAGGTGGGGCAGAAGTGAGTGGAAGGCCGAGCACCAACAAGACGGTGCGAGGGGGACCACCGCGGATGCCGCATATCGACTTAGAGAATCTGTCCTTAGAGGATGAGGAACTTCTGCTGAACCCGACGCAGACTCTGAAGGAGGAAACCGCCACGGCGGCAACCACGACCAAGGGCGACGGTTTCAGCAGAAGGCTCACCAAGGCGGAGAAAAAGAGAGGAAGGGCTGAAAGGAGAAGACTGAAGATGAAAGAGAGAGCGGCGGGAGAGAACCCTAGCCGTAGCCAGGCAATGGGGAGGCCCCCGCCGCCAGAGAGGGCGCCGAAAACGAAACGGCAAGCAACTGACCCAGACGAAGGAACCTCGACACGGCCTCCAGCTAAGCGACCGAACCGCGGCGACTCGCTGACGGGCAACCGTGCAACCGCAAGGGAAGCACGGGAGTTCGCAGTGGCGATTAGCCGCGAGGATGGTGTACCGCTGGATGAGTCGCTAGGAACCGAAGTCAGGCGAATTGTGAGCCGGTTCTTTACGGAGGCCATAAAAGAGCAGGGCATTCGCGGGAAGCCGCTTCAATTCGCAATGTCAGGGCTGGTGTCGGAAGGATTCTTCCTTGTGACACCATCCACGGCAGAAGCGAGGGAATGGCTTCTAGGGAAGGACCTGGGGGAGCCACAGGGACACAGACTGAAGGCCCGAATGCTTAACAGCTCGAGGGTCAACATCTGGATCCCTGGCTCACCGGATGAACTGACGGAGGATCCGCTCCTCTACCTTAGGGCCCAAAACTGGGATAGGGAAGAGGAGCTGAAACTCCAAGAATGGATGCAGGTGAGTAGGGAGGATCTCGTCACGGGTATCCGGGTGTGTTACTCGGTGCCCAAGAGCGTGGAGGATGCGTGGGGTGAGGAGGCCAGCCAGTGGCTGTTCTTCCAAGCCACGCGCATCCGGGCGCGGTTGACGAGGTCCTCTCCTCACAGAGTGAAAGAGGCGACGGAGACCACGGCAGAGAAGGGGAACAGCAGCTGCAGGTGCAGCCGTGGTGACCCAGCGCTGCAGCCCGGGAACCAGGCTGAGGCAGCCCAGGTCGGCAACCATCCACCACAGATGGAAACCGAAGGGGGCTCCGCAGACTAGGGAGACGGGAGGCAGTCTACACAAAACAAATACACAACCAGCAATGGACAACACAGACAAACAACACACACTACACAGTAACACAGACAGATACAAAAAAATAAGAATATGTCAAGTAAACCTCCAGCACTGTAAGGATGCTATGTCCGAACTGTGCCAATACATAGTGAGGGAGAAAATTGACATTGTCCTGATGCAAGAGCCGTACGCATGGAAAAACCAGGTAACAGGACTGGGTAGCCTAGGGGGCAACCTCCACTTTGTAAGAAATGGTGAACAGCCTCCTAGGGCATGTATATACGCAAGTAGAGACTTAAGTAATATGGGATGCCTAATGACCATATGTTTCAGAGACCTAGTGGTGGTAGAATTCAGCCTCGTGACCAGGACCGGAGTGCGAGTTAAGATAGCGATGGCATCCTGCTACATCCCAGGTGAAAGCAACGCGCCAACCAGAGAACTGGAGGAAGCAATCAGAAGATATAAAGGTAAGAGAACACCCATTCTTGTAGGTTGCGATGCGAACTCACACCATGAGGTGTGGGGGAGCAGCGACACCAACAAGAAGGGGGAAGCACTACTAGAATTTATTGTAAGTAATGACCTTGACATACACAATACAGGTACAACCCCAACCTTTATAACCAGGGCAAGAGAGGAAGTACTAGATATAACGTTAACCTCAGGGGAGATAGGCAAACATGTAAAAGACTGGAGAGTAGACCAGGAAGACAGCATGTCGGACCACAGGAGACTACTGTACGGACTGGACTACTACACTGAAAGAACAAAGATAAGAAACCCAAGGAAAACGGACTGGGAGAAATACAACAGCATATTGAGCGAGTGGACACCGAGCCACAGGAACCCAAGAACTAGCGAAGAACTGGACAGAGCCACTGAGGACCTGAACAGGGCCATAGCGGAAGCCTATCAGACAGCATGTCCAGAGAGAACGTGCAATGGAGATAGAGGACAACCATGGTGAAATAAAGAGATACAGAAACTAAGGAAAAGAACTCGTAAGGCGCTTAGACTAGCTCAAGGCTGGAACGAATATAGAAGTATTAGAAACAAATACACTAATACAAGGGAGAGGCTAAGAGCACAAGGTTGGAAGACCTTCACGGGAGAAATACAACGCTACTCGGAGGCGGCAAGAATAGTAAGGATACTGGCGAACGAAAGATCCTGCCAATTAGGTAGCTTAATGGTAGGCTCAACCGAACTAACAGATCCCAAAAAAGTACTACAGCACATGGTGAGCACACATTTCCCAGATTGCAGGGAATACTGCATACATGAGGCTGCGAAAGAGAACAGCAGTGTAACAACAGGAGCAGGGGTAACACAAAACCTAAGAATCAGCAATGAGGTAGGGGAATGGGCCATAAATTCCTTCGCCCCTTACAAAGCAGCAGGGCCAGATGGAGTAATACCCATATTACTACAAAAGGGACTAAAACACATCTGGAACAGCCTAAGGGAAATCTATGAAAAGAGTCTGGAACTAGGGCACATCCCGACCATCTGGAATGAGGTAAAGGTAATATTCCTACCGAAACCAGGAAAGAAGAACTACAAAGATGCAAAATCGTTCAGAAGCATCAGTCTGTCATCATTTGCACTGAAGGCACTGGAGAAGATCATAGATGTACAAATAAGAACAAGCATGCAAGCAGGGAGATTGCCCCTACACGGGCATCAGCATGCTTACATGGAAGGAAAATCAACAGAAACAGCCCTTCATAATCTGACCACAAGAATAGAAAGAGCTATAGAAGATAAAGAGCTGGCACTAGGATGCTTTTTCGACGTGGAGGGCGCCTTCGATAGAGCTACCTTCGGTGCAATAGAGAATTGCCTAAAGAGGGACGACATAGACCCAGCAGTCAGGAAGTGGGTAATGGCAATGTTAACAGGCAGAGCGATCCAAGCACAACTAGGGGGAGACGCGATAAGGATAAGGACGAGCAGGGGCTTCCCGCAAGGGGGCTGTCTGTCACCACTCCTGTGGTATCTCCTACTAGACTCGCTTATCAGAGAAACAAATAGAGGGGGAATACATATGCAAGCGTACTCAGATGACGGGGTACTCTTAATAAGGGGCAAAACCCTCAGCGTAATGAGAGAAGTCTTGATAAGAGGGATAAAACAGGTACTAAACTGGTGCCAAAGCAGAGGGCTAGACCTGAACCCGACTAAGACGAAAATAGTACTCTTCACCAATAAAAGGAAGCTGCCGACTCTGACACCCATTAAAATCAAAGGTGAAGAGATAGAAACACTCAAGGAAATAAAATACCTAGGGGTAATACTAGACAGCAAACTGCTATACAAGACACACATTAAGGAGCAGTGCAGAAAGGCAACAATAGCGCTGTGGCAATGTAGGAGAGCCATAGGAAGAAGATGGGGACTAAGACCACTGATCACACAATGGATATACAAAGCAGTGGTCCTACCAAGACTGCTATATGGAGCCATAGTGTAGTGGCACAGAGCAAGAATAAAAGATATAGACAAGCAGTTGACGAAGGTCCAAAGACTAGCATGCCTAATGACAACCGGGGCAATGAGGACAGCCCCCACTCAGGCCCTGGAGATAATGCTAGGATTGAACCCCGTACATCTCGAAGCGGAGAAGAGAGCCACAGAACAGTGGTATAGAATAAAAATGAGCAGAGAGTGGATTGGATCCGAGATGGACAAGAGACACGCAAGCATACAAAGGGAGTCAATGATAAACATGAACATGCTCATGATCAACAACGACCTAATAAAGAAAAGGAAGATCTTCGACAAGAAATACAGAATCCATATAGGAGAGAGAGATAACTGGGAGACAGAGATACCGGAACCCAGAGTGACATGCTTCACGGACGGTTCATGGAAGTCTTCAACTAAAAGAGCAGGGGCAGGCATTTATAACCAAGAAACGGATGAGCATACCACGATACCACTGGGGGGCTTTACCAGTGTGTTCCAGGCAGAAGTGTATGCCATCCTGAAGTGTGCACAGAGTCTCAAAGAAAGAAGCAATATAACGGAAAGCCACGTTATAATCTACTCAGATAGCCAAGCAGCACTGAAAGCGCTAGATAATCCGGTAATCAAATCCTCCCTGGTGCAGGAATGTAGGGATGAACTGAATAATCTAGGCACACCATCCTATGTAATACTGGCTTGGGTACCAGGACACAGCGGAGCAATAGGAAACGAGAAGGCAGACGAACTGGCCAGAGCAGGGGCGGACCAACAATATCTGGGCCCGGAACCAGCACTTCCGATATCCGCAATGGTAACGAAGGGAGTCATCGCCAGAAGAATAGAGACAAGGACAAATGAGATGTGGATGACAGCGCAGGGATGCCGGCAATCCAAACTCATGATAGGAAGGGTAAATAAGAACAGAACAAGGTACCTATTAAATCTTGGTAAGTACAACCTAAGTATACTAACAGGAATCTTGACTGGACACTGTCCACTCAACAGACATCTGACGGTAATTGGAGCTAAGCAGGATCCTCGATGCCCACACTGTGGCAAAGAGGAAACTAGTCAGCACGTCCTGGCCGAGTGTGTAATGTACTCGTCACTGAGATACCGCACATTTGGGCAAGATGCGCTATCAGTAGAATCACTTAAAAGCATTAACTTACAGGACGCACTGGTGTTCTGTAGGAAAACAAGAAGATGGGATCAGTGCTGGATGGGAGCGCCGCCGAGCCGGTAACCTGAGGCTCGATCAAGGGGAACAGGGCGGAATGAATGGAGAGCCACTCGACCGCCCGTCTGCCTCGGCCGCGTCCCCACTCATCATCATCATCATCATCTCGTCTAGTGATAATGATGACGTAAGATTCCGTTTTTCCTTTGGTAATCTGGCATTCCGGCAAAATCTGAGTACAAATGATGTAACATTGATTAGTGTACTGAATGAACTAACGCGTGACAATAGCGTGTCCTCCCATGGCTCGACAGGGGTAACAAAATGGACTATTTTTTTAAATCCTGGTAAGTCATGAGGCATTATGACTGGCAGTGAAGGCCATTGTGACTGTTCCCTCAGTAACCAGTCTGGTGACCACCACAAATTAAATCCAAGTAGTTCTTTAGCTGACAGACCCCTTGAAGCGACATCTGCGGGATTTAATTCGGACCTAATATGGCGCCATGTCATGACACGTTTGGAGGTTTGAATATCCTGTACTCGGTTGCATTCGAATGTTTGCAGCATGTGAGGTTTCGTATTTAACCACGACAACACGATGGTGCTGTCTGACCAAGCATTAATGCTGTCAAAATGAATGGAATGCTCATA
The DNA here is from genome assembly GCA_948252455.1 of Acleris cristana. NCBI lineage: Eukaryota > Metazoa > Arthropoda > Insecta > Lepidoptera > Tortricidae > Acleris > Acleris cristana. Next base: position 20,579,176 of record OX411771.1, on the reverse strand, counting down.
TGACTCAGCTACGTGATTTAATAGCTTGTACACTAGATGTGCGGCGCTGAGCTCTAGCTTTGGTATCGTTTGTCGTGATTTCTTAGAAGCTACTCGTGATTTAGCCAAAAGCAAACGTACCATGACGCTCCCAGACTTATCCACTGTCCTCAGGTAGACGCTCGCAGCAAATCCGGCCTCCGAGGCGTCTCCGAATCCATGAAGTGAATATGATACAGCCTGTGGTAGTGCAACACATCTAGGGATCTGCAAATTTGATAAATAGTTTAAATCCTGAATAAGTTCGTCCCACTGATGACATTGATTTTGACTGACGGGTTCATCCCACGACAATCCGTCTGAAAATAGTGACTGTAGGAACACTTTGAATCTGAACACAATAGGCGCACAATAACCACACGGGTCATATAGTCGTGCTATAGTACTGAGGATATGACGTTTAGTGATTGGTTGACCCAATGGTACATTGATTTGATACGACATTGAGTCTGATAATGGGTCCCATTGTATACCTAATACTTTAATGAAGGTTTTATCGTCAGTATCAAACTGTCGTGGTGTTTCGCAGTGTTCTTGCGGCAAATCTTGCAGTAGTTCACCGCAATTCGATGACCATTTCCGAAGCTCGTATCCAGCGCTTTTCATAAGCGCGGTGAGTTCCGATTTTCATTGTTCCGCATCTGACAGTGAGTCCGCGCCCGTGAGAATATCGTCGACGAAGATATCTCGTCTGATGACGTCTGAAGCTAGTGATTCGTGATGATTAGCCTCTCAATCATCGGCTAGACGTAATAACGTCCGGATTGAAACGAATGGACTTGACCTTAGTCCGTAGGTATTAGTATTTAACTCGTTTACATGAATTGGTTCAGACGGCTCCTCTCGCCATAAGATGAGCTGATACCTCCTGTCCTCAGGGTGTATCCAGGTCATTCTGAACATCTGCTTGATGTCGGTCGTGAAGACTATTTGATGTCGTCTGAAATTCAACAATATTTTTGTAATATCGTTTTGAAGTGGTTGGCCTGTATGAAGGCATTGATTAAGAGATGGGCCCGTGGACGTACGTCCACTTCCATCAAATACTACACGGATCTTATCCGTACCCTTCTTGAATATACCATGATGAAGTATTATAAAATGTTCTGAATCGAACTAAAAATTTGATTTTGACATATGACCAAGAGTTTCATACTCCTTCATGAACTCTTTGTATTTACCAGCAAATACTGAATTTCTGGCCATCTTTCTTTCTAAAGATCGCAACCTTTGAATAGCTAGGGTCTTTGATTCACCCAATGGTGGTCTTGTTGACATTAGTGGTAACCTAACCATGTACTTGCCATCTGGCGTACGCTGAGTAGTGGATTCATACAACCTTTCACATTCCAAGTGATCCGGATTAACAGCTGGCTTTGAAGGGGGCTCCTCCACCTTCCAAAACCTCTCCAATACTTCCTCCAGCTTGACTGCATGAAGTCCATAGTCTTCGACTGAAGTACCGGCTGACTGGTGCGGCGCCGCGACCGTCGATGGTGACCGTGGCGGCGTAGGCACTGCGCCCATGATGACGTGACCAAAATATGATCCGTTTGTGGGTATCTTAGAACCATCAAGCACATAATTCAGTATATCTGTACCTAATATGATATCAACATCTCTGGATTTATGAAAATTGGTATCAGCAAGTATGATATTTGATGATAATAATTGACCTTTAAATTGAATGTCATATGAAGGAATATTTCCTGTTAATGTGTACATTACCATTGCCATGGTACCTACAACGGGTAATTGAGTACCTACAGGTTTGATAACCAATTTGACCATAGTGCCGGGTGTATTAACCGGTTCATGGCCTATACCATAAAGTGAATTACTGTTACACTGTTGGTGCAAATTTAAATTACGAACTAATGATTGTTTGATGATTGAAACAGCGGCTCCTGTATCCAACAGGGCCCTGACCTTGACGTATGTACCATCACCTGACCTGACCATAACCATTGCAGTAGGGCAGATGGTTACAGGGAGTGATGGACCCTGAGATGCTCCAACAGTGACCTTATCTCATAGTCTATCAGGACTCGTCCGAGACCCAAACCTGAGAGAATTAAACTTGATTTGAGCTTGATGTGCTCTGGCTCCAATTGGTGGTTTAGGCTGATGATGCGCCATAGACTGCACAGGGGATGCCCCTTGATAGTGAACTGCTGATGATGGGCCATGCACTGGTGAGACATGACGCGCTTTTGTAGAAGTTGGCGTGTCTCGACCGCCTGCATGCCGCGTGACCACACGAGCGGCAGGTTGAGCCGGCTGCTGATGAGCACTGGTGTTCGCATCGGCATTGCAAATCAATGAATTATGCGCTGGGGACCCACAATGAGAACACCAGTTTGTGTGAGTGCACTCATTGGCATAGTGCTTCCTCAAGCATCTATAACAATGACCTGTCTTAGTCGCCCATGACCGGCGGTTAGACCGTGACATTTGTTGAAAACGGGAGCACCTATACAGTGTGTGTCCCTGGACACTACAATAAGAGCATGGAGGCCTCACCTGATGAGCTGATGATGATCCTTGGTCGGTCGATGATGACATCACCTGATTGTACTGATGAGTCTTGCCAGACGCCACTCGGTGTTGAGGGGACCGCTGTGCTGATGAACGCACAGGCGGTGGTGACACACGTTGTGGTTTTCTGACAGGCTCCGGCTCCGATGCAACTGACAGTTGCAGTCGGCACTGCTCATCCAACAACTCCAGCAGTTGCGTGATGGTGGGCAGGGTGTCCGGATCCTTGCCATAGCGCTCTTCAATCAATGAGCGCAACTTGATAGGTAGCTTCTGTAAACATAAGACTAGCACAAAGTATGACCACTCTTTGACAGTGATGACCTTAAATAGTAATGTCGCTCAGCATCCGACATATCCCTATCGTGAACGAGGGATTGAAAAAGATCAAAGAATGAAACCCACTCCATTAAGTTACCTGAAAACTTAGGCAACTCAATAGCCGGCAACTTTGCTATTGTTTGTGAAGGCAGCTTTGTGCGAGACGAAGTCGACCCGTCAGTTTCACAGAGCTCCTCAATTTTGAGTAGCAACTTATTTACTTCAGTAAACTTAACCCTATACGAAGCCATGTCCTCCTCAGACACTTCATCACTGGCCCCCACCAGCAACTCATAGGCTTCAACAAACATAACATAATATTGATTAAAATGTCGCCTAGTGACTGCGGCGGCAATTGAACTGGTTGTGTCACTTATTGTTGCTGAGAAATCAAGCAACATTTGATATTTAGAACTGAATTGCGTTCGAGCCTTTCGCACGGACATTTTGAATATTCAATACACACTTACAATTTAATTACAAGCTAGTTGATCACCGATTTATGATGAAAGAATGACTACACTAATGTTTGTTTATCTACAAACACTGATACCGGCGATCTATTAATACCTATTAGTTAACGTCCTAATGAACAGTAATACTTGATATTACCACACGGAAGCACTAATAGTTCACTTAACAAACAATAACACTTGACATTATTTGTTAAAACACTAAATAACTTTAGAGAAATCAATGCAAACAAACATTATAATTGATATGACATTTGACACAACAGATAGAGGATAAGTGCATAGTTTAGCACAGACTAAATACAAATATTGATCAGATCGATCTATGAAAACCTATTATAATTGTCAACCTCAAGTTGACATTGACAGTTGACAAGTAAATAGAATAGATGCAAATTAAATGTCCTTAAAGTAATATTTGACGTTTGACGTACCGGTGAAAGGTGCCAACCTGACAAGTGACACTTGCATGACTTGATGACCGGCGAGTTTGAATATGATGTGATGCATGCGCCCTCTGACGTCGGAGTTGGCTGCGTCTTGGTGCAGAGTCCCGTTATCGAGACAAAATGGATGGCGTATCTTATCTCCGATAAGAATCGACTATGAGAACCGATGAAATGCTCGCGTTACGCGATTCGCACACTGAATTTAGGCACAAATATACGGCACTGAAGCTAATAAAACACTGAATCTATGTAGCACTGAGATCGTCTGTGCCGATCGATGTAATCGAAGTACCTGTATGCGGGCGGCGTGTCCTGCGTGACCTTGCGCCACGCCGATCCCTTGACTGTATGATGAATTACGAACTCGCGCTCCGCGCTTAGTTCTGAGATTGATTCCTGGGTCGCGAGTAGGCCGGTATTGACCTTGAAGGCTACCGCGTGCCCAGTAAATCTTGATTATCCCGTCCTGGGTTTAATTATGGATTCTCCCCTCATGGGTTCCACCAAAAATGTACGATAATAGTAACCGCCTGATCCTGGCGGCTGGGTTGTATTACCGATCTCGTGGTGGTTGATGAAAATTGATGAAGGTCTGTCCCCGGAGTCTGGCGCGGGTTCGAATCGTGCAGATTCCAGGGTGGGTGATGACGTTGAAATGTGAACACTGGCGCTTTGATACTAGTATTTAATCCAAGTTAAACAGCAAAACACGAAAATACAATTAGACTGAATAAAAAGCACGTTGTCCGTTGACAGGATTTGAATAGAAGTCCAGTAGAAGTGATCTAACCTCTAAGCGTTGACAGCTCTGAGTCTATGACTAACTAGATAAGGTCTATGTCTATGGTCATAGGGCGGCTTCACACAGCACAACCTATTTGCATACACAATCATACAAATAAATGGAAAGCAGGTGAATTTGCATGAACACTTACCTATGTAGTTCCAAATACATACTTAATTTTAATATATAGGTACATACAAAGCACCTAAGACTCAGAAACAAATACCTACTCGCACTCATCACACGAATATTTGCCCTGACCGGGAATCGAACCCAGGACCGCTAGCTTCGTAAACAGTACTTAGTCACTAGGTCACTACCAACTACCTAGGCCATCTACGTCGTCACATGTTAACTGACACGTCACACTCAATATCTTAAATTACCTACGTAATACGTATTTATTTCACCTTAGTAGGTACGAGTATCTATAGGTATCTATAGGCAGGTCGGTACGAAATACCTAATTAATTGAGTACCGTAGAATGGGGTGAATTTGATCAGTTTCAAGATTAAAATGGTTATCTTCTTGAATATAAAAGTAAAAACAACACAAAAAATACCTCAATATCGGTTTTTGTTCTTTTATTGATTCCACCATTAGAGTATTTTTTGATATTATTAGTTCGCTTGTAAAAAAAAAGCATTGGTGATCAACTTTATACTGTGAATTTGAAACTGGTTACTTTGAAACCACCGTTTTTATAACGTATTTCAAAAGTATATAGTATAAAGAAATAAAATACAAAAAAAAAGAAAATAATCCGTCAATAGGTTCAGAATTTATAACGGTATTTGTGTTTTTGGGGTTACATTGACAAAGAAAAACAAGGGTACTTTGAGAAATAATCAACTTTATTATGATATAACAGTCTTTTGACATAATTTGTCAGTCTTTTTAAAGTCTTCTGTAATATCTATGCTTAGGAAACTTTTCTTAAAATAATAAATCACAACAGAACTTGAGATCTGATTAATTGAGATCAATAAATAACAAATTAGGCGAGTAATTTTTACCCACCTATTTACAACTCTTTAAGTATTAATGTCAAATGGAAACTCAACATAATTATCTTTTTCTAGAGGCTTTGGCAGATATACTTTTATATCACACAAATCAATTTCTGAAATATCCTTAACTATCCTCTTAAATCTAGTTTTATTGTTAAAGGACTTGTAGCCTTCAACTAGCAAAGGATCTGTTTGTATGATTTGGCAAACATACTTATATGTTTGCTTGCCACGTGAAGTATAAAACTTCACTAACACGAATCTTCCTTCCATGCATTCTGTTTCTGCATCCTCTTCAGCGATATTTTCATTATCAATGGCACTTTCCATATCTTCTTCTTGATTCGGTAATTCATCTTGATTTCTGTCTTCTTCAGTATTAATATTATCTGTGTTGCTTGTTGTTGGCTGAGGCGAAGGTATCGTCTCATCATTTTGGGTAGCAATGCTCTGGCCAGGTGCAACATCTAATCGCTTCCTTTTTCGGGCAGGTTGATTAAAGTTGTTACAATATCTCGACTCTTTCAAAAAAGTGGTTAAAGTGGATTCTACTTCCTGTTCACCGATATTTTCTCTCGGGAGTCTATCCAAAACCTTATTCTTATTGAAAGGATGTATACCTGTGGCTGAAAATCCACTCATCATATTGCGTTTGATCCCAGAAGTGATATTTACATAAATAGAATCAGGTTTCGGTGCCACCTGATCCATTTTATTTAACGCTTTAGTTAGAAGATATGGAAAGGTATCTTTCGGGATAGTAGATAGTCGAGAATTTTGCATTTTCCACGTTGTTAACGTCTGTCGCCAGGCTGACTTCATCGGACGGAAAAAAGCCACATCGAGTGGCTGGGTTAAATGTGTTGAGTTTGGGACTAGGCAAACGAAATCGATATCATTTTCGCTGCATAATCTCAACACTTCATCTTCCAAGTGGGATGATAAGTTATCACCAAGCAGCACTTTTCGGCCTGGTAATTTTTTTGCGTGCGGTAAAAATGCAGTAATGAACCAATCCCTATAACACCATCAATCCAACCACTACTCGTTCGATTAAATCGAGAACCTTGTGAACAACAAGACTGATCACAACATGGCAGGCCAGATTGTGCTCTTTCCTTCCACGTATCGTATAAATGAATACTTTTGTATATAATGTATGGAGGCAAAAGGACACCATCTGCTGAACCACAGACCATAATTGTTGTGGCACTTTTGGAAAAATTCATAGCTTTTTCCGGGTACTTCACTCCTCTCTTATATATGCCAATTTTTTTCCAGGGTTGTCGCTCATATTAGACTCGTCATAATTAAAAATGTTAGCTGGAGGAACATCTTTAACGACTTGTTCAAGATTGGTGAAATATTGATCGAGTGATTCCCTAGACACTGCGGCTGTTGTTTTTTAGGGTTCCGTACCAAATTGGTACAAAAGGAACGCTTATGGTGAGACTTCGTTGTCTGTCTGTCTGTCTGTCTGTCTGTATGTCACAGCAGGTTTTCTCAGCAACTACAAATGCTATCAACTTGAAATTTGGCATAGTTGTACAACTTGCTTGCCCGCATCTATTTGTAGTAAAAAAAATATGAAATTAATTTTATTAATAATTGAAAAGGGGTCTAGAATGGGGGGTTCAAAAATGAAAGTGGTTCGATTATAGCAAATGGGGTGTCATATGAAAGGTCTTAATCTGCAAATTTCAAAACTATTTTTTTGAAATTTTTTTGTAATGTACTTTTTGATTTATAGCCAAAAATGTACAAAAAATGACCGTTCCCCCCCCTTATCTCCGAAGTTTATTAATCAAAAATTCTGAAAAAAATCCTGACGTATTACTTATATTTTCTGGGAAAAATAAAATAAAGTGTTCATTACTTACAGATTTTGAGAAATAACAAAAAAAACTAAGAAAATCTGTATTAAAATTTAGACTAGTCAAAATCGACCTTATTGCCTGGAAAATAAAGCTTATAACAAAATGAGTATTTTCTTTTGCGGTTACCAAGCATATTATCATCAATACGGAACCCTCGGTGCGCGAGTCCGACTCGCACTTGACCGGTTTTTTTGATGTTGGTAGCTACTCGTCGAGAGTATTCTGTTCTGTGTCTGTTCAGCAACGAGCCCAATCGACTCCAGGAACATTATTAGGAAATTTTGTGACTGACCTTCCTTGTTTATCCAAGAGCATTTTTGCAAACATACGCAAATCTAGAAGCGATAGGGGAAATCCCCACTCTGCACTTTTAGCTGCCGATTCTAAAATTTCATCACTATGGGAAAAAATTGGTTGAGCTCCAGGTTTCTTGACAAATTTACCATGGTACTTGTTGTATGGTGTTCCATACGGAATATCATAATGCGAAGACACATGGCGAATTGAGTATCTACCTTCAATTACTTCAGTTAATGCCCGTTCTAAAATATCTTCCGTGTAGTTACGATATGCTCTGGAACCTAACCGTTTCTTATATGTTCTTGGCATTTTACTAAAACAAAATAAAATAAATAAATAAACAAATCTTTAAACAATCGCACCTAAAACCTATAAATAAACAGAACATCCATAAATGAACTGAAAAACGCTTAGAGACGTTATTTCACGGGGTGTCATTGATCAGTGGTCAAAGTAACCCAGCATATGCGATCAATGACACCCCAAGCTTTACACAATAACAAAAAACGAATTATCCTCAAGGTCGCGACTTGCAATAAAAATCAATATGACAGACATAATATAAAGTTCTGACTCAATGAATTACTAATAATAAATGTCTTTGCCATACTCCAAACTGTAACTTAGAAGTTATTCAAGCTATAAATATGTAACAAAACGTCTACTTACATATTTTATATATTTTTGCGTCGACCAACGAGGTGGATCCCGCTGCCGCTACTGACACGTGTACAGTGATATTCAATGTTGCCAACCGTAAAAAAAACAATCCCAATGATGCGTTCAGAAATCGTATAATTTGCGTTTCATTTCAAATTGAAGTTTTTATCAAAGTAACCCCAGGAATTAAAGTAACCCCATTCTACGGTAGTTATTTACATTAATCACTAGCAGCTTTTATTAAATCTGGATAGTTGTACCTACCTAAGCTAGCTTTAGGGCACAGTTTAGGCGTTTTGAAACGAATGAAAATGTCACGCTGACAACAAAATAGATTTAACAAAAACTGCAAGTGGGTTATAAGCTATAGGTAAATCTTTGATTATTTACTCTCTAGATAGAACTTTGATGATACGAATGCGTCGAAATTTTTATCAGCTAACTGTTAGCCTATAAGTAGCTTTCCGCTCCTTATAGTACGGGCGGTAACGACCATAGGTAAAAATTTTGATATCGGATGAATTCACTTAGCACACATGTATCCTAGGTCAAACTGAGCTGATTTAGCCCGGTAGCCAGCAGCCACCCCCTGGTTCATTAAAAGTTACACACCGCCGCGCTTCAAATAAAAAAATATATCGGCTTCAGTTTACCTACCACCTCAAGCGTGGTATCATTTTCTGATAAACCATAGATGGAGCTTTCATTTTTGATATAATAATTACACTCTTTCATATAAATTTATTAATATACATAAAGAAGTTTCACAACATCAGCTTATCATTTTTGTTTCAATACACAATATTTTATAATATATGTATAATATTGTATTTACAAAAAATACGGTTGAAAAGCCCAATTTATGCAGATTTAAAAAACATAAAGTTTTAATTTATATCATTAATTTAAGACGAGTAGAATAAAAAAATATACCCGCGCGGCAGCGCGAATTAAGACAGCGGGCGGAACTAACTCAGACGAGAACTCGCCGCGCAGCCTGCTGCACTAGATACTATTGATACCACAAATTACATATTAAATAAATAAATATCAAGGGACAATGTCACACCAATTGACCTAGTCCCAAACTAAGCTCTAGGCTTGTACAATGGGTACTAGACAACGATATAAATACTTACATAGGGAAATATATACCAACTTAAATACATAGAAAACATCCATGACTCAGGAATCAATATTCGCGCTCATCGCACAAATATCTGCCCTTACCGGGATTTGAACCCAGGACCGCTAGCTTCGAAGGCAGGGTCACAACCGACTAGGCCAACGTGTCGTCAATATCGTAATTAACAAAATAAACTTAAGGTCAATTCATAATAAATACGGATTTTACGACCGTCAGCTAAAGAATATTCCGCCTACGGATGCCAGTAGCATCTCCTAAGAGCCATCTACCAGGGTGTGCACGTATGGGGTCAAAGGATTGGTGCCGATTCTTCGTCCGGCGGATTGGGGATGGGAACTACAATCGAATCACAATTGGAAACCAATTCCGACTACCTACTGCACCCGTTGCTGCTACAGCTTGTCTGGAATTAATTCGGTGCAAGAGCAAGTCACAGTGAGGTGTTAGATGCACACGCACGCAAAAAACTGTTAGTAATATACCGAATTATGCCACTGTGGTGGAAAATGTAATAATGGCATAAACGCTATCTTAATTTTTTCAGATAGACGTTGTATGATAAATGAAACTATATGTAAAGGGTTTAAGAATTTTATAACTTAATTACAGCATACACTTAATTTCTAATAAAAATCAGTTCAAAAAAACTATTTAATAAAAGTGAAAGATAAAATGTTGTACTACAGCTGACTTAAAAGTAAAGCCCTCCGTTGCACCCACTTGCGGCATCTGCCGAGGACACTCGCAGCGTTACTCCGCTGCACCGCGATGCTCAGTCTTGGGGCAAAAAAGGAGCCTTGCCTGTGGTCGCCAGAAACGCTGATTAATTTATCAGACACTTCTTTTATAAATTTCTCTGTGTCAGATGACCACGGCCTAAAAGTTTCTATAGCAAGGGCAGCAACTACGTAATTTGGCTTTAAAAAGCATATTTGCGGCACCTGATGGCTTGGGCGTGGTCTGCGACGTTCCCTGGCTTGCGAGCAGAACCTTGGACATGAGACTTTGCTCGCGTATCAACGCAAGTGACGTCCCGCGCCAAGGGACGACCAAGATGCCACGGTACTAAAGTGCATTCGTCGGTTCTCTTTTCGTCTGCGGCAGACAGGCCAGTGGGCTCAAGCGAAGATGGGAAAGAAATTGTGCTAAAGCCCGACTGATCAAAAAGGTTATCGATACATAAATAAAAAAAAATATATATATCAGTCGACAATGTCACACCAATTGACCTAGTCCCAAACTAAGCTCTAGGCTTGTACTATGGGTACTAGACAACGATATAAATACTTGTATAGAGAAATATATACTTAAATACATAGAAAACATTCATGACTCAGGAACAAATATTCGCGCTCATCACACTAATATCTGCCCTTACCGGGATTTGAACCCAGAACCGCTAGCTTCGTAGGCAAGGTCACTACCAACTAGGCCAGCGCGTCGTCAAACGAAAATATCAAAACTGATTTCTATTTTTTTTATTAAATAGTCAGTATGTTTGAAAATACTTAAGTTTATGCATGTCTGTAAACTCGACCAGCACTGGATTGGTAACACAGACCGTGGTGTCTTAGGTCGTCGACCGCATTTCCACAACAGCAACAAGGATGCGGCTCGTAGACTTTAAGACCGTGGCGGAGGCACACTGCTATACTTAAAGTATAAAGATCTAAAAGAGAACCCCTTAGGGTTCGTGAAGGGAGCAACGGGCCTTCTCGAATAAATTTTGAGTATTTTCCAAAAGTTTGCGATGGCAAATTTTGACCGAAATAAGGTCACATGCTGCTTGGCTAGCTTTTTCGACTCGCAAATTCTCACCCTGGTAACAGACACGCCAATCATCCTCTGTATCGGACAAGCACAACAACTAATAGCCCAAATGCAAAGCCCACCGTACTTTACGGGGAGGGTTGTTTGAGACCCACGTTTGAGTGTGAGATGTTCAAAATTTTGCTAAAAGTTAATTTTAAAATATTGACTTGGAAGTTCGATTTCTTTTTCACATAGACGTTGTATGATAACTATAATAAAATATATATTTGTTTAAAGTTGAATAAATGTTCATTAAGATATTATTGATTTCTTTGCATAAACTTAAGTATTTTCAAACATACTGACTATTTAATAAAAAAAAATAGAAATCAGTTTTGATATTTTCGTCAATATTATACTTTTTTCTAGAAAACTGTATATTAAATGTCTCAAAAATGAATTTCTCATGCCCATTAAAAATTAAAAATAGACACCACACTCGAGGTAGTAGATAAATTTCAATACTTCGTGGCGAATTAAGTCTCAGTTAGTTCCGCCCGCTGTCTTAATTCACGCTGCCGCGCGAGTATATTTAATTATTCTACTCATCTCTAATAAATGATATGAATTAAAACTATATGTTTTTTAAATCTGCATAAATTAGGCTTTTCAACCATATTTTTTGTAAATACAATGTTATACATATATTATAAAATATTGTGTGTTGAAACAAAAATGATAAGCTGATGTTGTGAAACTTTCTTATTATATTAGTAAATTTATATTAAAGAGTGTAATTATTATATCAAAAATGAAAGCCCCATCTATGGTTTATCGGAAAATGACACCAGACTCGAGGTGATAGGTAAACTGAAGCCGATATATTTTTTTATCTGAAGCGCGGCGGCGTGTAACTTTGAATACCCCCCCTCCCTACCCACCAGGGGGTGGCTGATGGCTACCGGGCTAAATCAGCTCAGTTTGACCTAGAATACATCTGTGCCAAGTGAAATTTTGACCTCTCCATACATTGGGTGACACTACCGCCCGTACTATTAGTGTCAATTGTGTTGTCAAGGGATACGGTCGTGTTATATACACGTTAGAATTTTATTTCGCTAAAAAAGCACTAAAATGACGAGTTGCGTTATTAAAGTGTGTCGAAATTACAAATGACGTATTAAATCAACCAGCAAAGTCACCTACCACCCTAAAATAATTCAGAATTCATAGTATTTCTTTCAAAAATCGTTCAATTAAATATGTCTAATTATTACGATTCCCTCTTGGCATTATTGTTGGTATTGCCAGTTTTGAAATGCGAAATTCCTTAGGGGTGTGAGTATCGAAGTATGGAAGTTAAGTTTGGATATGTATACTTAATAATAGAAAACTGCCAAGTGAAAGTCGAGAATAGTGGAAATTGATAAAAATATATTTTGACTTACAAACTTGGCATGGGGTCAGCTGGCCTATTGCCTAACGCACTCGCAATCGCACTGCATATTTAGCAAAACATTAATGAAAAGTCTTAATTTTGAACGTAATAGTTTTGTTTCACAAATACAACTTTTTTTTTTTTAATACTGGATAAGGGCCGAATCTTAAGTACCTAAAACCGACGTGGGAAGAAGTGGTCTCTGCCTACCCCTCTGTGAAACAGGCGCGATTTAATGTATGTATTTATTTATTTTTATTACACTTAATTAATGACGTCTTATCTGTTTTTTTTTATAAAAAACAAATTACTTTAAACATTTTATTCGGGCAAAAAAATAACATTTTCAAAATGTCTTACTTTTATTTTGTTCCGCAAAATTTGCCAGTGAGTGTATTTTGTCAATCAAAAACATTAAAGGCAACCATTCCAATTTGAATTGATATCTTGTTAGTTTTTCAAACACCTCACAACAACTAAACCTTAACATGATCAGTTTTTCCAGTAAAATGGGAAATATGTCTTTAGCTGGCATCCCTATGTACGCCTACAGAGATAAATAGAATGACGTTTTGCGAGTGTCAGACAAAGCAGTCACGCACACAAGCATACAAAAACTGGCCTGTTTCTGTCGTAGTGATTACAGGGCCACACTCTATCTAGAGAGTAAAAATCAAAGAGGTAAATATCAAAAAATAAACAGCATTCTTCACAACACAAGCTCTAATTAGGTGGTGGATTGTCTTCCCTCATTCAATCTTCAGAGGCAGATAGATTGCTGTACATACTGAGATACGTCTCTACCGTCACTGCTTACGAGCACCGGTTAGTCACTGTATAGTTAATTCAATCAGCCATTCCCACGGGAATTATGCATAAGAACGTGCACTACAATGACCGAGGTCACTCCTTCTAGTAAATGTACTTAAAAACATCAAATAGTATCAAGACCAGAAAGCTTTACTATATCTTCAAATCTATTTTACAAATGTTTAGTCGAGAGTTAGTAAACTGTTTTCTCCTTCAAATAATAATAGTTATTTGTGCAACAAGAAAGCAAAGTTGGTTTTTGCTGCGAGTGTTGTTTTTGAATCCTGAGCGTAGCGAGGGATTCAAAGACACGAGATGTAAATAACTTTGGTCTCGTGTGACACATACAACTTTTCACCTCAGCAGCGAGAACAACACAGCGTGAAGCTGGTAGGGCCAACGCAGGTCTTCCGTTGTGACCATTTCGACCGTCGATACGAGTAAAATCGTAACTAAATTTAAGTGTTTTTTTTGACTTTTACAGGGAGAGTTAAGTGAAAAAAGATCTACAAAACTGTATTTTTACATTTTTGATACATTGAGAAATAAAAAAAATACCCAATTAAATAACATCGTATGTCGAGGTTCAGCAATAGTAATCCACTATTACATTAAGAGAAAATCATTGTAACTAGACTTAAGAATATTTTATTACCCGAAATCGCTTCCAATTGTCACGATCACAGGCCAGTATCATCGCATAAATAGTTACGATTTTAATGTGCCAACGTTTTAGCAAGTACAGAGCACGTAAATGTGGTTAAAATGTTACTCTACTTTAAGAGCTCGCGCTATGGGTGTTTCGGTTTTGCGCCTAAATTGATTTACTATGATTTTACTGGCCCGATCCTTCCATTTGCATTTTTTGCCTCGAAAAATCAATTTTGAAGACGGTTTTTACTTGCACCGTGTGACGTGGATGTAGGAGCACGTCTGTTTATGTGTATTGGAATTATTTTTTTTTGAGTGAGTGTTAATTACTTAAATTAATATGGAAAAGTTCCACTGAATCTAGTTATGAATGAAGAGTGGTGGAAGTACCCGTAAGAACAAAACTATTTACCTATTGTGATTGTATTATAAACCTGTTTAATAATTAATTAAAAGGTTAATTGGACCAAACAAGTAAAACTTTTACTCAGTGTAAATCGCCTACTAACAACCGTACTAATACTAACTGATTTTTTTTTCGAATATTAAGTATTCTGGTTTTGTTAGTGAATACCTACTTTCTTTAGTTAGGTAAAAAGTCGCTAGAGTATACGTTAAGAGAAACAATTAAAAAATATTTCCGAATATTGTCACTATTACTATGTATGTTACTATTACTTAAAATGACATTTTTTTTGTAAAAAGGCCCCGATGTGTATAGTATTGTATAGCTATACGTATTTGACGTTTGTTTGAGCGTGATTTGAAATATTTCAAAGGATTGATAAAAAGCTACCTTCACAGATTTGCGAAATTCTTTTGAAAAAATAAGTCTCATACTTCTAAGATAGTAAGTTATTAGATACAACGCACTATAACTTTCACGATGTGTTAATTGCGGAAAACTTTAAACTTGTGCTTGTTTTTTGACAAAATATTAGTTAGGTAGGGTAGGAAAGTATTAAATAATATAATCACTAAAAAGGGCAAAAATAAAAATTAAATAATTAAGAAAAGAAGGAACCGGAGTTACTATATTTTAAGTCATAGAATACAATAAAATAGCCGCGAATCTGTTGCAAGTAACATGGTTTCTCTAGATACGATGATATTGGCCTAACAAATAATGGCAAAACTTAGAGCTGTAAGATGGTATTGTAATATACAATAATACTCGATAGTCGATAACGCAAAATACGTGATCGTAACTCGATCTAAAATTTAAAATAAACAGTTTAGAAAAAAAATTAAAATTTAGAATTAAAGAGCACCAAATTCTGAGAAACATGATATGTACATTTGTACGAAAACATAAACTAATAAGAAAAATATCGCGGTTTGAAGTTGCAAAATACGTTTTTTCGCTCTCCTGAAAACCTCTGTTTTGTAGTTACGATTTTACTCGTATCGACGGTCGATTTGGTGAATACACGACTAAATAACGACACGATCGCATATGCATCAATCACAAGCATTTTGGCAAAATACTAATAAAATAAAAAGTGGAAAAAATAAACATGAAACAGATCAAACCTGTCACTCAACTTAATAATGCCGTAGTGCAAACACAACTTTATACAGCTTTATGTAGTCTGTGGCTTTAAAAAAAACCTAACTAGGCCTTGTCTATGGCTATCGGCTATGGCGGACAAATTAACAAAAATTACATCGTCATTTACATTACATTAATTTTTTTTGGGCCATCAAGTTGTTTCTATATCTCGCTTTTTTCCTATCGAAGTGAAAGTGACAGAACAAAGTGAAGTTCAATTTTTTCGAATGTTGTGAGTAGCCCCAGCACTGCTCACGGCATTTAAAAAAAATAATTAAAAAGCTACTTTGCCTCTCGCTCGCAGCAAAATTGAATTTTGCTCACTGTTTTTAAGCAGCAAAACCTGCTTGTTTGAGCTGCTGAGGTGAAAAGTATAATAACTATCTACTGCAAAACCAACGTCTGATAAGTTATAACATTGTTCGGGTTCGATATTGAATCGATGGGAAATGATAAAGTTCAGCTGATATGAGAGTAAAAATTTATTATTTAAAACTTGATGAAATTATAATAAAGATGAGTGTGCGCGTCTTTCTTGATTGCCAATCGCGAACGAACTAACTAAGTGCAAATTAATAAAGCGATGTAAGGAATTTGATGAGTTAGCTATAATTATGAACGTGCGTAGCCCGTACATGCTCCCGGGCGAGAAAGATGATTTTAGTATAAGCGACATGTATTATGATAAGGATTACTAAGAGCTAGACATGGGTGATAGACATTTTTCTTTTATTCTAAAATGTTTCCCAATGTTAATTAATCCCATGATTTTACAAGGTGATAAACAAATTTAAAACTATATGGTCAAACTATGTTGAATCTAGTGAAGTAATTCTAAGTACTGTCAGAGTCTGGCAGAGTAAATATAGAACGAAGCACGGGCGACGTGCCCCGATTGTGCTTTTGAACACGCGGATTCACTTTAGGTGGTACCCGAACGTTCGTTTGATCAATACACTGCACTTTTACACTTTTGCACTGAGAGCACTCAACACGATCACTTGTGGTAAGTGGAGGCGCCGCCTCCGCTGTCGCCTCCCCCGGCGGCTGTGGCGCGCGCCGTGCGCGAGCTTGGTGTATGCGGTACCGCGCGTACAACGCTGCTGCCGCCAGCATCATCCCCAACATAACATAAATAGCCGTATAATGATGCATGTCATGATATGATACCTGATTTGGTAAGGAGTCAATGTTTTTCATTATTTCTATTTGCTCTTTGATTTCATTCAACTGGTGTTTAGTTAACTCTTCCTGATTGTTGTTATCGAATCCAAAACGATTTGTTATTGATATATTCAACAAATGGTTTATTGGTGACATTTTCGGAGCTTCAATTTGGCTGTGTACATTAATCATACTTGTTTCTTGCTTGTGTGCATACACAGTAAACTCAGGTGATTTGATGAGACAACCTTGATCTACGCTGAACAAGCCGGGGCGTGTCAACTGCACCGCCGTTATTTGATCATCACACAGTAGCTTCAATTGGCACTGTTCGCAACAAAAATAAAAGTAATCATTTATTTTATTCAATTCTGTCCACGTGTTTTTACAGTCGACAACTGTTTTGCACGTTTTTGTTTGCGGACCTTTTTCACATAGGCTCTGCTCATCCGTCATATGATATATGGGTTTTCTAAGATAACATGCCTTGAAGATTGCATGGCCTTATGTGCTTTCCTTGATGTAGAAGGTGCATTCGACAACACACCCACAAATACTATTTTAAACGGAATGGTATCAAAGGGGATAGACGGCACCACCATCAACTGGGTCAAGAATATGCTCTCTAACAGGGTGGCATCTCTGACTCTCAATGCAATTTCGCATGAATTCCACACCACACGAGGTTGTCCACAAGGAGGTGTCCTCTCCCCACTTTTGTGGACCCTAGCAGTGGATCAACTACTTGCATTAATGACGGACCAAGACTATGACACACAGGGATATGCCGACGACCTTGTAGTCATAATCAAAGGCCCCAGCCTCCACACAATCTCATGTCTAATGCAAGGAGCTCTCAACACCATAAATAAATGGTGTAAAGAAAACGAATTGTCCATAAACGCAAGCAAAACTGTGATAGTTCCCTTCACAAAGAAAAGGAAGCTCGAAAAGCTACTAAATCTTAAACTTAACGAACAAATAATTCCAATCTCAAGTGAAGTAAAGTATCTAGGGGTCACCTTAGACCAAAAGTTAACTTGGAACTCGCACATAAAAAACATAACCCAAAAAGCCAAAATGGCTATGTGGACTAGTTGTCGAATGGCGGGGTCAAGATGGGGCCTAAAGCCCAAAATTGCCCTCTGGCTGTACACGGCAGTGGTAAGGGCTATAATTACATATGCCTCCGCTGTCTGGTGCACAAAAACCAACCAAAAGACAACAATAAACACCCTAAACAGTTTGCAACGCACAGCCTGCGTTATCGCAACAGGAGCTCTATCCTCAACACCGGGAGCAGCTCTGGATGCACTGCTAGACCTAACACCACTGCACCTACAAGTGCAAAAAGAGGCTGAACAGTGTATATACAGAATCTGCACCACGACAAGGACGAAATGGAGCTCTCAAGCACTGACCAAGCGTTTGGCATCGGTGTTTGAACACAAAACCTTATGCATGCCAACTGATGACATGCATATTGAATATAACTACAAAAAACTATACTCAGTGGAGATACCCTCCAGGGACAAATGGCTGAAAGGCCAGCTGGACTACAAAGAAGGCTGCCACATTTGGTAAACAGATGGTTCCAAAAAAGGGAACGATGTGGGGTGCGGCATCTACGGTGAGAGACCAAGACTCAAAGTTAGCGTCAGCATGGGTACGGAGGCCTCAATCTTCCAAGCGGAAGTCTTCGCCATCAACAAATGCGCGGAAATCAACCTTGAGAAGAACCGTAGGCACCAGCACACCTACATCAACTCGGACAGCCAAGCTGCCCTTTTGGCACTAGACGCATTGAAATTAAACTCTAAACTAGTCCAAAACTGCAAAGAAAACCTGAATGCCCTAGGAAACTCCAACAAAGTAATACTTAGATGGGTACCAGGGCACTCCAACATTGATGGAAACGAAATAGCAGATGAACTGGCTAGGAAAGGTGCTGACAACCCCCTGGTTGGCCCGAAGCCTTTTTGTGGTATCACAAAAAGGAAATCCTATTCACTGCTAAACGACCTATATAAATTTAGGGCGATCGAGCTGTGGAAGTCCACGAAAGGACAAAAGCACTCGAAATCATTAATTACAGGGTTCAAAAGCAACTTCTTCAAAGAGTTTCTACAACTCAAAAGAGAAAAGACTTGCGCAGTGACTAGAATTCTAACTGGCCACCGACATGCAGGTTTTGTCAGGAAACAGAGGAGACAGCAATGCACATCCTCTGTTCCTGCGGACCACTAATGCGTAACAGAAGTATCTACCTAGGGCGACATATTGTGGACCCACAGGAGATACAACTTCTCACGGCCCAAAGCATCTGGAAATTCCTAGACGCAACGGGCCTTTGCAGTGAACTCTAAACAAAGGGCTGTTACAAAAGATCAGCAATGGTCGAAGTGACACACAAGGTCCATCCAAACCCCCCCAATAATAAGATAACATAAAATTATGTTGGAATTTCGTTGTAACCACGTTTTTAAGTTACTTTCTGCTATCGGAATAAGAGCATCTTTCTTAAGGTTTATAGCAGCGTATTCGGCTATAGGGACTACGTTAGTCATCTTGCTGCCGTATAGATGGGGTACCGGGATAAGCCTGAAAATTTCGTACATATCTCTTCCAATTAAAGGTATTTTTATTTCGATTATTAAGTAATTAACCGATAGTTTCGCATGTACTAGTAATAAATTATACACTTCGGTTAGATTAAAATTGTCAATTGGCGAGGACAAATCTTTTGGTAGTTGCCCAGATATGATATTTAATTCATGTCTTAATTGCTCTGGGGAAAGTAGATGAAAATTAAACTTTCCATTGTATATGTTTGTGATTGTATCTAAAAGCATATCTTGAAATCCTTTTAAATTAAATTAAATGATGTTTGCTATCATAGCTGCTTCGATAAAATCGGTAGAGACTGAAATGTTTTGCACCTCTGCCTTTACTTGATAGAGAGAGTTACCCATGTTGTTTATAATCTGATTAATTGACTTATGATGCTTTACCATGCTTTGTTCTGTTCTTTTCAAAAGATTATATTCCGCTTCAACCACGGATGTCTGATTCTTCCACAGTGCTGCTAGATGGTTCTCATTTGTTTTAATACTTTTGATATTCTTTTCATACTTATCTGCAAATTGACTATCTAACACGCCGAACAAATTATTGGCTATTTTGCCGATGCCGTTTATCAGCCCGCGCCTGCGGCGCCGGGTGCTACCACTTGATTTACAATCTATTAGTATATTGTTTAAGTGTGCTAGTTCATTATAGCCGTGTTGCAACTGTAACACGATCCCGCTACAATGCGACTGTCCTTTTAACGATGAACATATGTTTCGTAAATAAACTAAGTACTTTGAGAGCGCCGTGATTCCTTCTTGATATGGATACGTGTCGTAGTAGACAACGAGGCGCCAGTGGTCTCGGATTACATGCATGTTTGTAACGGAGTCAAAATAAATACCTACTATTGTTATTTTTAAGTGGCGATATGTTGTATGCTGCGTTGGATGCCGGCATGGCGGCCATAAAAAAACAATAATAAGGATAACGCTATTTTTGTGAAGCACATCTTTTTTTGGGTTTTGATTTTACATTCTCTTTCCTCTGGAGGAGTGGGTGCGGAACTTGCTTGATTTTCGTCTTGAGTTGGTAATATAGAAAGTTTAACAATGGGACGCTTGGTATACCCATTCTTAGTTTTGAGTGTTACGACGCTGATATGGCCGTCGCCACCCGGGTGTAGTTGAACTACTCTTCCTAATGCCCATTTCCCTGGCGGTAAGTTGTCATCTTGAATTATTACAACATCCTCAACATTAAGATTTCTTTGAGGTTTTTTCCATTTGCATCTTGATGATAATTGTGTGAGATATTCACGACTCTATCCCATAGATCCTTGAATATTTTTTGGAAGAGGTGCCATCTTGTGCGTAAGTCTTTTTCAGTCTCATAAATCGTTAGAGTGGGACCACTGGCCAAGAAGTGAGATGGAGTTAAAACATTAAGGTCTTCTGGGTTTTCCGTTAGAGTGCAGAGTGGCCGAGAGTTTAGGCAGGCTTCTTACTGGGCTAGTAGTGTGCTGAACTCTTCATAGGTCAGTCTCTGTTCTCCAATTACTCTCTTGAGGTGATGTTTTAAGCTCTTTACAGAAGACTCCTATAAGCGCCCTGCGGATGGCCAGGCTGGCGCATTAAAATGCCAATTTATTTCCATTTCAGCTATTTCTGTCATCAGTTCTTGATTGAATACTTGCTTTATTTCATCTAGTTCTTGCTGTAGTGTTCTATTAGCTCCTATGAAATTGGTACCCTGATCACTATATATGTGACCTGGGACGCCTCTTCTGGCGGTCATCCTGCGTAACGCCGCGAGAAAGGCCGATGATGTTAGATCGGAAACGAGTTCGAAATGTACAGCTTTCGTTGTCATGCAAACGAATACTGCTACGTATCCTTTAAGGGTCTTGATGCCCCGACCCTTGTTGGCCTTCTTAAATACATGTCCTGTGTAATCCACGCCAGTGGGGTAGAACGGGCGTGATGGATTTATTCGTGATGGTGGTAAATCTCCCATGATTTGATGAAGTCGGCTTGGTGTATGCCTCCTGCATTTTACACAGAGCCGTAATCTTTTCTTGGTAGTCCTGATTCCTCCGAGTAGCCAATATATTTGTCTCGTAAATGCGGTCGTTATTTTTGGTCCACCGTGATATGTTAGCTTGTGCGACTGATCAATGATAAGATCGGCTAACCTAGAGTGATTGGGAATTATTATAGGGTGTTTCATGTCAGGGTCAATGTTAGCGTATTTAAGCCTTCCGCCTACGCGTAATATTCCGTCTTGATCTAGTATGGGATTTAAATCTGATAGTTTACTTTTACTGCTGACAGTTTTACCTAAGGTTAGATCTTGTATTTCATGATAGAATTCATCTTGCTGTATCTGACGTACAATCGTATATCTTGCTCGTTTTAACTCCGTCGTAGTAAGGTAGTCCTGTTTCTTGCTTTTTATAATCAATCGAAATACCCACGCTAGTACTCGAATAGCTTTCGTTAGGGATCTAAATTTATTTAGTAGATCACTTACTGTTTTATTACCTGATACTTGATTTGTATTAACTTGTTTTACTTTTCTCATCTCGTGATTTGTAGTAAACGATTTCTCTGTTTCTGTGGGCTCATACGCTGGTAGCCAAGTTAGTCCTTTCCACCACAAAGTGTGCTCTTTTAACTCGGAAGCTGTTAAACCTCGGCTCGCACAATCTGCCGGGTTTTCTTTAGACTTGATATACCGCCAGCACTCCGAGGGCATGGTTTGGGTTATTTGACGGACTTGGTTAGCTACAAATGGTTTCCATTTCACTGCGTCGCCGTTAAGCCAAGTGAAGTGAAAAAAGTGAAACCATGGAGTCCACCCAGCCGTAAATCTTGATATTTTAATTGTCTAGGCAACTTTTTATTTTTGCCATTAACTTCGAGAGCAGAAAAGCCCCACTCAGCTCCAGGCGCGGCAGTGATTTTACTTTATTTATTGGTACTAATTTTGTTTTTCCTGCTATAAGAACAACCGACGAAACATTGTTCCTGTTGGTTTTGCAGTAAACGACGCACGCGTAGGCTTTGGTGCTTGCGTCACTAAATCCGTGCAACTCAATCGTGTCATTTTCTGTTGTATTTAACCACCGTGGTACATGTAATTCTTTAATTATCGTGATGTCTTTTTTTATTCTGTTCCATTCCTTTAGAATATCTGATGGTATTGGTTCGTCCCATTCAAGGTTTGCTTGCCATACGGATTGAAACAATATCTTCAATGCAGCGGTTAATGGCGCCAACCAGCTTAATGGATCGAATAGCTTCGAAACGTCTGATAAAAGTGTCCTCTTTGTTGGTGTAGTTGAAGAAGAAGGCATTCTTGATTCAAATAGGAAGTGATCTTTCATCGGATTCCATTTAAGTCCTAATGTTTTTGTGGACTCCACTTGTTTAAAGTCGAAATTTTCTTGATAATCTTGATCACAGCTAACGTCGTTTAGAAATTCTGGTAGGTTGGCTTTCCATTTTCTAAGGTTAAAGCCACCTTTTTTATGTATCTATCTATGATATCTTTTTGCAGCTGTTTAGCCTCTGGTAACGAATGCGAGCCGTGTAGGAAGTCGTCCATGTAAAAGGACTCTTCAAGGGCACGGGTGGCTTGACTTTCTTGATAGTGTGCCTTTTCATCTTAAGCAAGTTGTTTCAGAGTCATCATTGCAAGAAATGGTGCTGATTTTGTTCCGTATGTAATTGTTGTTAGTTGGTATTCCTGCAAAGGACATGATTTATTATCGCGCCAAATTATTCTTTGAAATTTCTGATGATCAGGATGTATCCAAATTTGTCTAAACATTTTCTCAATGTCGGCGGTATAAGCAAATTGGTATTGCCACCACTTGATAATAAGGCTTTGTAAATCTTGCTGCAAATTTGGACCCCTGCACATGACGTCATTAAGGCTGTAACCGCATGACGTTTTAGATGACGCATTAAAGACTACACGTAACTTAGTCGTCGAGGATTCTTCCCGCTGTACACAATGATGAGGTAAATAAATGTCGGGTTTCAAGTTACTGTTCGTAGGCACGAGTGTCATATGTTCTAACGAGGAATACTCGTCGATAAATAATTTATAATCTCTTGCAATTTCAGATTGTTTATAAAATTTTCGTTCTAATTGATAAAATTGGGCCAACGCTTTTGATTTTGACTCTCCAATTTTTTCCTGAAATCCTGGTTTTAATGGAAGATATACTTCGTATCTACCGTCGTCTTTTCTTGAAGTGGATGATTGGTAGAATTGTACGCATTCTTGATCTTCTTCTGATAAGTCTGAGATCTCAGTAATATCGTCTATTTCCCAGAACTTTTGAATTTCGTCTAGGTTATTTACTACTACTTTGCAGTGGAAAGACTTTACATTACCACTTAGGATTCAACCTAGCTGCGTCTGTTGCGCGGTTGGTAATGTGGCATTTTCTCTGCATATACCGTCCATCAATATGTTGCAGTATATATCCGCCCCTTACAATGAATCTACGGGACGACTTTTATAAAATTCGGGGTTGGCGAGCTTGATATATTCCAAATAAGACCAATTTTGTTTTCTTATGGTGCAATTTGGTAAATTTTTAATTAAAGTCTTCATGATAAAAATTTCAGTTTCAAAGGAAAAATCGTTGATCATAGACTTGCATTTTAATGTCAACATTCCTTTACAATTACTTTCCTTCGCTCCCACCCCCGTGATTACGCCCCTGCATCTTTGTCGTGGTAATTTTAATAACTGGGCTGCATGCTCCGTTATAAGGGAGGTTTGAGAACCCTGATCTAAAAGTGCTCCTATTACATGATAAGTGCCATCTACGGCTTGAACTTTGATGACCGCCGTGGCTAATGTTCATTTTGCACACGTGATAATTCTTTCGTAATTTACATACGTGACTACAGCGTAATGCAGTTCTGTGACATTTAAATTAAAAACCAAGTTATTTCATTGTAGTCGCAATTGGAAATTATACTCAAAGTTAGCTAACATCCTACAGTATTGGTGACGGTGTTAGTGGCCTGTTCGGCTCTCGATAGACAGTGATAATACTAGATTTTAGTGTTAAACTTTCGTGCAGCGGTGAATCTAAATGCTAAGTTAACGAGTGTTTGCACCAAACCCATAAGTGACACGATTTGCACGGCGCTTATGCCCTTTTGGTCGCGACCAAATACTCAGTTAGCGCGGTGCCCGGTGAGTTAAACCGTGTTTGCTGTTGTGCCACCTTCATTGTTAACAATAAATAATTCGTGATGGAATGTACAAAGTGTTCTGGACTTGTTAAATCTGATGAATTAATGAAATGTTCTGCCTGCCCAGGCCCATATCATTATCATTGCGTAGGTTTGTCTGAAGCAGATTTCAAAAAAATCATACCAATGAATAAATTGAAATGGAAATGTCCCTCTTGTAAGCAAAACAAAAAAGGCAACAGTCACCACTCCAGTCCAGTGGTTACCAAGGATAATTCCACCGATGAGAATAACCCATCTCACTCGATAATGAATATCGAAGCGAGGTCAATAATGGCTCATATCGACTCGAGGTTTAATATTTTGCTTGACACAATCTAGTCATTTAAGTCCGATGTAACTGATCAACTTAACAAGTTATCTTTGACAGTGAGTACATGGGAAGTAAAAATAACCGGCATCGAGTCGTCTTTGGACACAGTTGCAGACCAAGTTACTCGGTTGGAATCTGAACGGGAAACCCTACTATCCGAGGTGAACGAGTTAAAAAGCAATCTTCAGCTTATTAAAGCCGAGAACATGCGTAACGAGCAGTGGGTTCGCCGGTCTAATATACAAATAAACTGAGCTCCCCAAACCGAAGGAGAAAACTTATTTCAGGTAATACGGAGCCTTGCAAATAAAAGCGGGTTCCCTATCAACACGGAAACGGATATTGACCTTATTACACGCGTTGCTGTCAAGAATGACTCTACTGACAGGAAACCAAAACCAATTATTGTCAAATTTCAAGCACGGCAACTATTCGGAAACTTAAGAATCTCGAGGCTGGTGATTTGGGTTTTTCAGGAAGCAGAGCTAATGATCGCATTTATATTAATGACCACTTATCTGCTTATAACAAATCCCTACTGTTAAAAGCTAAAAACAAAGCTAAAGAGAAGAATTATGCCTATTGCTGGGTGCGAAATTGTACGATAATGGTGCGTGGGTGCGTCGGTCGGACAAATCACCGGTTATACACATCACGTCGGAAGATAGTTTAAAAAAAAATACTTAACAAGGGTTACGTATATTTTTTATACAACTAACATGTTGTATTTTATAATTGTTAGTCCTGTATACTTTAAAGTTAAGAAACCTGTTTTTGCAACATTGGATAGTTTTAACATGATAATAATATGGTTAAGTTTTGTGTTCATAACGTCGTTTTTGCTGCTAGTTTATTATTACAACTGGATGCTCGTAACGTCAGTTGAGCTGTTACGCAATCATTGTTATTATTTTTGTCCGGCTGCTAATATAAAACAACCTATTGCATTGTATTTAGTAATTCAAATCAGATTTTACATTATTGGGTATAAAAAAATATCTATTAGAATATATTTCTTACTTAGGGACCAATATGGAGATTAATGTCTATTACCAAAACGTTCGCGGTTTGCGAATGAAAACTAAATCTTTTTTTAAAAACCTTTTAAATTCCGATTATGATGTAATATGCTTGAGCGAGACTTGGTTGCTTCCAGGTATCTTTGATGCCGAATTGTTCGATACCAGATACAATATTTATCGGACTGACCGAGATTACCAGCGTGTCGGGATGAGCCTGGGTGGCGGCACGCTCATAGCGGTGCGCCGATCATTCAGCGTAGACATGCATGACTCGAGCATCCTGCCAATATTTCTTGATGCAGACATTACCAACGTCAATATCGCTCTTAGCGTTGGATCCATCAAGAAATGTTTGCACATATTTTGTTGTTATTTCCCTCAAAATTTTAATCAAGCTCTTTCACAATTAACGTTTTTTGAACATATATCTGATGTATATATGGATTGCCCAGATGACGAGTTTATTTTGACTGGAGATTTCAATGTGCGGGAAGCTGTTTGGATCTTAAGACTTGCAGATGCAAGTTTCGTTGTACAAAATCCCTCAGCAGATGTGTTAACTTCTCAAGTGTTTATTTTTATGTGCTTTACGGGGTGGAATCAGTACAATGGCATTCAGAATACAAATAATAGATGTCTTGACTTGGTTTTTGCCAATAATGCCTGTTCTGTTACACGCGCTGAGCCTCTTTCTATCCCGGAAGACCCTCATCATCCTTCATTAATATTAAAATTTGATTTTGGATGCATTGATTCCTTGCTTCGACCTGCATCACGTGTATCACGACAATTTTTTAAAGCTAATTACGATCTTATTAATGCGGAATTATCTGAAGTAGATTGGGACTCTCATTTGAGTATAGATGACATCGAAAGGTTCATCGCTGTTCAGTGTTTTTATCAAGTGGTAGATGGGATTGTGGACAAGCACGTCCCTTCAAGAATCGTTACAGAAAGTCGCAAGTATCCAGTTTGGTTTAATCGACCATTAATTAAATTAATAAACAAAAAACTTAAAGTAGGTACATAAGAAGTGGAAAATATATGGTAAACAAAGTGATTATAGCTATTTTTACTTGTTAAGACGAGAGGTTAAAGGTTTGGAAGTTATTTGTTATGACTTATTTATATCGCGTGCTGAAAGTAATATAAAATATAGCTCTAAACAATTTTGGTCGTTCGTAAAATCTAAGCAGAGTAACAATGCCATCCCTGACTCCATATACTTTGATAACCAAGTAGTATCGGACGGCCAGAGCATGGCAGATGTTTTTAATACATTTTTTCAATCTGTATTTGAAGTGGACACAACTTCTGACTGTTCTTTATCCGTCCCAGAATCTAATGAAGCACTTATTAGTGTGGTAGATATTAACCCAAATATAGTTTTAAAACATTTGTCGCAACTTGACGTATCCAAGGGTAGTGGTCCAGATGGACTACAACCCATATTTTTAAAGCAGTGTGCTAAGCAATTGGCTTTACCCCTGTCAATTTTATTTAACGCTTCTTTAAAAAAAGGTATTTTACCAAAAGCTTGGAAAAGGTCTCCTATTGTTCCCATCCATAAAAGTGGTGACAAGCATTGTGTAAAAAAATATCGTGGTATTTCCAAGTTGTCTGTTATCCCCAAACTATTTGAAAAGATTGTGTATGATTGCCTTTTCCCAGCCGTCAAAACTTTTTTATCCCACCATCAGCACGGGTTTATCAGAGGATGCTCAACAGAAACCAACCTGTGTGAATTCTTGGACATCATTCTAGAAGCTATGAGTAATGGCTATCAGGTGGATGCAGTGTATACTGATTACTCAAAAGCTTTCGACAAAATTTCACATAATTTATTAACTAAAAAACTCGCAGCAATCGGTATACACGGCGACCTCCTGAGATGGCTTGAATCATATCTTCGGAACAGAACTCAAGCCGTTGCTGTAAAAGGATACATATCGAGTTTTATTCTCATTAGTTCCGGGGTCCCTCAGGGGTCCCACCTCGGGCCCCTGCTGTTTAACATTTTTATTATTGACGTAGCTAATTGCATACAGAATTTCCATATATTACGCTGATGACACTGACACTGATGACGCTTTACGCTGATGACACTAAAAATTTTTAAATTATTAAGACCGAACATGATTGTGTGAACCTTCAAAATGGTCTTAATTGCTTGGGTCAATACTGTGTTGCTAACAAACTAATTTTAAATACTGACAAGTGTTGTACAATTTCATATTCCCGGAAAAGTCAACCTATCATTTTTAACTATAAAATATTTAACGTCCCTTTAGTAAAAGTACCTGAAATTAGGGATCTGGGAGTTCAACTTGATCAACAACTATTACTCTCATCACATATTGACAAGATAGTGGCAAAGGCTTACAGAATGTTAGGGTTTATTTTTAGGCAGGGTACCGATTTCAAAAATGTTAATACTTTCATATTGTTATATAACGCACTTGTTCGTCCTCATCTGGAGTATGCATCTGCAACTTGGAATCCACAATACCAATGTTACATTGATTCTATTGAAATCATTCAAAAGAAATTTACGAAACGCTTAGCATATAAGTTTAAAAACCTCGAGTTCAAAGACATTGTCCCCTTGAAAATACGTAGGGAACATCATGACCAAATTTTGCTTTATAAAATTTTGAACAACATCGTCGATTCTCCATATCTCCTCAGTAACATTTCATTTAGGTGCTCATGTTTAAGTACTCGGTCGGAAAATATGTTCACTATACAATTTTGCAGGAACAACTATTAAAAAATCGCTTCCTCACAAGGGCGTGTTCCACTCATAATTGCAAATATAATCACACTGACATATTCTATGACGACTTTGGCAGCTATGTAAGTGCAGTTAAAAATACTTTGTAATTAGTTATAATTTATGTAAACTATTTCATTCCATGTCTAGAGAGTTACTGTTTTAAGTGGATGTTTTAATATAAGTGTTATAAGTGTAACATACATTGGTGAAAACTTTGTTGGCTGGCCTACAAAACTGGAGCATCCTTTAGCAAGTTTTCCAAACTATGGTGTCCATTATGCGAAAATAACGAACATAATTATAACTAGTTTGCAGTTCAACATAGACATCTTGCGAAAATTTTCGAATATATCAGCTAATAATAGCACATCGGACTTAAGGTATAAGTCTGTATAATCCCCCAAATTCTTTAAATTAAATAGTTTCCATACACGCTTCGCATGCTCATACTCCAAGTCAGATATAATACAATCGGTTATTGAGCTATAAAAACATTGTTGAGGAGGTAGTGCTTCCTCTTCATAAGTTTTCCAACAAGTAATATATTCGTATGGATATACACCCTTGCCTCTTAATAATAGAAAGTGGTCTTCGATTGGAAAAAAACTATGTAAATGTACGAAGTCTTCATTATTTAAATCAGCCGCAAGTTTTTCTAAACTACTTCCAAGAAATTTGAAGGAATCTACAAACCGAACAGCTACGAATTCGTCTATGCCTGTTTGGAAATACTTTGTAAATGAAATATAATTTTCTTTATTTTTTGCTATAACTTTTAACCTACCATTCATTTCTCCTAACTGTTTAATGAACAAATGGCAGTCGTATCCAGACAAATTATGAAAGAATATGGGTATAAATTTCGGTAAACGAAATTGAAGATTACAAAACGAGTGAGCAGCACCCCTGAATCGTCCCGATAAATGACAATGATCTCTGACAGCATCATCTAATAGCAGTTTGCTGCAAAGAAAACAATATTTCTCTTCTAAATACCGCTTTTCTTCATCCTCTGTGAGTTTCAAAGGAGCGGGGTTCTTATAAATTTCATTTATTCTAGCTATATCAATTTTCAAATAATCGAGAAATTTGGTAACACAATCACGCCCACGATAACTAACATATCTGTTGAGAGAACTATCATAGGAACATACAATATAATATGCAAACGCGGCTGGCACGTGTTTCTGTAATGATGTTGTACATTTTGAATCGAATTCATTATTTGTAATTGGTTGTAATATAGATTCAAAGTCCGCATAGATAACATAGGGCATAGTTTGCATTCTTTCAAAATTTTTAAATTGAATATGTGAACCACTTTCAGGTAAAACTGTTGCAACACCCCAACACACATGTGTGTTTAATTTATCTGCATTGTGAAAAAATATCAAACATTCCTCGCAAAGAAATATTTGTCCATTATGTTTCGTCAATTGTTTTTTTTACAAGACGACTTAATTTTTTTATCAGACAATAATGCGCATGGTTACCATTTTCCAACATCAAAAGATTTACATGGTGTTTCCTTTTCTTATCAGTTTTGTACTCCCCCGAAAAAAATGCGAGAGGCGGGGTTTCGCTCCTAAAAAAAAAAAAAATTTAGTATTTTTTTCGGTGTTTATCCCCCCATTTAGAGCGTTTGGGGCGGGTCCCGAGACTCCCAGATCACTCCTTCCCATAGCTTGCAATAGTCCATGTAATCAATACAAAAGGTTATCAACTACCTGGGTACCCTGCTGTCCCTTGCTCGCCCAGCCTATTGTTCGCCCGAACGTCAGCCCCTTTGTTCTCGGTGGCGTCCAACACCATTGTCTTGCATTGGGCGCGTTCCTACCTTTTATTACATATTACCTGATTGCGCTATTAATTGTTGTAATGCGATTTTTAATTTTACCTACGTGTTTCTCATATTATTTAATTAAGTAACCATAGTGGTTTTCTTAACATGCTGTTTTTAAGGGTCATAGTTCTAACCTAACCTAACCTAGCTTGTTGAAGTTAGCCTAACATCGTGAAACCTGTCCTAGCTTAACATACCTACTGTTTTTTAAGGGTTACAGTTCTAACCTTTTTTTTTTTTTTTTTTTTTGTTGACGGAGTGGAAATGCAATTTACGCATCCTCCCAGCCTGGGGATGGCTGTGCAATGGGAGGTATGACGGACTCTCAAAAGAACTACCGTCTAAAACCACTCCGGCGTTTAACCTCCCTGGCCAGTAGTGAGGCGCCGCGGAACCGCTAAAAAGCATTCTCCACTGACGCGCCTCCCGGCCTGCTCCGAAGAGCCCCCCCCTTCTCCGCCAAAGGAGGAGACGGCTGTGAACAGCCCGCGACCGTCTCCCCAGACCGGTAAAGCCGTGCAATGTGGGCCCCCAACCCACTGGCTCTACAAGAAGTTCGGGCGAGCAGCGAACCGAAGTCCGCTGAGTTCGCCTTCCCTTCAACGGTCTGCCTGTGGTGGATGGTGCTTTCCGGATACCCAACCGCATTGGGTTGGTCCCATACCCTTCAAACACACCCCACCACAGCTGTCCCACCAATAACTACAGTGCCCCCCGGTATTCCAGAAGACACGTAGAAGGACACCAACCGCAAATGTGACGGAAGGAAGCTGTCCAGGGCGGAAACGGCCTCGAAGGCACACGCAACCGCCCCTTTCAACAACCTCAGTCACTGCCCCCTCCAGGCGACTGGTTAAGCTTTCCGGGAACAGAAACGGCCTCGTAGGCACACGCAACTGACCCTTCAAACTACCCCAGTCACCAATCCTCAAAAGGCAACAGATGGAAGCTGTCCAGGGCGGAAACGGCCTCGTAGGCACACGCAACCGCCCCTTCAAACGACCTCTGTCGCCGCCCACAACTGGTGGACGAAGCAGCTTCTCCGAAGAAAAGCCGCTTGTCACACCATCCCTCCCCAGGTGACAGAAGGAAACTTTCCGGGGCGGAAGTGGTCTCCACACAACCGCAACCCTTCAAGAAACCCCTGTCACCACCCCCGTGCCGGATATTCGCCATGGACTGAAAGAATCCCCCATAAGGAGAAAGTCTCAGCCGATGCCCAGGGTGCACCAGCCCAGATGCTGCGTTCTCTCCGGATCGAGATCAAGAGAGACTGCAGCACCCAGGCCAACGTGGAGGAATCCGGCCCGCACCCCTTACAGTTCTAACCTAACCTAACCTACCTTACTGAACATACCTACTGTTTTTAAGGGTTACAGTTCTAACCTAACCTAACCTACCTTACTGAAGTTAACCTAAAATTATACAACCTAATCTAACTTAACATACTTACTGTTTTTAATACTTACCTAACCAGCTTGGTGAAGTTGACCTAACATTATACAACCTAATCTAACTTAAAATACTTACTGTTTTTAATACTTTGAAGAAAATAAAGATGAACCAACCAACAAAGAAGTTACGAGTGGTTTTAATTTTTAACACCCCATGGTCGACTATTTTGAAGGATCACCTAACTTTACATCAGCTTAACCTAAGCTAAGAGCTGATTTAAATCTAGCTTTAGTCCTAAGTTTCACTTAATTGAATTTACCTAAGTTAATTTTAGTAAATCTAGCTAATCGTAGTATTCGTAGTATTATCTTAAGCTGTTGTTACTTAGAGGCTATTCTAAACAACTATCAAAACCATATATTGCATATAGGTATTTCTAAATGAATTACCTTCACTTAGGTTGTTAAAAATATAGTGGTTAAATGCAATCTAACCTACGTACGGGTATGTATCTACGAGCATGTATCTGCGGCTAACATTGGCTATTACATTATCTATCTAGTACGTATATGTGGTTTACCTTCACATACATTTTAATTTTATTGTAACACACTAGTATGTAAAACTTAAATGAAGCATGTAAACTGGTTCTGACTTGATTCAAAGTGCTATGGAGTAGGTGTATCAATCAAAAAAGCCTGTATCGACAAGTTTTGTGTACCCGAGTGCACTGTTATAACGGTTTAATTGTTTTATTGGTAGCCGCCTATTATGTTTTATGGTCACAACGGATGCGATTGTTACTTGTGCGTTTTATTATTTTGGGTGTTGCTGAATAAGCGTCGTCTGTGTTAGATGAACTACAAGTTCAAACACGTTTTTAGGAAGACGCTTAACTTACGGAGCGTATAAAAGCGGTGGGGTATTGTGTCTGAACAACTATTAGCCGCGCAACAGTCTTCGTTACCGGAGCTCCCTGTACTTAAAGTAGTATATAGACATAATAGTGTTGTGTCGTGCAGTGAAATGTTTATAAAAAGGTCTAATAATGGATGTGAGTATGTACAAATATTTTAACTTAATTGTGTGTTTTTTAGCATTTGTTCACCGTGTTTTTGTTAAGAGTATTGTATTTAAACAGTTGTGTAATTTATTGTTTGATATTGTTTCAGTTCTCTGAAAATACTTTCAAGAACTATTACTACCCGGAAAATAAAGATGAATCAACCGACGAATAAGGCACGCCTGGTTTTAAAGTTAAGCAGGCCATGGCAAAAAAGCGTTCAGTAAATAACATCGACAGCTTTTTTGAACGTCCCAAGAAGAAAACTAAAGTATTGAAGCGCTCTTCCAATGTCAGCCAAAGTTCTCCTGACGGGGTGGGCTATATATCAACCGAACAAGACGACGGGGCATACGCTTCTCACTTGATTAAAATCAAGATATATGATTTGCAAAAAATTAAAAACATTCCGCCGACTGAGCACTGGAAACACGCAGATGTCAGATTAAAATTCTACGCGCCTTCTGAAAAAGACACTCAGCTCCAAACTACACGTGATGTTATATTTAACATCACAAAGCAAGTAGCTTCTAAAGACAGTTGTATGAAATATTTTATTGACAATAAGAAACAGTGATAAAAAGTGTTTGTGTAGGTTAAACAAAAGCTTGTTATTGTATTACATGTAAAAACCTTACCTTTTAAGAATTCAAGACCTTTTCCAGTCTAAACAATTATCTTTTCTTTGTAAAATTAAATTGTGCGAAATACTTTATTTACTATAAGATGCAGTGATAAAAAGTGTTTGTGTAGATTAAACAAAATGGATAGTTTGAACTGTGACATCTATGATGCCCAACTCATCAGACTCTGTGAAGAGCTTGAAGAAGATCAAGAATTATACGCCATTGGGGAATTTATAAGCCAACTTCATCGTGACGCGTAAGTAATATTTTTGATTCCTAATATTCCTGTTCTAACCTGTTTATAAGTTCTTGAACAATACTTGACGAAGGATGGGTTTCCGACTCGTTGAGACTTGATCTTATTGTTATGGAAACAATTAGGAGGGGGCGCTCCTATATAACCGAGGTACCCGATGTTGAAATCATTCACTGTTTTGGTTGCTGTGTTTGAGTTACTAAGTGCCGGTTTATTCCATCATGGTGTTCGTCATAATCCATTTAGTCCGTGATCAAATTGAGTGTT
Organism: Acleris cristana; assembly: GCA_948252455.1. Classification (NCBI taxonomy): domain Eukaryota; kingdom Metazoa; phylum Arthropoda; class Insecta; order Lepidoptera; family Tortricidae; genus Acleris; species Acleris cristana. The sequence continues at coordinate 20,544,799 of OX411771.1, read as the reverse complement.
TAAGTAAACAGTTTATTATAGCTAATTTCCATAGAAGCATACGGTTGTGGTTTATATCAAATCAATTACCCGCCACACTATTAGAAGATCCTGATATAAGACCATATTTTACACCATGTGATGGACATATTAAAGGCAAACAGAATAGTTCATCATCAGATGTGATTGATGGAGTTTTAACAATGCAAGCATACTGCCAACAATGTACCCAAGATTTAGGTTAGTATAGTATCCCAACCAATTAATCCATAAGTCTGTATTTGTTATTAACACATACATTATTTTTAATTTCATGTTTTCTTATGTTTATAGATCTTCTCAAGTCGGGCGTGGAGTAAAGAGGACAGCTTCGGAGTCAGAAGACGTGCTGACAAAGAAAAACCGTCCTTCAACCAGTCACGATGCAGAATCAATATCACCCGATTTTTTTTTAGATAAAAATGTGAGTACAAAAAATAATGATAATGTTGAATGTTCTGTGTGCAGTAAGTTTGTATCCAAAAGATATTTTACCAACCATTTGAATAGTAACATGCACAAAAATAATGTCTTAAGGTCCGACGATCAGTGGGTTAATGTACAGTTAATTGAAAACGCATTTAGGAATAGGGTGGCTACGTACAGAATATTGCTTAATGAAAATGTTCACAATCCATTTACCCCCGAAACAATTTTACAAAACAATAAAGAAAAAATCTTTACATTATTGGATCGATCACTTGCTGATCATTGTGCCTTAAAAGTAAATTTTATTCTCAATGCAGATTTTACTCAAGATAGCAAACAACTAAATAATACGTTTGACTTTCAATTTAGCAACAATGTAGTAAATCATAGCAGCATCATTTGACAAGATTATCTAACTTTGAGAGAAAAGATAGTGGTTGGAGTTTAGTAAAATTCAACTATCTAGATGTGAATGTAAATAAATTTAACTCATTACGTGGTTCTTCCTATATAGAATTACCGAGAGATATAATGAATAAAAAGGCAGTTATTAACGTGAAAAACAATGACCATGAATGTTTTAGATGGGCTGTATTGTCGGGGTTATATCCACCTACTAACCATCATACAAATACAACGAATTCATATATATTGCATAAAAATAAATTAAATTTTGAAAATTTTACTTTCCCATTTAAATTAACTGATATTCATAAATTTGAAAAAATAAATGATATAAGCATAAATGTTTTTGGACTCGAGTACAATTTACAAAGTAAAAAACATGATGTGATAGGACCATTACACTTTACTAAATGTAAAAAAGCTAGGCACTTAAACTTATTATATTTAACCAAAGGTAGCGAAGCACATTATTGCTTTATCAAAAATTTATCTAGATTAGTATCTACACAACTGAATAATACACAACATGCTGTACATATTTGCGATGGTTGTCTAACAAGCTTTACATCAAATGAAAATTTATTGAATCATCAAAGAAATGACTGTTTCCATGTTTGTACAAATTTACCTTCAGAACAGGATAAAAGGAAAAACTGGTTCAATGAAAATGTGCCATCTAACCAACTTACCTTCAATAATTATGATCGTAAATTAAGGGTGCCTTTTGTTGTTTATGCCGATTTTGAGGCTTTTTTAAATCCAATTCCTTCATGTTTCAATAATCCTAGTACATCCTCTACAACAAATATACAAAAACATGAGGTATATAGTTTTGGATACTACATTAAGTGTTCTTATGATGATAAGTTGTCAATATATAGAACATATAAAGGTAAAGATTGTGCCGAGACATTTATGAAATACATTAAAAAAGATTTAGAAAACATTTGTAGGAGTAATACTTTTGGCAAAACTCCTTTACCTTTGTCTGATGCAAATAATTTAGATGTTGCTCAGAGTATCACATGTTACATTTGTGATAAAAAATTAAACGGTGAATCCACTATTTCTTATAATCATCATACAGGTTTTTATGAAGGAGTAGCACATCAAATTTGTTCTGAAAAATACAGGGCACCTAATTTTGTACCTGTATTTTTCCATAATTTGAGCAACTATGATAGTCATTTTATAGTACATGGTCTTGGATTTGAGGAAGGAAACATTGAATTGATACCAGAGAACAAAGAGAAATACATTTCCTTTACTAAATCCTTGAAAGTGAATAATCGCACAATAAAATTGAAATTTCTTGATTCACTTAAACTTATGAGTTGTAGTCTTGAAAAATTAGCCAAAACCTTGACACCCGAACAATTTCGTGAATTAAAATTGAGTTTCCCATGTGAAGAGGATTTTAAACGATTAATACGAAAGGGTATCTATCCCTATGAACACATGACATCATATGACTCGTTAAAGTTAACTTCTCTTCCCTCTCAAGATAAATTCCACAGTTCTCTGACTGATTGCAACATTTCAGAAGACGATTATAAACATGCGAAAGATGTTTGGTCCCATTTTCATTGTGAAAATATGGGGGATTATTCTGATTTGTATTTAAAAACAGATGTTTTGTTACTAACAGATTTATTTGAAAATTTTAGAAATGTATGTCTTAGAACATATGGGTTAGATCCAGCCCATTACTATACTGCTCCGGGATTAAGTTGGGACGCGATGCTCAAAACTACAAAAATAAATCTAGAACTCTTAACCGACATTGATAAAATAGCTTTCATAACTAAAAATATTCGAGGTGGCATATCACAATGCAGTAAAAGACACGCAAAAGCTAATAATACATTTATGTCAGAATATGATCAAAATATTCCTTCTTCATATCTTATGTATTTGGATGCAAATAATCTTTATGGTTGGGCTATGTCCCAATGTCTCCCTACTGGTAAATTTGAATGGGTAAATGTAGATACTGATTTTAATGTTTCTGATGATGCTGAACATGGATTCATTTTAGAAGTCGATCTAGAATACCCACACGAATTGCATGACTCTCATTCGGATTTACCATTCTGTCCTGAAAATGTTTGTTTAGGGAATTCCAAAGAAAAAAATTGATACCTAATTTAAATAGGAAAATGAATTATGTTCTACATTACAGAAATCTTAAACAATGTTTGAAGAATGGTTTGCAATTACTTAAAATCCATCGCATTTTGAGATTCGAACAATCTAATTGGTTAAAAAGTTACATAGATTTAAACACACGCATGCGATCGCAGGCAACTTGTGACTCTGATAAAGATCACTATAAAAGTATGAATAATTCAATGTTCGGTAAGACCATGGAAAATGTTTTGAAATATGTTAACGTTAAATTGTTAAATCATTGGAAAAATCATGGGAAATCACAGGGGGTTGAATCCATGATAGCGAAACCTGAGTTCCACAGTTTATCAGTATTTTCGGAGAACTTAGTTGCTATTCAATTGAATAAAACTAAAATCTTTTATAATAAACCAATTTACTTAAGATTTTGTATTTTAGATATATCTAAAACTTTCATGTATAAATTTCATTACGATTACATGAAAACCAAATATCAAGAAAATCTCAGGCTTCTTTATACTGATACCGATAGTTTAGTATATCAAATATTCACTGAAAACTATTATGAGGACATAAAATCAGAGCTCGATTTATATTTTGACACATCAGACTATCCACCTAACAATGAATATGGTTTACCATTAATAAAAAAAAGCGGTTGAGGTTTTTCAAAGATGAAAATAACGGTAAAATATTTAAAGAGTTTGTTGGCCTACGATCTAAAATGTATGCCTTAGATGTTGAGAATCATAGTCTTATATCAAAAGCTAAAGGAGTCAATAAATGTGTTACTAAAAAACTGACCCTTAACGATTATAAAAAGTGTTTATTTGAAAAAAATATGCAACATGCTCAAATGCTGAGATTTCAATCAATGAAACATGTAATATTTACTCAAAATATAAATAAAGTATCATTATCTCATAACGATACAAAACGGTACTTGTTAGAAAACTCTTCGGACACTCTAGCGTGGGGGCATTATAAAATACCCCATGGATCATCACAAAATAATTTTTCCATGTAATTTATAATCACAGAACATTCAAAAATTTCAACTTAATTTTTTGTACATTGTGTATTTTTAATTTTTAATTGTGATTTGTGAATTGTAATAATTGTAGAAAATGTAAATACATTTTAGTTTTTTGTAAATATAAATTGGTGAAGGTGAATTAAAATAAAGTGGTTGTACTCTGCATTTGTTTTTTAGTTATTATTTTATAGTAACTTGAAAAGAGACTTATGTTATGTTGAGTTTTTGTACTGTTTCTTAAAAAAAAAAAATGATACTCAGAAAAGTGTAAATTTCAAAATAAAAAAATATTTGGCTATGATATCTTTGTTTTGTTTAATGTGTTTACCCTTATTGTGGTGGATTTATTTAAAAAGTAATTGAGTTCATAAATTGTGTCATTTCAAGTTTATCTGTTTTCATATCAACACGTATTACGAGTTTTAATTATGATACATTTTTATCATCCTTTCACAACCATTGTAGCTGGTCCAAGTGGATGTGGCAAAACTCAATTTGTCACAAACTTTTTAAATAATTTCAAAGATGTATGTAATGTTGAATTTGATGAAATAATTTGGTTTTATGATGAAATGCAACCCCTGTACAATCTGGAAAATGTAAATTATAGTCAGGGAATACCAGATTTTTCAATGTTTGATGGGAAGAAACCTAAGTTTCTTATAATAGATGACCTGATGAGAGAATCAGATGGACGAATAGTTGACATTTTCACAAAAGGTAGCCATCATAGAAACTTAAGTGTTTTTTATATTACTCAAAACATATTTCATCAGGGGAGAGGCCAACGAGATATTTCACTAAATACAAGTTACATTGTATATTTTAAGAATCCCAGGGACAAAACCCAAATACGCTACTTGTCACGACAAGTTTACCCGGAAAACCCAAAATTTGTAGATGAAGCCTACAAAGATTCTACTAAAGAACCACATGGTTACCTCATGATTGATTTGAAACAAAATACAAATGACATATGTCGTTTTAAAACAAAAATATTTCCGTTTGATGGACATTGCACAGTGTATGTTCCTAAAAAGGGGTTTAAATACGATAAAAATCAACAAATTTTACTCAGTTCTACATGATGCATGCGAGAGTAAACACATATAAACATTTACTTGAAGCATTGCAGTTGCTTAAACCAAAATATCGCACGGCGTTACTTAAATCTTGTGATGATGATGAGATCAACATTATTTGTGAGTGCATTTATAACATCCTAAATGGAAAAAATCCTTTAGAAAAAAAAGAAAAATCTAAATTAAAAAAATATAAAGATATCTTACGGAAATTAGTTTCAAAAGGAAAACATAAAATAAGAAAAACTGTTATAATTCAAAAGGGAGGTGCATTATTATATTAGGAGCAGTTTTAAGTGCCTTAGTTAACTCTTTATCATAAACAAAATGGAAAATACGAAAAAAATGCTATTAGTAGAATCAGATTTTATTGAAAGACTCAAACGCAATGAGAGCCTACCTGAAAATTCATCATCCCGTCTAGATGCTGAGATGCAAAAAATCCTTAAAAGTAAAATGAATGATCGTGAAAAAAGGACCTTATATTCACAAGCATTGCAACGATTTTTACATTTTATTGAAACAGATCGAAAACCATTTAGAATACCAATTGTAACGGAGGGGGAGGTTCAACTCAACTACGAAAGTAATGATCTAAAGTCAAAAGTGAACAAAAAGGAGGTTAATGAATATAATGAGTCAGTTGCAAAACCACCTTTACCAGAAGGAGATGGTACTACAGCAGTTACACCGATTGGTAAAACAAATACAGAACCGATGCCAATTAGCCCATCAAAAATTATAGATATATTACCCAAATCATATGAGAAAAAAACTCGAACTTTGTTGGATTGCATTGTTTTAAGTAAACCAAAAATTTGGTGGAAGCCAACTGGTGAAGTTGTAATAAACAACCGCACCATTTCAAATAGTAATATTACTGATCTGATAAGTGACACGGTTAGATCTCTAAAACGTCCTAAACCAACAGGGTGGGAAGAGTTTGCATTACTTTTAAGAGATATAAGAGTTCCTTTAAGCTGAATAGGCAATCCTGCAAACTTGGAATTTATTAAAACAGCTCAATCGATTGAACCCATTACATTACCTGCATCTACAAGTACGAGATCGTCAACAGATAAAGAAAAACAAAGAGCTACACCACTTACTACAGAACAAATTAAGCGTCATCATAAGAAAATTGATTGGGAAAAATGGACTCCTTATTAGATATTAATAGGATCTACTATGATGTCTCCAATCCAGCTGGTTATAGTAGTTTAAATAATATAGCGAAGGAAATGAAAGAACAAATGAACAAAGAGGAAGTAAAAAAATGGTTACAATCTCAAGATACGTACACGCTACATAAACCTATTCATAAGCGATTCACCAGAAATAGATATATCCTATCTAACTTTAATGAACTCTGGCAAGCTGATCTAAGTGACATGAGTACGTATAGTCAATATAATCATGGATACAAATATATTCTTTGTGTTATTGATGTGTTCAGTAAATATGCTTTTGCGAGAGCCATGAAAAAGAAAGATTCATCAACAGTTAAAGAATGTTTTGAAAGCATATTTACCGAAGCCAACTCTGTTCCTCGTCATATACAATCTGATAAAGGTACAGAATTTGTTTCAAAGGTAGTGAGAGATTATTTTAAGAGCAAAAACATTAATTATTATACTACTAATAACCCCGACATTAAAGCAAGTATAGTAGAAAGGTTTCAAAGAACTCTTAAAATGAAAATGTGGCGTTACTTCACCCATAATAATACATATAATTACACTAAAATTTTACAAGGTCTTCTTCATTCGTACAACCATACCTATCATTCTAGCATTAAAATGCGACCAATTGATGTTAATTCTGGTAATATTATGACCGTTTGGAATAATTTATATTATCGAAAAAAAGATTTCGTTCGACAAATTTCATTGGAAACACCAAAATTTAATGTAGGCGATCATGTTAGAATAGCTAAATATAAACATGTATTCCAAAAGGGTTATGAAAGTAACTGGAGTGATGAAATATTTATAATTAATTCAATTATTAATAGATCACCGCGAGTTGTTTATATGTTAAAGGATTTGGAAGGCGAACCCATCATTGGTACATTTTATTCTAGAGAGTTACAAAAAGTGACTTACCTCCCCTCCACCGAGTATAAAATTGATAAAATAATACGTTCGCGTCATATTAGAAGCATAAAGGAAATACTAGTGAAGTGGCAAGGTTATCCCAATAAATTTAACTCTTGGATACTCGCATCAAGCTTGAAAAAAATATGAACGAAAATAGTTTTTATTGAACTTTGTTAAGCAACAGTTCAACGGATTACTATACGGACAACACGACTGCACGTTTTCTAACTAAATTACCTAAGAACATAAAATTAGAAGGGGAGTGGGTAGTTGGATTAGTGGAATTTCAATACCCGTGTTCCATGTATAATGTTCAAGAGCATGAAAATATAATTTACATAAAGAAAAAGGTGGTGTCACCCGCAAACAAGTCAACAAAAATTGTTGATATAAAAACTCATATACCAGCCACTACATACGATAATATTGATCATTTCCTTCAAGCGTTTAATGAGAACCCACAACTAAAAAATAATGTCAAATTTAGGTATGATACATTGACAAAAATGGTTGGAGTAACAACAACAAATAATGAAATAACCTCTATCATAACAACCCCGATACTAAGCCTTCAGCTGGGTTTCAAACCGAGATCAAATTTGAAACAAGTTACACATGGAAAAAACCCTGCCAATTTATATTTAGGGTTACCACCACAAATATTTGTTTACACCGATATAATTCATCCGCAAGTAGTTGGAGATGTTATAACAGCATTGCTTAGAATAATACCACTAGATCCAACTAAGTTTATTTATGGTGCATATAAAACTCACATTTTCTCACCTGCTCACATGTACCGGTTTTACGTAGGGAGTTCGATACTATTGAAATAGATATAAGAACAACTACCGGTGTTAATGTACCATTCCAATTTGGTAGCTCCTGCGTGAAGCTACACTTTCAACGAGTAAAATGAATTATAACAGATCGTCAGTCTCTTGCCCTTACCAGCATTATTATTCGCATCAAGCCGGCTCTGGTGTAGGAATTGTCTATAAAGGAGTTCCATTTCAACGAGGGCATGGTATAGGGAGTTTTTTGGGAGGGCCATTTAGATCAGTGCTCCCTTTGTTATCTAGTGGTTTGAAAACCATTGGAAAAGAAACGTTAGGTGCAGGGGTTGGTTTGTTATCCGATATGGTAAATTCACGCCCTATGGATAGTTCGATTAGATCACGATTCAAGGAGGCAAGTGCTAATTTAAAAAGAAAAGCCGATGAAAAAATTGATTCCCTCATGTCGGGATCTGGGTATAAAATGACATCTAAAAGAAGGGAACCGCTCATTACATTGAAAGCATCGAGACGAAGAGGAAGTAAAAAAAATAAAAACAAAACTCTTGAGGATATATTTACAAACTAAATAATGTCATTCCTACATAGTCATTCTTGTGAATGTGCGAAATCTGAATTAGATATATTTGCCCTTCCATCAACTCAAACAAGTATTGAAAGTGGACAGTGGGTTCATTACAAACCAATTTCATCTTTAAGTGATGACGCTCCTATCGAATTCCAAGTTCCCGGATCAGGAGATGACTATGTTGATCTATCCCACACAATGTTACATATTAATGCTAAAATATTGAATCAGGATGGCACAAAATTAAAACCAGATACCCTGGTTGCACCCGTCAATAACTGGTTACATTCCCTTTTCAGTCAACTAGATGTATATTTAAATCAAAAACTCATATCACCCCCAAACAATACATATGCTTACCGTGCTTATATGGAAAATCTTCTAAACTCTGGACCAGCAGCCAAAGAAACTCACCTTACTTGTGGATTGTGGTATGCTGATACTGCAAATCATATGGATACTATTGATGCAAATAACAAAGGGTTTTTCAAAAGACTAGAATTTACCAAAGAGAGTAAGGAAGTGGAAATGATGGGGCATTTACATGCCGACATATTTAACCAAGAGAAATTCTTAATAAATGGTGTCGAAATACGTATTAAGTCAGTACGTTCGAAGGAGTCATTTAATCTAATTTGTCACCAAGATAAAAAAATTAAAGTGCAAATAATGGATGCCAGCCTCATTATAAGAAGGGCACGAATTAATCCTAGCGTTTTGTTAGCACATCAAAAAGTATTGGCAACAACGACTGCAAAATATCCTATTACAAGAGCAGAAGTTAAGGTTCTTACATTACCGTCAGGGATACAGGGTAAAACATTGGATAATATATTTCTCGGGCAAATTCCTAAACGATGTTTTATTGGTTTTGTATTAAATTCAGGGTTTAATGGCAATTTAGCTATGAATCCATTTAATTTTCAACACTATAATATGAATTCGTTTAGTTTATATGTCGATGGTCATGAAATTCTTTCTAAAACATTACAACCATCATTTGGTTCTGGATCTGGGTTAATAGCATCATCATATCACACTTTATTTTCCGGAACTGGTATTCATTTTCACAACGAAGGTAATGATATAAGCAGAACGGATTATGGAGCAGGTTATTGTTTGTTATGTTTTGATTTAACCCCTGATTTATCTGCTAGTTCAACTTCATACTGGAATCTTGTAAGACATGGAAGTGTTCGCTTAGAAATTCGCTTTGATGTTGCTCTACCCTGCACCATTAATTGTATTGTGTATGCAGAATTTGATAACGTTATTGAAATAAACAAAAATCGTGATATATCTGTAGATTACAATAGTTAGTAAACACATAAATACAATGTTTTAATCAATTTAGTTTATTTCATTGTAGCCATTGTTGGCAACATCATCAAATTATTCATATTTTTTATTTAAAAATGGATACAAATGAAATTCAATTTTGTATGAAAAAAATCAGCCCTTCGTTTGAATTCAACGTTTTTGCTGCTAACAAAATTCCTATTTGGGCTAATCTTCCCGTCTTTATTGTGAGTAATTTGGACCCAGACTCGAAACCGGGCTCCCACTGGGTTGCTATACATATTGACATTAATGGTATAGGGGAATACTTTGACTCCTTTGCTCGGAAACCTTCAGGTTATCATAAGTTATTTTTAAAAAGGAATACCAAGCGCTGGTCTTATAACTATAAACCACTTCAAAACCATTTTACCTCTGTTTGTGGGGAATATTGTTTAGTTTATTTGTATTTTAAATTTCATGGAAAAACTATGAAAGATTTGCTAAGTTTGTTTTCTGAAAATTCATTATGTAATGATCTTATATTAAGAAATATGTTTAAGACTTTTTTTGTGAAATAAAAGAATATGTGAACTAAAATAGGATTTTTATTTTTACATGTAATACAATAACATTTTGTTTAATCTACACAAACACTTTTTATCACTGCATCTTATAGTAAATAAAGTATTTCGCACAATTTAATTTTACAAAGAAAAGATAATTGTTTAGACTGGAAAAGGTCTTGAATTCTTAAAAGGTAAGGTTTTTACATGTAATACAATAACAAGCTTTTGTTTAACCTACACAAACACTTTTTATCACTGTTTCTTATTGTCAATAAAATATTTCATACAACTGTCTTTAGAAGCTACTTGCTTTGTGATGTTAAATATAACATCACGTGTAGTTTGGAGCTGAGTGTCTTCTTCAGAAGGCGCGTAGAATTTTAATCTGACATCTGCGTGTTTCCAGTGCTCAGTGGGCGGAATGTTTTTAATTTTTTGCAAATCATATATCTCGATTTTAATCAAGTGAGAAGCGTATGCCCCGTCGTCTTGTCCGGTTGATATATAGCCCACCCCATCAGGAGAACTTTGGCTGACATTGGAAGGGCGCTTCAATACTTTAGTTCTCTTCTTGGGACGTTCAAAAAAGCTGTCGATGTTATTTACTGAACGCTTTTTTGCCATGGCCTGCTTAACTTTAAAACCAGGCGTGCCTTTTTCGTCGGTTGATTCATCTTTATTTTCCGGGTAGTAATAGTTCTTGAAAGTATTTTCAGAGAACTGAAACAATATCAAACAATAAATTACACAACTGTTTAAATACAATACTCTTAACAAAAACACGGTGAACAAATGCTAAAAAACACACAATTAAGTTAAAATATTTGTACATACTCACATCCAATATTAGACCTTTTTATAAACACTTCACTGCACGACACAACACTATTATGTCTATATACTACTTTAAGTACAGGGAGCTCCGGTAACGAAGACTGTTGCGCGGCTAATAGTTGTTCAGACACAATACCCCACCGCTTTTATACGCTCCGTAAGTTAAGCGTCTTCCTAAAAACGTGTTTGAACTTGTAGTTCATCTAACACAGACGACGCTTATTCAGCAACACCCAAAATAATAAAACGCACAAGTAACAATCGCATCCGTTGTGACCATAAAACATAATAGGCGGCTACCAATAAAACAATTAAACCGTTATAACAGTGCACTCGGGTACACAAAACTTGTCGATACAGGCTTTTTTGATTGATACACCTACTCCATAGCACTTTGAATCAAGTCAGAACCAGTTTACATGCTTCGTTTAAGTTTTACATACTAGTGTGTTACAATAAAATTAAAATGTATGTGAAGGTAAACCACATATACGTACTAGATAGATAATGTAATAGCCAATGTTAGCCGCAGATACATGCTCGTAGATACATACCCGTACGTAGGTTAGATTGCATTTAACCACTATATTTTTAACAACCTAAGTGAAGGTAATTCATTTAGAAATACCTATATGCAATATATGGTTTTGATAGTTGTTTAGAATAGCCTCTAAGTAACAACAGCTTAAGATAATACTACGAATACTACGATTAGCTAGATTTACTAAAATTAACTTAGGTAAATTCAATTAAGTGAAACTTAGGACTAAAGCTAGATTTAAATCAGCTCTTAGCTTAGGTTAAGCTCATGTAAAGTTAGGTGATCCTTCAAAATAGTCGACCATGGGGTGTTAAAAATTAAAACCACTCGTAACTTCTTTGTTGGTTGGTTCATCTTTATTTTCTTCAAAGTATTAAAAACAGTAAGTATTTTAAGTTAGATTAGGTTGTATAATGTTAGGTCAACTTCACCAAGCTGGTTAGGTAAGTATTAAAAACAGTAGGTATGTTAAGTTAGATTAGGTTGTATAATTTTAGGTTAACTTCAGTAAGGTAGGTTAGGTTAGGTTAGAACTGTAACCCTTAAAAACAGTAGGTATGTTCAGTAAGGTAGGTTAGGTTAGGTTAGAACTGTAACCCTTAAAAAACAGTAGGTATGTTAAGCTAGGACAGGTTTCACGATGTTAGGCTAACTTCAACAAGCTAGGTTAGGTTAGGTTAGAACTATGACCCTTAAAAACAGCATGTTAAGAAAACCACTATGGTTACTTAATTAAATAATATGAGAAACACGTAGGTAAAATTAAAAATCGCATTACAAAAATTAATAGCGCAATCAGGTAATATGTAATAAAAGGTAGGAACGCGCCCAATGCAAGACAATGGTGTTGGACGCCACCGAGAACAAAGGGGCTGACGTTCGGGCGAACAATAGGCTGGGCGAGCAAGGGACAGCAGGGTACCCAGGTAGTTGATAACCTTTTGTATTGAGTACATGGACTATTGCAAGCTATGGGAAGGAGTGATCTGGGAGTCTCGGGACCCGCCCCAAACGCTCTAAATGGGGGGATAAACACCGAAAAAAATACTAATTTTTTTTTTTTTTAGGAGCGAAACCCCGACTCTCGCTCGTCAGAGCACCATTTTTTTCGGGGGAGTAGAGTCGGGGGCAGTACCGAGGATTCCCTACTACTGTTTTGTTTTTTAATCCGTAAACATTAACGCTTATGTTTCGGTTATTGTTTTCGAATATTTTGATGTCGAAGAGACCAACCGGAAACGTCATATTTTTTGTCTCAAGTACGCTTTCAAAATGCGGGTAAGATGATAATCGATCCTGATTGTTTTGAACAGGAAATAACGCTGCCATTATACACCATAAAAAACAGAAATTGTCACTATTTTTAATATTAACGCAAGCTCGTCTCAATTTTTAACATTTTAGGCAATTCGATAAAACCGGATGCTCTCAGTGGATTGTATTTGTTAATGTTGATTTCTAAATAAAGATTTCGTAAAAAACACCAACCACTGTCCCTTTCTTGAAATTCATCTATTTTTTTGCATAAAGTATTCACAATTAATGAGAATATTTCGTTAAATTCAGAGCTCTGATTTAAAATGATATTTTGCGTAGCAAAGGATTTGATTTCACATGTATCATTTTTCGGTAAACAAAATTCAGCAAACAACTCAAAGTTGGCTTTAATAGATCCAAAAGAGGCTCTCCTTGCTTCAAGAATTTGACGAACTCGCTCGCGAACCGTGCTCAGAAACCGTGCAGGTGACTCATGACAACTACTATCTGGACCTCGTACTCTATATGACGCTATCCTATTACGAAAAGCACTGCTTATTTTCTCAATGTCTGAGGTTAATTGAATAGAATTATTATTTTTATGTAAGTTAGTACGCAAGTGAGCAGATAGGGTTTTACTTGGAACACTTATATCACACACGGAACAAAATACCGAATTTAGTTTCATTTTAATAATGAAAAATAGCTCAAAAATTTCCCCCCCCGTTTATTTTATTTATCGAAAATTCTGAAAAAAATCCAGACGTATAGATAATTACTTATATTTTCTGGGAAAAATAAAATAAAGTGTTCATTGTTTACAGTTTTTGAGAAATAACAAAAAAACTAAGAAAATCTGTATTAAAATTTAGGCTAGTCAAAATCGACCGTATTGCCTGGAAAATAAAGCTTATAACAAAATGAGTATTTTCTTTTGCGGTTACCAAGCGTATTATCTTCAATACGGAACCCACGGTGCGCGAGTCCGACTCGCACTTGACCGGTTTTTTTTAGTTCAAATCTCGAATGTACAGATTTTTTCCCTTTTACAACTTTATTATATGTGTAGAAGAGATATATATATATATATATATATATATATCCTTTTGACAGTATTAATCCTTGTAGGGTTTTTAAGAAAGTAGGTATAGATTATGGTGGACCATTCAATGTTTAAATGTTAAGAGTCAGGAAATCTGTTACCTATTCAGAAAGCATACATTTTACTGTTTGTTTGTTTCACAACCAAGGCTATTCATGTAGAATTAGCCACAGATTTAACCACGGAAAGTTTTTTAAATGCACTGAAGTGATTTATTGCTCGCAGAAACAAACCAACAGTGATATATTGTGATAATGCTAGCACCTTTAAAGGGGCCTGTCAGTTGAACCATTTGTACCGATTGCTGTCTACCAATGACCATAAGAATGCTGTTGAATGTTATACTGCCGATTTGGGCATATCATTTAAGTTCATACCTAGTTATTCACCATTATTCGCAGGGCTTTGGGAGGCTGGGATCAAAAGCATTAAATCGCATTTAAAAAGGGTTGTTGGTGAAACTGTCATGACGTATGAGGAATTAAATACAATGATTATACAGATTGAAGGCATCCTAAACTCGCGTCCTTTGACAGCCTTGCCAACATCAGATAATAACGAAATGCCATATTTGACGCCTGGTCATTTTTAACAGGCGCTCCATTAACGTCTTACCCTGATCTGTAGTCACGCCTAGAAAATTAATGTTTTCTATATCGTCTATTTGAGTACCTGATCCCATTACATTTAATTTTTTGGGCGCTTGTCTAGAATTTCGGAATTGCATGACTTTAGTCTTCGTAATGTTTACTTTTAAGTTAATGCACTGCAACCAGTCAACAACAATTTTAAGAGTATTATTTATTTTTCCTTGGAAGTTGTCATCGATTTGTTCACCAGAAAATAGAATACTCGCATCGTCAGCAAACATTACACATAATTCATTTACCATGTTCGGAAATTCGTTAACATAAATTAAAAATAAAAGAGGTCCTAAGACGATTCCCTGAGGGACACCTGTTTTGTTTGTATTGAGAAATATCAGTCAAACTTTGAAATTGTAAAGTTTGACTGATATTTCTCAATAGTTTTAGTATTTTTATTATAATTCTCTATTACAGTGGCCTGTTTTCTGTCAAGAAGATAGCTTTCAAAGAGTTTCAAGGCATTTCCCCTTATACCTATGTGATTAAGCTGCGACAATAATATTTTGGGCACAACACAATCAAATGCCTTGGACATATCAAGGAAGAGGCTGACACAGGGCTTCTTATTATTGATCGAATCCCAAATTTGTTTAAAGAATTTAAATATGGCTAATGACGTCGATTTCCCCTTTTGAAATCCAAATTGATTTTCGTTGATTATATTATATGAGAGTAGATAATTATTGACTCTACTGTAAATAATTTTTTCTATTATTTTTGAAAAAGTTGGTAATAGGGCTATGGGTCTGTAATTACTTATTTCTTTTTTTTCACCTTTTTTGTACAGGGGTTTAATTAATGATTTTTTCTACTCGCGTACTATAAACCGCTAATATTGATATCGTTAATGGTGTCAGAATACCACCTATAGCGTAACCGAAGAGTAAAAACAATTCTATAATTGGCGTTGCCATGGCAATAACAGTTCTATAATTTATTATAGCATTGTTATTACCATGGTAACGGTCATTCCGGATATCAGTCTTGGCGTTTAGTTAACACTTGACATCCTAATAATTTGTATAATAAGCCGTTAAAAACATTTAACACCAATTAAAATTACCTATATTAAAAATAAAATTAATTTTGAGACTAAATATGTGTTTAGAATTACATTTTTATTAAGTTACTAAAAATAGATGAGTAATATCCATCGATTTGTTATTTGGTTACCATGGTTACGTTTAATATGGATATGAACAAAATGGCGTTTTGTTTGGCATTCCAACTTCTATGATAAATTTTCAGAACTGTTTTAGTACCTAACTATTAAAAATTGCATGAAATTTGTAAATATTTAGCAATAAAATTTACATACTATTAACGCCAATCGGAATAATGAAAATGACTTTGCTAACAAGTAATTTGTTAGCAGAAAAATCGAGTGAAGTATTACGAGAAAAGTTAGCGATTGTTTATTTTTGTCATTATCATTCTAAGCTTGTAGAAAAAGTTATGTATGCAACGGTACATAATTAGCTCTTAAGGTACTCGTGCCTATAATTAGAGCGCTCGCAAGCTCGCGCTCTAACCTCGGCGCTCGTACCTTAAGAACCTTCATTATGTACCAGTTACATAAATAACTATTTTAAGGTCATCAGGAAATACTCCTGTTTCAAGTATTAGGTTAATTATATACACGAAAGGTTCAGCTAAATATGTTATACAAGATTTTATGATTTGAATAGGAACGTTGTCATGACCTGTACTTTTCTTATTTTTCATTGAAATTACAACCTTAATTAGTTCGCTTTTATGAACAGGGGTCAGAAATATACTGTTGGGAAAACATCTTTTACTTCTAGTATTAAATTTCAAATTCGAAGTATCACAATAATTTTGGGTAACGAAATAATTATTAAATAATATAGCTAATTCCAAAGGGTCCTCTATGGATTTTCCATTATTTTCAATATTTGTAATTGTTGATCTCATGGAGTTTATATTTGATGTATATTGCTTAATTAACGTCCATGTCGCTTTGGTTTTATTACAACTCTCTGTGATGAATCTATTATTTGTTAACATTTTAGAATTTCGGATAACTTTTTTCAATACTTTTGAGTAGTTTAAAAACTTACTTTTGAAATCTTTTTTTCTTTGTGTCATGGCTTTAATGCGCATATGGCGTTTGTTTTTACAAGATTTGATAATACCTTTTGTTTTCCAGTTTTGCTTCTTTTTGTATGTGACTTTTTTTTTTTATTGGTATACAGAGATTAAAGATTAATAAAAACAGTTCCACAAATTTATTATATGCCAGATTTGCGTCGAGATACTCATATACTTCTGAGAAGTTAATCTGAGTTAAGTATTTTATAAATATGTCAGTATACATATGAATCCTTCTTGTATAGATATACCAGAATGTTTCGTTAAAACGTAAGTTAATAGCTAGTTTGATAAGCTGTGCAGTATGATCTGATAAACCTAGATTCAGCACTTTCGAAGAATACCGTTTGGAGTTTGTAATGATATTATCGATACAGGTTCGGGATTGAATTCCTATTCTAGTTGGTTCTTTAATGGTCAAATGCATATTGTACTTATTTAGTGTAGTAATAAATGCTTTCGACGGTGTACATGAACAAATCGTCACTTGTAGGATCAATTAATGTAACCGCCAAAACACGTTTTTTCAGGAGAGCCAAAAAACGATTTCGTTTTTCGAAAAAAAATTGTAACTTTTTATTAATTTATCCAATTAAAATGATGTCTAATACACAATTTCTTAAAATCTCGTATATTTTTCATTCAAACAGCGTGCATAAGCCCAGCACTTGTAGTTTCGGAGATAGCATGGTGGTTACATTACTTTTTTTGATGAAAATGTGTCTTACGTTAGTAAGTCCTCAAAAAGCAAAAACGCATACCAACGTAACACACAAAAAGAAAAAAAAACTTAACGTATGTCACAACATTTTAAACATTTTGAGAGTTACATTAAAGTTAGTCTACTGATGAAATTGAGCCTTATGCCGTAATAATAAGTACCAAAATGGAAGAAATATTATTTGGGTTCAATAGCTTGTGAAACAATAGTATCCACATTGGATCAAAGCCCAATATAATCTGTCAACTAAAATACACAATTAATTACATTTGTTGATATTATAGTTAGTTAGATTAAGTAAATTTATTTTAGTATTTAGTTTTAGTAATAATTTATATTTTTTCTGTTTTATGTATGTGTCTGAATAAAGTTTATTTATACATTTTATTACCTTAAAAAATATAGATTGTGCGCAATTTTGTCATGACATGAACACGAGAAATAAAATAAATAGTTAATTGTTAGCAGTAGTTAATTGACTAAACTAATAGGTTGAAACGTTGAACTAATAGGTATAAATAAATCTTACTTATAAAACAGCACGGTACATAACAAGAAAAATGGAATGGATATGACGTTGAAAAATGCCTTTTGTTTTTATCTATTTACCGTCGTTCTTTTATTTATCAAGTTAAGAATTGCCAAATACCTTCAAATCTTACACAGTTTCTTTTACCTTACATAGCGATCGCTCAAATGATATTTTTTATAAATGTTTTGTTGATTACCCGCAGAAAATAATTTAAAATTTAACGGACTAGTAAGCATTTAAATTATCTTTAAGTTATTGCAGAAAGAGAATAAACAAGAATAGGTAAAACAGGTAAAAGCTGGTTAATTTAAAAATATTAACATAGTGTGAAAGGTGACTTCAGTTTTGTCCAAAATACACGTTTACCTATACTTTTATGTTTGATTCGTTTAGAACTTAGATTTTTTTTGGGTAGGTTTCATATACGTCTAGTCATCTGTTACCAATACGTCTAGATCTCAAAACGGCTCTGTACCACAATGCCTAATTTCTAAAATTCCTATTTTTTCTTAATATACCGAATTCCAAATTTAATTTGTAGCACCTTTTTCCTAAAACACCTTAGAACGCGAGAAATTTGAACAGATTGTCTGCTTTACTATATTTCATGACTGCTTTACTATCCTGATGCTATTTTATTAACTTGACATTTTGAGACAGACGTTTTGCCTTTCAGATGTTTTGGATTTAAGTCATTCTAAGATTTAGTCAGGATTCAGGCATTTTGGAACTAAAACGTTTAGAATCAAATTATTTTTTCCGGTTCTTAAGGAAGTAGCCAATGTAGTTATTTAACCTTATCGTTGGTCGCTCTTATATGTCGATTTATAATTATGTTCTTATAATAATGAAATTCCCAATTTCAAGATAATTTTTCTTAATCTAAAAGTTGAATCAACTGGAACAATGAACCACGCTTTTTGATATTAACATTGTACACATGTGATTGCACCCAACGTAAGCGGGACGTACAGTTGCGCCTTCATTACTGTTATTGTGTTTTAATAATCTTAATTATTTACTTATAATTAAAGATGGACGATATGTTTGTACATACAACCGAATGAAAATGGCCAAAATTACATAAAAAATATGAAGTATCGTGATAATTATAGTTTACAAGTTGTGTACTTAATTATTTGTACAATAAACCGATCGCCTTCGATTTTAAAACAATTCTTAAGTTAAAGAATGCAGCAGTGTTGCAGTTGTTGCAGTGTTTAAGTTTATTAAAAAACGTCCGGTGACGCCCAGTGAAATTTTAAATATTTGTAATTAATTAATTTAATTTGCAGAGTATATTATTTTACGCTAACTACTTTAGAATCCCCTGAAAACGATATATGAAGCACTTTTCTAACTGTTAAAAACGACAAATTTTATACTGTAACCGCCAGATTCTGTAATGAATTTTGCAAAAATATGATATTACCATTGATTGCCGTTAACGTAACACGCAGTAGTTCGCATGAAAAGTGTACATTTTTAATGTAAGAGTCAATTTTCTGTATTTTTTTTCTTTGGCTGCCCCTTACGTTAACTATCGAAAACTAAATTATAAATGAATGTTACTTACTCTAAAATTTAATCCAAATATCCAAAGTTTATCTCTGATTTCGATCAATGTAACTCACATTTTTTTCAAGATAGAATTTTTTCAACAACCCTATCCGATGCAGAAAAAAAATTGCAGTCGAACTGTATATATAACTCAATTTCGTCAATTTGGCGGTTACGTTAATTGATCCTACAGGTGACGAAATCTAAGTCACTAGCTGGGGTTCTATAAACACAAACAATTGTTAAATGGAGTTCAGGAATAAAGATTCCACAAGCCTCAAAGTGTAGCTCGATAGACATGTCGGTAATCCATTTAATATCTGTAAAGTTTAATTCGTTTTTAATGTGTATACTAACACCGCCCCTTATTTTACGTTTTCTACAAAAATGAGATGCTAGTTTATAATCGTCAATTTGTAATAAATGAGGCTCACTGCCTTTTAAAAACGTCTCAGTAAAACATAGTACGTGAAAATTCTGTTTTTCTGTTAGCATTTCAATCAAGTCTATTTTTGTTTTTAGACCTTGAATGTTTTGATGCAATACGATAAAGTTATCTTTACGCACGAAAAAGATCCGAACTTGATTGCGGTTCGGTCTGAGTGCCTATTGAAATGGTGCTTATTATTTCAGCTTGTGTTTGAGTTGATATTAAAGTCTTTTTAGTTAGGTTTGTAGGTGTCCTATTTCCATGATCATAATCAAGTTTTGATAGTTTGATTTTGTAACTGTAGTAAGGTCCATAATATATTTTTTCTACTCGCGTACTATAAACCGCTAATATTGATATCGTTAATGGTGTCAGAATACCACCTATAGCGTAACCGAAGAGTAAAAACAATTCTATAATTAGCGTTGCCATGGTAATAACAGTGCTATAATTTATTATAGCATTGTTATTACCATGGTAACGGTCATTCCGGATATCAGTCTTGGCGTTTAGTTAACACTTGACATCCTCATAATTTGTATTTAAACGGTTAAAAACATTTAAACACCAATTAAAATTACGTATATTAAAAATAAAATTAATTTTGAGACTAAACATGTGTTCAAAATAACATTTTTATTCAATTACTAAAAATAGATGGTTAATATCCATCGATTTGTTATTTGGTTACCATGGTTACGTTCAATATGGATATCAACAATATGGCGTTTCGTTTGGCATTCCAACTTGTTTATGATAAATTGATAGAACTGTTTTTAGTAACTATTAAAATACGCGTGAAATTTGTTAACATTTATCAATAAAATTCACAAACTATTAATGCGCATCGGAAAAGTGAAAATTTCTTTGATGATAAGTAATTTGTTAGCAGAAAAATCGAGTAAAGTATACGAGAAAATTTAGCGATTGTTTGTTTTTATCATTATCATTTTAAGCTTGTAGAAAAAGTTATGTATGCAACGGTTCACAATTAGCTCTTAAGGTACTCGTGCCTGTATTTAGAGCGCTCGCAAGCTCGCGCTCTAACCTCGGCTCTCGTACCTTAAGAGGCTTCATTATGAACCAGTTACATAAATAACTATTCTATCAACAATACATTGTAATCATGAGACGACGAGGGCAAATCGTTTGAAATGTTTATAAAGTGTGTATGTTTCTTAAAATGCGCACTTAAAAAATTAAAGGATTCTCGTATCTTACATTCGTTCAAATATCTACTTCTAAAGATGTCACAGAGCAAAACATTAGTGTTGGACAAATTATCAAGATAAAAAAATAATGTTGACTGCAGTTTCATGGGATTCTCATCGCATCTACCGCTTATAATAATAACAAAATCTGACTTATCAAATGTTTTACAATAATCCACACACGAGTTTAAAAGTTTATCTGTTGAAGCTCCTGGTTTAATTATTGATGTAACCGAATAAGACTCACCCATACCATTTTGCAGTTTCTACCGTAAGGTTGTACATTTTGTGTCTGAGAAAATCAGTATCTTTTTTTGCAGCGACTGTTCGGTTTCAGGTACTCCTTGGTTGTTGGTTAGAACATTTTCACAATATTTGGTAATGGACTCCGGTAAACTATTTGCAACCTTAGTGGATTCCTCTGAGTTGTCTAAGCTTACATTTGTGTTATTTTGTGGTTTAGGTTTTGCATGAAATTCGATATTTTGTTCTGCGTTTGAGAAATTTAATCTGGTTCTGTTTATATGTGTGTGTACTTTTTTATTTTTCATCGGAGTAGACTTACAAATATGAGTTAATTTCTCTGTTTTCTTTTCGTAAGTCATTATTTGTTTTTTAAGAGAGTGATTTTCCAGGATTAAATTTTCTATTTCGTTTTCTGCTGTTAGAAGTTTAGTTTCATATGTTTTTACCTTACTTTTTAGCTCTCCCAATTGTTCATTAAGGTTGTATCCAGTTTCAGGGCAGCTTCGGTTTAGAAACGTAGAGAAGGTTTCATGGTCGTTTTCATCTGATGGTAGCGATTCGAAAGAATTTTCAGTTGATATGTTGACTATGTGTTTGACACGTTCAGTAACGTAATTTATGGATCGCTCTAATTCAGGTCCAGTTGATGATTTTGGCGTACTGCAATCCTCTGAAGCTTTAATACATTTGTCACATGTCCATTTATAGCTGCTCTTGGCTTTCCTTAAATTAAATATTTTTTCCGACATTTTCATACATTCAAGATGAAATAATTTATTACATAAAGAGCATGTCAGAAAACGCCTATGAATATTTTTTTTGTTGCACTCTGCATATACCGCCATTTTGTCCGCGCCTTCAGTCCGCGCTGCTCTAGTGTCAGACGTCCGCTCCGGTCTTGTGCCAGCGGCCGCAGCGCTCGCGCGCGAGGGATGATGACTCACCGCTCACCGAGCGCGCGAGGGAGGATGACTCACCGAGCGTAGCCGCGGGCCGCGGTTGTTGGATAAACAAAACAACCGTTTATTTAAAATATTCAAAATGTTTTTTGTCATAAATTCGCTATTAATACGAATTTTTAAAAACTGTTTTTTCCACGGCACTCCTCTATTCACTCTATTTAAAATGATGTAACTTGCAAACATAACAATAAGTTTTTTTAACAATTTTCGATTTTTAAACGACGGAGCTTTGAAATACGTGACTGCCTTGCTCTAGCGATACGGGCGACCTGATCAATGCAAAAGTAAAAGGACGTAACAGGTCTAGGATTGCTAGGCAGTACAAAGCAGCATTACAAAAAATATATGCATTAACAAAAGTTTTACAAACCATGAAAAAGAAACATTACCGTTTTAAAATAAAGTTTAATAAACAAATCAGCGATTTAGAACTACGCCTAACAAAAATGAAAATTAGAGAAGAGGTAATGGAAAGCTCTTTAAAGACTACATACAAAAAAAGTCGTACATACAAGCAGAAAGCGACGCTTAAAAGTATGTTAGAAGCTGAGGTCGTTGAAAAATCTAAAATGAAAAATAGGTTTACTAAACTATTGGGGCTAAAAGGAAAAGTCAGGAAAAGTAAGGACCGAGTGAAAAATATTAAAATTCGTCTAGAAATAGAAAAAAAATTCGCACGCGATGACGTCAGCAGATGTACAGCAGGTAAAAAAGAATGTCGCACTTACGGAAAAAAGAAAGAGCAAATCCGGTACCTTACAGATACTTTGCAAAATGTGTACAACATATAGATCAGAAGGCGGTAAATACAGTTTCGCAACCTTTCACAGATATAAGCCCTTTTTCATCATTTCACCTAACGTGCAAAACCGGGGACTTGTCTATGCGTAAAACATAGCAACATCGAACTAAAATTACGTGCACTTCGCCAAAATGCCTTGCTTATTGGCATGCCTAGTATGAAAGATATTTTAAGTCATTTAACATGTGATTTAAATTCATACGCATGCATGTACGGTACGTGCAACACGTGTAAATCTGTTGCTCTGGATTATCAGCTGAAAGACGGTCAAAAGGACTATACTGTTAAATGGTTTCAATGGGAGAGAATAGACATGCTGTATGAAAAGAATAAAACTAAATTATCTACAAAAAAAACTGTAAAGGGTATAAAGAGCGACGGAGGGCAGGCCTTCTGCTTTCGTTCGGATGCCGACCTGCAAAGGGTTTTTGGTGAAACTTCAGTTTGACCGGAAAATAAAAATTTGTTGGCTAGATTTGTGTATGTATTTAGTATTAATTTATGTCGTCACACAAGTTGCACTTTTTGAGTATGTAGAATTAATTGTTATTGGGACAAAACACACGAATCTTACACGCACATGTACAATTTGTATGAATGTTGCTCATATTTCGGTTCACTGTACATGTTTTAATATAGGCAGTTTTTCTAATTTATTATTTGCTACGTTATACAATGGTTAAAAAGCTATTAACGATTGGTTTGTATAATGCAGGTTCTCTCGGCACTAACCATGACAATTTTATAGCCTCGTGCACTCGGCATGATGTTGATGTCCTCGCGATCAACGAGACTTGGCTGAGGGCGGGTGAGGAGGGGCGGGCGCCCGTACTTCCGGGGTACCGCTTGCGTCACATCCCAAGACCATTGGGTGCACGTTCGCGTGGAGGGGGTGTAGGCTTCTACTGTAAGCGGAATATCAGCGTTCGCACCTGGTCCCACCCCGTAGACCCTCTGCATAGGTCAGTTGAGCAAATGTGGGTGACCTTGGCCCTTAATGGAAAGAAGCTGGCGATCGGAACGGCATATCGTCCACCTTGGATGGACGTCGACCTATTTTTTGATGCTCTTAGTGACTCAGTTAGCTCAATTCCAAATTGTGACAGTTTAATATTACTAGGAGATTTTAACATAAATTTATTAACAAATATTGACTCTAAAACAACAAAATTTCATACTTTTTTATCAACTTTTAAATTATCTCAGCTAATTTCAGAGCCTACACACTTCACTGAGACTAGTGAGACGCTACTCGATGTAATATGTACAGACTTGCAGCCCAAGAATATCATTTTGGATCATGTGGGTTCTCTTTATGGTCACTGCCTTGTAGTTTGTGAACTAAACGTCAAACGTAACAAGCCTAAACCTTACTCCATAACTTACAGACCTATGAGAAACTTGTGTTTAAATACATTTAACAAGGACTTGCGAGACATGAGCTGGAGTGTATCTGGTTTGGGTGATGTCAATGTAATGGTTGATTATTTAAGCCAGCGCATTTTGGCTTTGTTTGACCTGCATGCACCTAGGAAATCAATTGTAATCAAACATCGCTCTTACCCCTGGATCACTGACACTGTAAAGCTTATGATGCAATTACGTGACAAAGCTTTAACTGATTTTCATAAAGCTAAGACTGACAGTAAGAAGGAGTATTATAGGGAGTTTAAATCTTTAGTTAATCAAGCACTATATAATGAAAAAACAGCCTACTTTAAACAAAATATTAACAAAAACATTCATGATCCTAAGCTTTTATGGAAAAATCTCAAATCTACCTTATTACCTAAGAATGACACTGAATTGCCTTCCTGTTTCAATGATCCAAATGTCATAAACAACCACTTTCTAAATTTGCCTTGTGTTTCAGAGATCTCAATCTCACAACTGACTTATTTTGAATTTCATAGGTATAGTAATGCAGTCTTTCATATAGAGCCACTCAGTTTAGAAAAACTTGTCAAAATTGTAAAAAGTATAAAATCAAACGCTGTGGGTAGCGATGAAATTAATTTAGACATGATTACTTTGACATTTCCACAAACATTAGATATTATTTTAGATTTAATAAATACCTCTATTTCAACTTCTACATTTCCTGACTACTGGAAGCAGGCAATTGTGCATCCTCTACCAAAAACCTCCAACCCATCTGAACTGAAGGACCTTAGACCAATTAGCATATTACCCTGTCTCTCAAAATTTTTGGAAAAAGCTGTGTGTATGCAATTAACTGATTTCTTAGAAAAAAATAAAATTTTGCCTGAAGTACAGTCAGGTTTTAGGAAAGGGAGAAGTACTGTGACAGCTTTACTGGATATTACTGATAATATCCTATGCGCTCAAGACAAGGGAATGTGTACCATTTTAGTATTATTAGATTTTTCTCGCGCCTTCGATTCATTAAATATTGAAATGTTATTGTCTAAACTAAGCTATTATGGGTTTGACAGCGAAGCCTTGCGTTGGTTTAATAGTTATCTAAGCAATCGTTGCCAGTACGTAAAGTTAAATCATAGTGATGGTTCTATACACATATCTGATAAGGTGGCTGTCACCAGAGGAGTTCCTCAAGGGTCAATCCTCGGACCGATCCTGTTTTTGTTATATTCAACTGATATAATAATGCACATTACTCACTGTAGGTATCATATCTACGCAGATGATATACAGGTGTATATATCTTGTAAGCCATCAGAAGTGGATATTGCTATTAGGAAGCTTAATGAGGATCTGTTGAGTATAGCTACTTGGGCTTCAAACAATTGCCTGATACTAAATCCTATTAAAACCAAATGCCTTTTTTTAGGGAGTAAACAACAGCTGGCGGCCCTTAGACCTACAGTGGATGTCATGCTGATGGATAAATCCATTGAGCATGTTAATGAGGCACGCAATCTTGGACTTGTAATGGATTCTGAGTTACGATACGAGAAGCACATTTCAGAATCAGTTAGGAGCTGCTTCTATAAACTTAAAGTCCTTTACAAGGCCCGGCCATTTTTAAACGAAAATTTGCGGGTAAGGCTGACGGAGTCACTAATCCTTTCGAAACTAAATTACATGGACGCAGTTTTTGGCCCGCGCCTACTTGCCAAAACGAAAAGGCTAATACAAAGAATCCAAAATGCCTGTGCTCGCTTCTGCTTCAATGTTCCGTTGAGGGCTCACGTTACCCCATTTCTTAACAATCACTCCATTCTTAAGATGCAACACCGCCGTAAACTTCATCTAGCTTGTCTTCTGTTTGGAGTACTAAAACACAAGGCTCCTATGTATCTTTTTGCAAAGTTGTTACATGTGTCTAGCAATAGGTCGCGCGGAACTCGACAATGCGCCTTACAGCTGTTAACGCCTCGTCATGCCTCAGCTGCCTTTCGAGGTAGTTTTCGCTACGCAGCAACTAAATGCTGGAACAACGTCCCTCCGCCATTAAGGAACCTGCAATGTTTACATAGCTTTAGACATAATTTAAAAAAGTTTTTGTATGATCACCAAATGACTCAAGAACCATTAAGGCATGACACGAGCGGAATATGACCCAATGTATGTACAAACCTCCATGTTATGTCCCATATGTTTTGCAGTGTATGTTGTTGTACGTTTTAATCATTCATTTTGTTTTTATGCTATTGTCTTCCGTCTTCCGTTGCCTCCTTCAACTAAGTAACACCCACGGTAAAGGCTTTATACTCGTTCTTTTGTTTCTGCATTAAATTAAAAATGTTTTATATGTAATTTTGTTTCGTGTTGTTATTGTGCGCAATTAATGTTAGCTCAAACAGCCACAGACATCGTAGATTATTTAATTCGTTTATACTGCCACAGATTAGGTTAGGTTGGCAATATGTATTGATTGTGAACTTAATACACAGTCGATTGTTGTTTTTATTTTTTCATTTTTTATTTTGTTTTGTGATTATTAGATTATTACTTTTCTTTTCTGTGTTCTATTTGTATTTATTGGAAAGTGTTTTTGTTTTTTTTTTGTCTTGTTTTTTAAATTTATAATTTTAATATTTTTTATTGTTTGTGTCACCTTCCGTGCTGTCACCGAGCGGGCCCAACGGAAGACCAGCGCTCGCTTAACAGCGGCACATGCTGAGTTGGGTCCGTTTCACAACAACCTGTTTAATTTTATTTACTTGTTTTTTTATAATTGTGCTTTTGTTGTGAATAAATATATTTTCTTTCTTTCTTTCTTTCTTTCAAAGACTGGAACTCTTTCCACATTGATAAATGATTCTGAACAAGACATACCAGCGTTTAAAAAACATTATTTTACATGGAAACACCAACAAAAGCAATACCAAAAATGCATAAACGAATTGAAAGAAAATGAAACTCTGATTATATGCGATTTTTCCGAAAATTATGTATGCAAGTTGGCGAGTGAAATCCAGTCTATGCACTTCGGTGCATCAAAAGCACAGATAACGCTTCACACGGGAATGATTTACTGGAAGGAATCATGTCAATCATTCTGTACTGTGGCCGATAGCCACTGTCATGGACCTAAAGCAATTTGGGCTCATCTGATGCCAATTATAAAGTTTATCAGGGAGAAAAAGCCTACAATAACAGTAATACATTTTTTTTCAGATGGTCCCAGCAGCCAATATAGACAGAAAAAAAACTTCTATCTGCACAATTTGTTTACTCATAAACTTAAGTTAGACTACTCTACCTGGTCATTCAGTGAAAGTGGGCACGGAAAAGGAGTCGCTGACGGTATCCGGGGAGCCGTTAAAAGAGCTTTAGATCGCCAAGTGTCCTACGGCAGAGATATATCAAATGGGCAAGAAGCTTTCGAGTTACTGCAAAACTGCATGAAAAATGTTAAATGTTTGCTTATTAACAATGCTGATATCGAAAATATTAACAAAATTGTGCCCAAAGATTTAAAAACACTCCCAGGGACTATGCAAGTTCATCAAATTGCATCACCATCTCGAGATATCATTATTCACAGAACACACTCTTGTTTTTGCACTTTACAAAGAGGCATGTGTAGTTGTTTCTCGCCACAAAAATTCAGTTTTGAATTGAAAAAGGAGACTCGTGATGAAATAAGGGATGACATTGAAAATACGAGAAGAGAAGAAACAATAAATGGAATGAGAAATTGGCATGATATAAATATTGAACCGGTGGAGCAGAACGGAGTCGACCAATGTACAGAACATTCACTGTTGCCAGTGACAAACACATATAACGACATTGATGATGATGATAAGATTGTCGAACAGAACATAACTACCTACTGAAGAAAATGTTGTTGAAGAGTACGACTTAGTATGGAATACCACTTTAGAGACTAATTTAAACTCAACAGCAATAGTTTCTCCATTAATTTTCTCTGTTGAGGATGATATTATTACCAAGACAGATGCTATAGATTGTTCAATTCAAAGTGCAGTTATGATTTGTCAAAACGAGCCAAAAAATGTCAAAGTAGCTCTGTTTTGATAAATTCAACAAATTTACAACGAAAATATCCGAATACAAGTCGATTTGATTTAGATAAGAAAAAAATATTTAGTTCTGATTCTGAATCTTATAACTATAATCTAAAGAAAGATAAAACTTCCAATTATAGGAACGCAGAAAATAAGTCACTTAAGGTTATAATTAAGCGAAAAGTTTTATATGATAGATGTAAGGTGGAATTTCCATTCCAAACCCGTATGACAAAATGTATTGCATGTAAAAAATATATATGTATAACCTGTAGCCAAGGTCAGCCTGAACTTGATTTTATATGTGATACCTGTTTTGAAGGTTAGTTTTTTTTTTGGTTCTTCAAATATTGTTTCGAATGTTGTGTTGTCAACCTGAACATGATTGATAATAATATTAATAATGTTTATGTGATACCTGTTTTTAAGAGCAGTTTGATACTTTTTTTTTTGGTTCTATATTGTTTCGCTTTTAATTATTGTCAGCTCGAACTCGATTATGTGTGATACGTGTTTAGAAGGGGTTGTTTGATAATTGTTTTTTTTGATTCTATATTGTTTAGAATTTAATTTTTGTCAGCCCGAACTTGATCAGTGTGATACGTGTTTAGAAGGGTTGTTTGATACTAGTTTTTTTTGGTTCTATATTGTTTCGCATTTAATTATTGTCAGCCCGAACTTGATTATGTGTGATACCTACCTGTTTAGAAGGGTTGTTTGATACTAGTTTTTTTTGGTTCTATATTGTTTCGCATTTAATTTTTGTCAGCCCGAACTTGATTATGTGTGATACCTACCTGTTTAGAAGGGTTGTTTGATACTTGTTTTTTTTGTTTGTATATTGTTTCGCATTTAATTATTGTCAGTCCGAACTTGATTAGTGTGATACTTGTTTTGAAGGGTAGTTTGATATTTCTTTTTTTTTGGTTCTACATATATTTTTTCGCATAATTACTGTCAACCTGAACATTATTGTTTATGTAATACCTGTTTTTAAGAGTAGTTTGATACTTTTTTTTTGGTTCAATATTGTTTCGCTTTTAATTATTGTCAGCCCGAACTCGATTATGTGTGGTAACTACCTGTTTAGAAGGGTTGTTTGATACTTGTTTTTTTGGTTCTTTATTGTTTCGCATTTAATTATTGTCAGCCCGAACTTGATTATGTGTGGTACCTACCTTTTTAGAAGGGTTGTTGATACTTGTTTTTTTTGGTTGTATATTGTTTCGCATTTAATTATTGTCAGCACGAACTTAAAATGTGATACCTTTTTCGAAGGGTAATTTGATTTTGTTTTTTTTATGAGTCTATTATAGTTGTTTTTTGTTCGTTTTTTATTAAAACATTTTTTTCCAAGAAATGTTTTTTTTTTCAGAATTATTGTAAAACTAACCAATCCTAACCTAACTAATCTACACAATAGATGTTTATTAAATCCTGTAATTTCAGCCTAAATGGGTATTACATAATTATTAAAATCAATTATTTTCTTCATTATGTAATGTTACGCATACATTTTTTTCGCCAGACATCCATTTAGGTTAAAATTACAAAAAAAATGTATAAAAAGATTATTTTCATTTGTGATTTTTCAAGCAAATTTACGTTGATTGTATACAGAGCTTTACTTTTCCACTTAGAGATTATTGTGTTCCACTGAGTGATTGTCCACAGTTCTGAGGCCTTTCAATAAACAATTTAAGATATCTTTTTCAACTGATAATGAAACATGATTATTTTTTATTAAACCTTTATTAAAATTTCTTATTTATGCTGAAAATGTTGTTTCAGAAACATAAATAATGTCATACATATAGTAAAGTTCCAGTGGCTTTATGGCCAAAATGTAACTCAGTAGACGAAGAAATTATGAAAAATATGGTTTTGCAGTATTTAATTTTAAATATGTTAATCCTGACCGACAGATGAATACTTTAATTTTTCGATAAATATTTTTGCTTTTCATTTATCTGCAGTTTCCTTTATGGAGTTTTATTTTAAATTTGTAACTCAGTGGAATATTTTTAGTGACATCCTACTAAAAAATATTATTTATTAGTAATATTGCTGTTTTTTTGGGCAAGACTTTTGAATAAACATAAACTTTAATAAATACTGGACAAGAATCGAACAAAAAAACTCCTTTTCTAAGAAAAAAATATTTTTTGTTTATTTTCCAACATGGTACAAACTTTCTGAGAAATGCCCTTGATACACATGCAAGTATCTCTATTGTTAATACTTGGAGACAGTATATAATGAGGCTTATATTTGTAAAAAGTGGTGAAGCCCAATGACCCGCCCTAATTTTTATAAATTTTGTAAACGTTTTTTAGTGTGTCGACTAAGTATCTTATCTGCATTTTCTTTTTGTCTTTGATCCTGGTTTCTTTCTTACCTGCTGTACATCTGGTTATATCGTCCCTCAAATAAAATTTCTCAATTTCTTCCTGTGTTTTCTTGTTTATCGTTCGTTTTCCATTAACTTTCATCCTAATTTCTCCGATAAGACCTAAAGTTTTTCTTTAATAATTCTGCTTGTTTTTTGACCACTTTTTTAAGAAATTGTTTTTGTTTTTGTTTCTGACATTTACCATACAAATCGCGTAGTGATATTTCCATTGTCTCTTGCCGTGCTCTCAATTTATCATTTTCTGTTTTCAAGAAGTTTATTTCACTATCATGATTTTTTGTTAATTCGATACAATTTCTTTCTGTAATTCTCTATTGCTGTTTTATAAATAGAAACCGATCTGCATACTTTTTTATAGTTATTAGATAATTTTTTATATCTAATTTTCATTGAGTTAGACGCTGAAGTTTGGGATACATCGTGTGATTCCTGAGGCTGTGAATCCGGGCGACTGATTGTTTTTTTTTCCTTTTGTTTTCTTTTTTGATCCCTCCAACGTTTCCTTTGTGTAGCTTTTTCTTCCTCAGTGAGGTCTTTTTTCTTCTTATTGTATTTTTTTTGCCTTTCTGTTTCCTTCTTCTTAAATAGTTCATATTTTTGTGCGTCGTTTTTTATTTTTTCCCGGTACCTCTTTGATTTTTCTGCTGTTGTTAACGGCATACTTTTTACCTACAACCCAAAAATAATTACGTAAATCGCAATCATAATTTCCATGTATTTGTATGTGTTTTATCAATTGAAACAGCTATACATGATCTAGATGCCAATCTCGCCCGGTAGGTTAAGTTAAGATACAGTCCACGTAATATTTGAATCATTACCCACCATAGAACCCTGTCTTAATAAATAGGTATCACCTTTGTAATTAAATGACAATTGTTACAGGGTTCGATAGTGAATTACGATACAAATTTTTCGAGTATAATCACGTCTTATTGTTGTCAATATTGGGTCTCTGGCGTTTGGGCGAAACATTTTTGGTGGTTTTTGGTTTATCATTTCCCAAATTTTCATTTACCAAAAAGGTATTTCCCTCCGCAGAAGTTTGCATTTAATTATAGTCACGCTAGTCATAACTCTAACCTTACCTAACCGACGTAAACAGCAATTTAAAAATAACAACTTAGCAATTTAAATAAACAAAAATTGAGCAAATAACGCTTTGGGCAATAAAATTTTGGTAATGATGCAATAGAAAAAAAATATTTCATCCAAACAGCAAAAATGTTAACTGGAAGAGATCCCTTAGAGGAATAAGTTCGCTTCTGTACTGTTTTTATTTCTGTTATTTTAATATTTGTGTAATGTAATTGTTTTAGTACAATAAAGTGTTTACATACATACAGCAGGCACCATATAATATTACTTATTTTATTATGAGACGTTGTAAGTTGAGAACTGTTTAGACGTGACCATACTATCAGGGTGGGCTCGGGGCCCTGCTTGATGGGCTTCGGAGGGTGGGGTGATTTCTTAGTCCTCCGGTTTTCCCTGAGCAGGACTGGGCATTTGGCGCTATTGGCGGTATGCTCACCGCTACAGTTCGCGCATGTTGGTGGCTCCTCTCGGGGCCGTGGGCAGTCGCTGGCAGCGTGGGGGCCTCGACAGCGCACGCAGGCTATGGGGCGGTGGCAGTGGTTAGAGGAGTGGGCGAAACTTTGGCAGCGGTGGCATTGCGCGATGCCTCGCTTACCTCTCCAAGGCTCCACGATGATCCCTGGCATACCGATCTCCGTGACGCGGAAAATGGCCGCATTTTTGGTGACCTGGGCGTAAAAAATACACCCGGGTCTGCCGCTGCGGGCTCTAATGGGCCTGACGTATTCCAACTCGAAGCCTTGGGAAGTGAGGTCGTTGGTGATGTCGTCGGGGCTGGTGTCCACAGGGAGACCCCTAATGGCCACCTTTTGGTTGCGCTCGGTGGGCAGGGAGTAGGAGTACCACTCCAAGCTGGAGTCCTCCTTCTCCAGGTCGGAGAGGTACCGTTGTACCACTCGGAACTCCTCCTCACCTGCCGGGGAGAAACGGATCCCGTCTCTGAACGGGTGGGCATTAGGGGCGCGTCCCAGAAGTCCCTTTAGGGCCCGGAAATGCTTACCCCAGTTGGAAAACCGCTGGACAACCAGCGGCGGGTAGCGTATCTTTTTCGCGGGCACCTGCGCTGCCGGTCCTTGACCGCTAGTTGCGGAAGGAGATGGCGGTGAGGCGGCTGCCGCGGCGAAAGAGAGTGGCGGCGGTGGAGAGTGCAGCTGTGGAAGCTGTTGAGCAGATGGTGGTGCCGGCCCGGTTGTGTCCATCGGACACAGATCGAGCCGGGCCAGTGAGCGCGGTTGTTGAGACGTCGTAGGAGGGGTCTGAGCGGCCCGCTTTTTGCTCGGCGTCGCTGCGGTGGAGGACGCAGCGGTAGCGGCAGGCGGCACTGGGGTTCGTGGCGCGGCTCGCGGCCGCGTGACGGCCTTTGTTTGTGGCGGCGGCGCACTTAAGCGCACAGGCGCGGTGGTCGGCCTTGCGCGGAAGGGTGGTGAGGTCGCGGGCGCGTGCGCGCTCGCGGAGGTGGTCTGTGCCACGCGCGCTGGCGTGGCAGATGTTGAAGCGCGGCTGGTAGTGGCGGCAGCTCGCACTGGTGCGAGGGGTGCCGCAGTCGCGGGCGTCGCGCGGAGCTCCGCATTTGCGGGCATCACGCGGGGCACAGTGCCGCGGCGCGGGAGGCTACTGGGCAGTGCGAGCGAGGTGCGCGCCGTCTGTGGGCGCTGCTCTCGCGGTTGGGAGGCAGAGGGGGCCGGTGGTGAGGCGGCGGCGGCAGCAGCAGAGGCAGCGGCGCGAGCGGCGGTGATCCGCGCAAACGCGGCACGCAGCACAGGCGGAGCATTTTCGCCGTCCGCGAGCATCTCGCTCAGCGTGAGCTGAGTGCCCGGGGAGTTTGCGAACTCCAGGTCAGAGGAGGGGCCCGGGGACCAGATCCGCCGGGGTCGTCCTGGGTCAAGGCGGGGGTCGCGCTGTGGCGGCACGCCGGCAGCCATCTGCACGGCCAGCTCGGCGATAGCTTGGCCGTTCGGTGGCGGGGTGTTCGGAGCGGTCGTCGGCGGTGTTGCCTGACCGGCCGCTCGCAGCAGGTTGATCGCGCGCACGACATGGGTGCGGTCCTCGGTCGCGATGGGGAACCTCCGGGTGTTGCGGAAAACCCTTGGGCGCGTTTGCCTACGCGCCGTTGGGTCACTCCGGGGTCCAGGCTGCATAATGGGGGGTAGCCCTAAAAAGGGCTTTTGACAGAGTACCCCACCTTTGCGGACTCGCACAAGGTGGGAGAGACACGATGCAAATTTGGAAGGTAGATATATTTGCGGAAAAAATAATCTACCCACCCAAATTATACAAAGGATGACATAAGATGGGGCAGTGACTCACGCGACCATAACGCACCGCGGCCTCACCACTCCCCTCCCTTTTCCCCCGTCCCAAGGCTCCCCCCGCAAGCGAGAGGCCGAGACTAGGTACTGGAAGGAAAGTTACCGGCCGGCGGCGGGGAAATTCCACTGTTGATCGGTCCGAGCATGTGACGTAGGGGAGCCAGATGTCGGTGACTCACCTGTGTATTTCCGCAGTTCCGCAAAACAACACGTCCCTACGTCAGAGGTGGCAGCCAGATGGTCGGCTATTTGATTTTAATTTAAAATTCAACGTCCACCTCGGGTCACTGCGGCCTATCCGTACAAAAGTTCGTGAGTCGGCTTCGGCGGTCTTGAAGTTACGGGAACCAAACGGTTGCGCGATCTAATTGACTGTCAGCGCCATCTAGGGCGCTTTGGGTAAGCTAGCCTTGGGCTGTTGTGTTTAGTATGAGCAAAGCGGTACAGCTGGCGCCATCTATTGGTGTTTCTTGTATCTTGTGTTATAACTCGCCCCCTCTGTCCATGAGGTCGACTCGACAAATAGGACAGCAGTCTTTATTGACTAGCCTTCTTGCGTGGTCTACCGCGGGGCTTAGCCACTCCACTAGCGGTTGACTCCTTAGTAGTGGGTTGCTTCTTGGGGCTTCACCTCTTCCTGATTGGTACGGTAGGCTCTGCTATCGTAGCGTTTTGGGATCGGTACGGGGTTAGAGCCGATGCATGGTAGACGCCGAGTGGGGTGTTAGATCCAGTAGTAGCAATTTCAAATGAGCTAGGTCCGTGTCGTCTCAGAATAGTGTACGGCCCATCGCGTTGTGGAGCTAACTTGGAAGTGAATCCGTGGCTGGATTTGCTTAAAGCATGGGTAGTAGCCAATACCAGGTCTCCAGGTTGGTAGTCGGGGCAGGCTCGCCTTTTCTGGTCCACAATTTCCTTCTTCTTTTCTTCTTTCCCTTCTTGTATTTCTCGTGCTTTAACCAGGGTATCAGCCATCATAAGAAGGCGTGGAGTAATTTCTTTGATGAAGTTTTCGTTCCTCATTATCTCGCGGAGATCATGCTCCACATCATCTGGCGTTCTTAGCTCACGTCCGAACGTTAGATAAGCAGGCGTGTAACTAGTAGCACTCATTATGGCCGTATTCATCGCGAAGCGGATGACGGGTAACTTCTCGGCCCATGTTGTGTGGTTATCTTCAACGAGTACGGCTAGTTGTGTCTTTAAGTCGCGGTTTCTTCTTTCGACCGGGTTCGTTTCGGGGTGATATACCAGCGTAAAACCATGCTTGATGTTAAGACAGTACGTTAATTGTTGCATAACATTACTGACAAATTGTGTTCCATTGTCACTTATGAATGAATCGACGGGGAGTGCCGTACCGTAATATAATCTCTTCTAGTAGTATCTTGGCACATTCTTCAGCGGTGGCCCGCTCCAGCGCAAATAATTCCACCCAACGTGAGGCAACATTTTCGACGATAAAAATCCAGCTGTAGTTTCCAGCGGTCTGGGGCAAGGGCCTGAATAAATCGAAAGCTACTACTTCGAAGCGTTGATTATGAGCGGTGGTTTGGAGTAAACCGGCGGGTTTCTGGTTAGAACACTTGTAGTGTTGGCACTGTAGGCAGTTGCGAATATAGGCCTCGACGTGCTTCCTCATCCCTTTCCAGAAGTAACGTTTTGATATACGTTCAAAGGTCTTTTCTGCTCCATAATGACCAGCTATTGCTTCATCGTGGTATGCGGAGATAACCTTTACCTGCTCTTGTTTGGGGGTGACCAATTGGCTGTTATTGGCAGTAGAGTCTGGACCATAGCGATACAATAGGCCATTGTTCATGTGGTAGCCTTTACCACTCCAGTATCTAGCAGTTTCCTCGTTATCACTTTCTAGGCTATTAACTATCTTCACAATGTCGTCATCCTTGTGTTGTTCTGATCTTATTAATTCTTTGCTTTTCGCAGGCATATCCACAATTACCGTACAAAGTCCGCAGTCACTTTCTGCTTCGGGTTCGCAATTGGGACGCGACAAGGAGTCAGCAACAACATTAGTTCTCCCTGGGATATACTTCACTGTGATCTCGTAGGGCTGCAGAAGGAGAGCCCATCGAGCTAGTCTCCCAGTTGGTGATTTTAGTGACATGAGCCACTTAAGGGCTTGATGATCCGTCAAAACTGTTATCTTGCCTCCTTCAATGTAGCCTCGGAACTTGTTGACAGCCCAGATGACAGCAAGGGCCTCACGCTCCGAGGTCGAATAGTTTCGCTCGGGCTTGGTCAGGAGGCGACTGGCGTATTCTACGGGATGCTCTGTTTCTCCCTCCCCCTGGACCAAGACTGCACCGAGTGCGTAGCTGCTGGCGTCGGTCTTGATGGTGTAGGGCTTGGTTTCGTCAGCTTGTACAAGCACAGGTGAGGATGTCAAAAGCTCGCGTAGCTTGGCGAAAGCGTTGATCTGGTCATCTTTCCATTCCCATGTAGCATTCTTCTTAGTCAGCCGTGTGAGCGGCTCGGCTATTTTGGCAAAATTGGGTATGAACCTTCTATACCAGGAACATATCTGTATGAATGATAGTGCGTGTTTCAGATTTCGCGGAGGGGGCACACCCAATATGGCACTGACTTTTTCAGGATCTGTTTGAAGTCCTTCCGCAGTGATGAAGTGCCCTAAGTATTTTACCTTTTGGCAGCAGAAGTGACACTTCCCTCGGTTCGCTGTCAAATTGAATTCTTTAAGCTTGTCGAAAACGTCCTGCAAATCTTTTATATGATTTTCGAAAGTAGAGGACATGACTATTAAGTCATCCAAGTATACCAATAACTTGATGTGGCTAAGAGAAATTCGTAAGCGATCCATCATTCGCTGAAAAGTGGCCAGTGCGTTGCGTAACCCGAACGGCATTCGGCAAAATCTGTACATTCCGAAGGGTGTCACGAAACTAGTCTTCGTACGATGCTCCTCCTTGACGCTAATCTGCCAATATCCCGCGCGCATCTTCATAAAGGGCATCCACTATGGGTAAGTAATTCCCAGCGTATTCCGGATGGGATCTCTTCCTGCGTGGAGGAGTCGGAGCATCGATCCTAATCAGCGGCCCATATGAGCGTGCGGTATTACTCTCCTCTGGTAAGGAAGGCGATAGAGAAGGGTCTCCAGGCGTCATGGCAGCAAGCGCAACTCGCTCACCGAATACGAAGCTCTCTTCATAAAGCTCGAACTGTTGGTGAGGATTGTCGATGAAATGCCAAGTGAACTGAGCCATACTGAGATCAATCTGGGCGTCTTGAAGAAATCCAACCCCAAGGAGTGTGCAGTTTCGACGTGATTCAGGCAGTACCAAAAAGGTTGTAAGTACCGTGCGGTCATTAATCTTGACGGGAGCGCGAGTCACTAGAACCATTCCATGTTTTGGGATGCCATCCGCTAGTGTTATCCCTATTTGCACCTCTTTAAATTCATATCCCTGCCTCTTCAGTTCACAATACAGAGAGTATGAAGCCATGCTCGACTTGGCGCAACAATCCACGTACGCGGCGCCAGCTATTCCCCCTATTTCAACATATATAACCGGACGGTCTCGAGCGTCGATGATTGAGATGGTGGGGTTAATTGAGCAAAATCCAATTTCAGGTGCCGGTTGTTGTGCCTTTTGGGAATGGCAAGTTGGGCAGTTGCTTCTAACAACGCCAGGAGTACCGCAGCCATAACACTTAAATCTTGGTGTAGATGGAGATGGGTGTTGAACAACCGCATCCGTTTTATCCAACCTCGTGGCTTCCTTTGGTGCGTTATCTTTGCGAGCAGCCAGCTTTCGACAATTCTCAGCGGCATGGCCGAAGTTCTTGCAAAATCTGCACCGTGGTTTGCGTGCTAACGTGGGCCGGGAATCAGACCGGGAATCAGACCGGGGCTCGTAGGTTACAGCCGTGACCTTCTCTTTGAGAACTTGTTCAGCCGCGTGAACGGCCTTGAGTAATCCTCTGAAGTCCGTGAAGTCCGCACGTGATACTTTTTCTCGGATCTCTAGACGCATCAACATGTATATAGCATATCCAACTGAACTTTTTCCGTATGTCCTGGGCTAGGTAGTTGTGAGAACAACAGCCTCTTTTGACGAATAAAGTCATCGGTCGCCTCGTCATGCAGTTGTTTTTGCCAGATGTCATAGTATAGCAAATGAGGTTCTCGTGTAGGTGCAAAGTTGTCACGAAGTCGAGCCTCAAAATCGCTCCATGTTCTGATGTCATTTTTCACGCCTAACCACCAAACTCCAGCTTCGCCTTTTAATAATAAATGCAGTTCGTTGATCGCCGTCACATCTCCCATATCAGCTGACGTCTTAAATATATGAATCGCCGTTAGGAATGCTTCGACAACTTCGGGGTCTTATAGGTTATAGGTTATAGGTTATGGCGGGCTCTTTTCCGCAACTCGACGACTTAAATCTGCGCCTATTTTGCGTGTAGGGTCGGCGGCACTACTCCTGCCAACCCAGTTCCACCAGGAAGCCTAGCAAACCCTTGATGTTGCCGACGGCATCTGGTAGCGACCTCGGTGTTCCAAGGTGACGTGCCCGGTATGTTGCCACCCCAGGGCATTCCATGATGACGTGGGCTGCGGTTTCCTCCGCCGTCATGCAGGCTCTGCACAGGGGGCTGTCTGTAACACCTAATGTGAACAAGTGTTTGTTAAACAAGGCATGGCCAGTTATGGCTCCAGTTATCAACCGGAGTTGGGCTCTTTTGAGTAGTCGTAACTTACGCGACAATCCGGGACTGATTGTCGGAAGGGCTTCTCTACTTTGCCTGCAGGTGTTTAGGTTGCTCCAGTAGTGTTGGTGCTTTACCTTGGTGATTCGGCGCAGTTTGTTCCGCAGCCAGCTGGTCGGCAGGGGCAGAAATGGTTCAGGACCTATCAGTACCGTTTCTGAGCCCTTTCTCGCGAGTATGTCAGCTGCGTCGTTACCGCGTGAGTTGCTATGTCCCTTTATCCACTGTAGGGTGATGGGGTTGATGTTACATACCTTGGAAAGGGCGTTGTGACATTCGTATATTAGCCCTGATGTTGCCGTGTAGCACTTTAGGGCTTGGAGAACTGATCGGCTGTCGGAGAGTATTCGGATAGGGAGGTCCTTTACCTTCCTTTGCTCGATCGCTTTTGTAGCCATAATGATGCCCACGCATTCCGCCTGGAAGACTGTGCTGTGGGCTCCTAATGGCGTTGAGATATGTATGTTTAGATCTTCCGAGAAAGTACCTGCACCGGATCCCGACTTAGTCTTGGATCCATCTGTGAAGATCCTTACTTCCCTGGGGTTGAGGCCTTCCCACGGATCTTCGTGCAGTTGTATTTTGTACTTCTTGTCGAAGATAAACTGTTTTGGTATTGTGTCAGTAGCTGCCTCTATGAGCGGTTCCTCGCTGATCGCTTCATAGAGTATCTCGGTGTGTGGTACCCTGGCGGGTTTCCACAGGTGCAAATTTCTAAGACGTACCGCTGTCGCCGCCGCCTCCTGCTGGATGAAGAGATGCAGTGGCGGGAGGTCGAGGAGGGCTTCCAGGGATGCTGTGGGTGTAGTCCGCATGCATCCGGTGGCTGCCATACCGGCTAGTCTCTGGAGTCGTTGTAGTTTCGCTTCCACAGTGGACAGTTTGGTGCGTGGCCACCAGACTACCGCACCATAGGCTATGATTGGTCGTATCACTGACGTGTAGAGCCACAGGGTGATCTTGGGGTGTAGTCCCCAGGTTTTACCTACCATCCTGCGACACTGCCAGAAAGCGATTGTTGCTTTGTCTATCTTGTTGTTCAGGTGATTGCTCCAGTTCAATTTGCAGTCGAGTATGACACCTAGATACTTTACCTCATTTGATAACTGGAGTTCTGTTCCAAACAACTTGGGGAGTTTGTAGTTGCCCAGGTTGCGTTTGTTAGTGAACAATACCATCTCCGTTTTCTTCGGGTTGACAGATAGTTCGTTGGTTGAGCACCAGCGTTCCACGATACCTAGGGCTGAGCGGGTGACGTCACATACCGTGCTGGTGACGCTGCCGCTTGTGAGTATCGCTATGTCGTCCGCGTAGCCTACCGCGTAGTAGAGACTGTCGTTTAGTTTGGCGATCAGCTCGTTCACAACTATGTTCCATAGTAGCGGAGAGAGAACGCCGCCCTGAGGACAGCCCTTTGCCACCAGTGCTAGTTGGTTGTTGTTTGCATTGAGTCTGATAACCCTTTTGCTAAGCATCTTACCTATCCACTCGACCAGCGTCGGGTTCGCCCCGTGCCTGACTAGCGCAGTTGTTATGCTGTTGAAGTTGGTCTTGTCGAAGGCCCCCTCAATGTCTATGAAGACGCCCAGGCACATTGATCTGTTCTTTATGGCTTCCTCTACCTTACTTACTACTGCATGTAGGGCTGAGTCTGTAGATTTACCTTGGCTGTAGGCATGTTGGTTTTGGTGCATTGGTACGCTAACCAGGCTGCTCTCCCGTAGATTCCTGTCGCATAGCCTTTCCAAGGTCTTTAATAGGAACGAGGTTAGGCTGATGGGTCTGTAGGATCTGGGGTCTGAGTAGTCACTCTAACCTGGTTTTGGTATGAATATTACTTTGACCTCCCTCCACCGTCTAGGCACATACCTGTGTGCCAGGCAAGCGGTGAGGATCCCGGCAAGGGTCAGAATTAGTCGCTCGCCGCCCCACTTTAGAAGGGCTGGGAAGATCTCGTCTAGACCCGGTGATTTAAAGGAGTCAAAGCTGTTGATTGCCCATTTGATTTTATGGGGATTGATTACCTTCAGGGCCTGCTCCCAATCTACCGTGGTAGGGGCGGCCTCTTCGCTCGTCCAGCTTGTCGACTGGGATATCACGCAGTCAGGGAAGTGCGTTTCTACGAGGACCCGCTCTGCCTCTTCTGACGAGCTGGTGAGTGTGTTGTCTGGCTTGCGTAGGGAGCCCATGGTGAGCGTGGTCTGGTTGGAGAGAACCTTCCTTACCCTGTTGGCCTGTGAACATGTTTCTATGTTGTTGCAGAAGTTACGCCATGAGCTCGTACTCCTGTATATAAGGCGCTTTTTGTACCTAGACTTGGTTGTTTTATAGAGCTCCCAGTCGTCATCTGCACCGGTGTTCATTGCTCTGTTCAGTTGTCGCCTCATCTTCTTCCTGAGCCTCTCCAGCTCAGGGCCCCACCATTTTCCTTCGCTGTCGCGGTTGGCCGGTGGGTTAGAGAGAGGACAGGCGTGGTGATAACTGGCTACAATGGCCTCCGTTAGGAGAGTTACCTGGTTTTCTATCGCTTCGCAGCCCGCGATTTGGATAGGAGCCGCCGACGGCAACGTAAGTTCCAGCCGCTCGGTGTATTGCAAGCGGTTGGTTCTACGTGGGTTCCGCCTTGGAGTTTCTGCGATTGTATTTACCTGAATTTCGAAACGTATCCATCGATGATCTGAGCACGATAGTTCCTTTGAGACGTGCCAGTTCATGATGTACTGTGTAGTTTCTTCAGTTGCTAAAGTCAAGTCAATGATTGTGCTGCTTCGTCTGTTT
Organism: Acleris cristana; assembly: GCA_948252455.1. Lineage (NCBI taxonomy): Eukaryota > Metazoa > Arthropoda > Insecta > Lepidoptera > Tortricidae > Acleris > Acleris cristana. Next base: position 20,502,616 of record OX411771.1, on the reverse strand, counting down.
ACAAATGTGGGTTCAGAGCCTGTATTAAGGATGTTAAGGTTAGTTGACACTAGGTATTCTACAAGTAGCTTACCTCTGTTGTTAGCGGTTTTCATGCCCCAGAGGGGGTGGTGTGCGTTGGAGTCCGTGGCCACAATCAACTGCAGCTTGTGCTCCTCGCAGTGGGTCACCAGCCTGGTCATTTCGTGTGGCGGTGGGTCCTCTGCCTCTGGCATATAGATGGAAGCCAGAACCACCTCCGGCAGGCTGGAAACTTGCGCCCCTCGCACCTTGATGGCACACAGGTCTCTAGAGCAGAAACTGGTTAAGGGTTCGCATTGTATATTCTTGGTGGTGTAAATGCAGGTCCGGGGGTTATCCGGTCCCGTGTGTACTATGAGCTTACCTCCGATGTTCCGGAGCCCGCAAATGGCCCCCTTCCTGACCCACGGCTCCTGGATCAGGACCACGGCGGTGTTGTTGGCCTCCAGCCACTTCCGGACCTGAGCCGTCGCGGTTTCGCTGTGGTGGAGGTTAGCTTGGAGGATATTACAGCTGGGAGAAGGGGGTTCCGTCATTGGTGCGAAGCCCCGATGACCCCTCCCCGCCGTCACCCTCGTCGATGGCCAGCATGCCCATCCCCGAAGCGCACTCCTCCCCGCTTTCCGACGGGTCACGGAGGAGCTCTTCCTCATCGTGCTCGGAGCAGGGGGCGCCTTGCGCCGGGGATTGGGACCCGGACGCAACCTCGACAACGTCGTCAGTCGCGTTGGTCGCAGTGGTCGTGTCCATCGGCTCTGTTGCTTTCCGCGTGGCTGCTGTGGCGTTGGTGCTAGGGGTTGGAGTCTCCACGAACTTCCCCCGTGGCTCCTGGAACTTGAGGTACACCGACCCACACAGGAATGTGAGCCGGCGCCCCCTGTCCAGGATGGCCTGCACCTCCGTCTCCGGTATGCTGACAATGGCAAAAGTCTCCTTCCCCTGCCTGTCAGCGCTGTGCAGAAGCCACCGGTCCATCTGCACCCAGGTGTTTTGGTAGCGGAGCGAGTGCGCTACTACGCCGAAGTCATCATAAATCCCTGGGAGCAGAATGCCGCAGCGTACTCTGCGTGGTATTTCATTCTGGCGCTTCACCACCAGTTTGTCTCCTGAGGAGAGGGTGATGGCGGCCACACACTCCTTCAGCCAGGTCACCGCTGATTGGTCCCCGCACCACAGCCTCAGGGTGCCGTTCACGTGTAACGGCTTTCCCTGAAACTGTGGTCCGCCCCTGCTTTGCAGGTTTTGGACCGCTTCGCTCATCACGCGGGCTTGGATGAGGTTTAGGGCCTCGTCGGCGAGTTCAGCTGAAAGGTGACCTGTGTTTGCTGATGTGACAGCAACCATCAGGTCCGCCTTCGCTGCGTCCGCGTACGCTACCCGCGGGGTACCCGGCGATGGCTCGACCCTCTGCTTTTTGGGCTCGCCTCTCGGAGACAGAGTCTCGTCCAGACGCACCCTCTTAGCAGTGGCCCGAGCCACCGGGAGGCTCCCCTCCGAGGCCCTGTTAGCGGCTCCTATCCCTTTGGGAGCGGCACGGCTTGTTGCCGGATGACCGGGGTCACCTGCAGCGCCTCGCACCGTCTCCATCCCGGGAGCACCTGACTGTTGGTCAGGCACCGGAGCAGCAGCTTGTTCCGCCAGTAACCTACGGTACTTGCGGCGCTGCTTCTGGTTCCTGTGCTTCTTCTTCCCGAGTTCGGTCACACTGGGTACTGGGTTGTCCCGCTTGGCGGTTTGTTCCCTTTTTCCCCACGTGGTCAACACGGGAAGTTTCCAGCTGGGGTCCAGCTGGGAAGCTGCAGAGGGCGTAGGTAGCAGCGCCGGTGTCTGCCCCGCGTCTGCGGATTTCTCCGCAGGTGCAGGCGGGACGATCTCCGGGCTGGCTTTGCGTAGTGGCCTAGGTTGGGTGTGTTGAGTCCACGCTCGGGGTTTTGAGCCCGCCGGTTTCCCAGCAGACTTCCCGCCCCTCGCAGACTTTTTGTGTGTGTGTGGCGGTGCCTTGGCGCCGCCCCCGTGTGGTTGTGTTTTTGTGGTCTTCGGGGTCGATGACGATGCCTCGAAGCCACGTGTGAAGGAAGGTAGCGTCACTTTCGCGCCACTTACCTTCCGTAGTGTTTGGTGTGTGTGGGTAGCTGGCGGGGCTTGCGCCCTGCCGCCACCTCTGTGTGGTGTTTGTGTGTGGTGTGACCCTTGGCCACTACTACCCGCACCTGGTGTGTTGAGAGAGACTGGCACGCCGTTAGGAGCACCGCTCTCTTGTTGAGCGCCTTTGGGTTTCCCCTCTGGCACTCTCGGGATTTCGGATCTATGAGGTTCCATATTCCGTTGCTGTTTTTTTCATCTCACGAGTTTCCCACCCTCCACGGAGCCCGCACCGGGGATGTCTACAATAGAACACCAGGAGTACTCGTGAGATATAGATGTGCAGGGTTAGGTATCACTGCGCGACATCGGGAGCTGCAGACAGTGTGGCTGGGTGGATCGATCCGGATCCCCCCAGGTGTTCCACACGCCCTTGCCCCGTCAGCATGGCCGACACCCCGCCCTCCCAGAGAGCCCCCACACATCTCGCCTGCGAACCGTACCCACCTCGACCGTACGGACGCGTGTCCATTACCTTGTTGTGGCTAGCAAACAAGGCTACCGTTTTGCGTGAAATTCGGACCAAAGGGGGCGTGTTGTCTCCCGGTAGTGCTATCCCGACTCCGTTCGACTCAACCCCCCAGGACTCCTGCATCCTCACTCACGGCGCTCGACTGCGGAGGACTACCGCAGGTAGGCTGGATAGTCCATCGGGCCGCCTACATACCCGATGGAGCCGAGAGATCTTAGCCATTGCTGGTAAAGAGGGCACAGGGAAAGCTGCGACAAGTCTACCAGCAATGTTGCCCGGGGTGTGCCGTGGTGGTTGGTAGTATTCCGTTCGGGTTTTTAGGTCCTCGCGGTTTCCTACCATCCACCCGCACTAGGAGGCGATACTCTAAACACCCCAAAGCGCGCGCTTACTGAAGCTTTATTGGAGTTGAGGCTGGGTTCCGATAAACCTATTTATTATGTATATATACTAAACCACACAATAGGGCGCCTTACTCTCACTATCCCTGAGAACTACGGTTCAACAAAAGTGAGGGGGGAGGCACACAAAACACGAGCTATAGGTTGCCTTTTCAGCCGACTCAGCTGAACTTTCCAGATTCCCTAGGGACCTAGCTAATTACCGGGTGAGGTAAGCCCATAGGTGTAGCAAGTAGAATAGGCCTTATCAGTAGGTTTAGGGTAGCTTCAATGTAGGGAAAATAGGTAACTAGGACATAAACCAATAGGAATTCATCTAGGCATGTAGGATTAAATCTTGTTAATTAAAAATAATCTTTTAAATCCATCCTTGTTTGGTCTTATACCATTATTATATAGGGAAAATATTAGGAAGTTTAAATTAAATATGTTATCCGCCATAACTAAAGAATCAGTGGGATATACTATTTATTCCCATATTTATTTGTTTTATCTTAAGGAGATTTCAGTTTATTGAACATAGACACATACAATAATAAGTAATTATGCTAGTTTGTCAGATAGTAAATATTTCCAGTCTTTAACTGACAAACAACATTCTTAGTAAATTTCAAAGTCATATTTATGAGTTGGATTGTCTTCTCTCATTCAATCTTCAGAGGCAGATAGATTGCTGTACATACTGAGATACGTCTCTAACGTCACTGCTTACGAGCACCGGTTAGTCACTGTATAGTTAATTCAATCAGCCATTCCCACGGGAATTATGCATAAGAACGTGCACTACAATGACCGAGGTCACTCCTTCTAGTAAATGTACTTAAAAACATCAAATAGTATCAAGACCAGAAAGCTTTACTATATCTTCAAATCTATTTTACAAATGTTTAATTGAGAGTTAATAAACTGTTTTCTCCTATAAATAATAAAGTAACTATCTACTGCGAAAACCAACGTCCGATAAGTTATATCATCAATGAAACAGCTTGTGCAAAGTAAGCTGCAACTTTTAAATAATGACAATGTAACAGATTGTACATTATGTTCATCAGTTCCAGTATTTCTAAAGCTTGAGCATAGTGAATATTTCTAGTTTATGGCAGATAGCCAAATATACCTTCAGCATTGAAAGAATCAACGAGATTAAATGATTTCTCTCAATTTATTTTGAATATTTTACATCAAGTGATTTCTCTGTTTACACTATGGGTTACGTACCCTGCTTGGTTGTTCTCAAGGGAAAACCGGCTTTATAGTTGTGAGCAGTAAGATTCACTATTCAATTCCTGTGGGAATAAACTTCAGCTTTTATCTACAATTTATGATTGAAATCATTATCAGAACCAGCTTTCATCATGACTAGAAAGTTTCACTATCATTCGAGAATATGTTATAAATATATATTATAAATAAACTCTTCATAAAAGTTACAGTGCAAAATTAAACATCAATCTTCATTAACTTGGTCTGTTACGACTATTTACTTTTACTATTTATAACCTAAAAAATCTTGTTCATATGACTATTTACCACTACAACCATTATCCTGACAGTTTGACTTTGACTTTTAATAATTCAGCTCCTAGTAGATCTAATGAGACATACAAACAATACCAAATGTCTATTAGATTGTATTTCACTCTTGCATTGAGTATGGAGCGCTTGAAAACCCTCTTGTCCTTTTGTTGACTGATGACAGACTACTTCTGAACAATTTACTACTAACAACTGACAAAGACTGTAAATTCAATATATCCCACCTGGAAAGAGAAAGAAAAGATTGGTAGGTGCTGGAGGGATGTCCAGTCAGGTAGACGAGTCCCACAGTCATGAGCGGGGAGTCATGGGCTCTGACCTTAGGCGCAAAGTAAAATGCCATAAGCATACTTTCCAGTTTCTATCTAATAACCCTAACTAGTACCAAAGACTATGACTGACCTATACATATATTTCATAAGATCAAACAACAAGACTTTTATCTCTTAGTTATAATTTGTAATTTCATTACAATTAACTATTATATATTACATTAAACTAAATCTTATAGGGATAGGTTATATACCTATATTTATACCAAACTTATATGCATGAAAAGTTCTTAGGTTACTATCTATAACGGTTCACAAAGTAGGTTCCTTGACACTAGACGATCATATGGCCATTTCAACAATATTAAACATTCTTACTCTATAGGTATATTTAAAGATAGGAAAGTTAATAGGTAGGTACTTTATAAGCTTAATAATCTTACATAAAAGCTTTACTTAGGTTAAACTTAATACAAATTTTCATAGCTTTCATTTCAGTGCTTCAGTATAGAGTGTTAGGATTTTCTATAGACTTAAAATGTAGGCTTTAAATTACTTTAGGCTTTAGTTATAGATAGTTAGAGGTATATAGGGTTTAGTTTGAGGGGTTTTTATTGGGGGGGTTACAATATGAAGTAATAGGAACACGTGTAGCAAAACTTAATATCAGTAGGTAGTTTCACAAAATTTTAATTATATTTATTATCAATACCTTAGAAGGAATAGTAAAACACTTGCCTTTTATTTACTCAATAAATGGCAAGTATTTTACCATTTCTTCTACTTTATAAAACCCTCTTTTATTTATTGCAACAGGAGTTTTAATATACTCTACCAAGGCACTTTTTTTGTACCAGATTTTGTCCGGTGTGTCTGGCCAGCGAAATGTATTACCTTTTGATAATGTCATAGTACTTACTTCAATATAACCTCCATCTATATTTTCTATAATACCCGGAAAGTATTCACCTTCATACAAAACTATGACATATCCTCCCTTCTTCTGCTGTTCAGCAATTGGCAACCCTGCCAGAGGAGTATCATCAGAATCTGATTCAGATTTTTTTTTACGTTTTAATGACTTTCGCCTATTGCTCGTCGTTGCATGGACCCGATTGTTTATATCTTCTTCTAAATTTAACCGTTCTTCGTCGTCTAAGTCATCAAGTACATTGTATTCACTTTCTTGGTATATTATTTCAGAGTCATCAGCTTCTGATGATGAGCTAGATATGTTCTTCTATTTATTTCTTTTTATTTTATTTTGGTTCTTAGCTTTTTCTTTCTTTTCTTTCATATTTATTTCTTTTAAAATTATTTTTTCTTTTCTTTCTGCAATTCTTTTTTCTTTCTCTTGTTGTATTCTTATTTTCTCACTTTCCTTCTTTTCCATATACGCCCTCCACGAATCACTTGTAATGGCTGAAGGTAAACGCTCTTTAGCCGGTCGTTTTTTAACCTCCTGTTCTGGCCAAAACAAAGCCCTTTTGAAAGGAGATGGAATTATTATTGAAGAACTCGCGTTTGACGAAGTCGATGGTTTTGGTTGCAGCGGAGGATTCAGTAACGATGTAGACTTAACTGGGGTAACTTCTCCAATAATTGAGTGACGTTGTTGTTCCGGCAAAATGTTATCATTAGTAGGTTTCTCATGCAGAGATTCTAAATGCGTCACTGAGACACAATCCATTGATTTTGTTTGTCTGTCTAAAGTAAGTGGAATTTGTGAATTATCACCAGATTTATTTTTTTGTTCTTCAGTCGTTCGTGTCTCATCAAAGATTTGGCTTAGTCTTACTTCTTTTGTTGCGAGTGATGTCTCTTCAGGAAGATGTATTTGTTTCTCTTCAGTTGTTGAGGTTTCATTATTAACAGATTGTGCTTGTTCCTCTTCAACTGTCAGATTTAAATCCAACGACTGAACGGGTGTTATAATTTCATCAGGGATTTCTTGAGTGGAAAGTCCTTCCCTACTCACATTTTCATTTTCTGTGCCTGTTAGTGTATGCTTCACTTTAGTCCAAATGATAAAAAGAGATTGATCTTCTTTAGGTAGCAAACGTTCTACCTCCGTTCTGTTCATGTAGTATAGCTGATTAAATAAGATTAGTTTTTCTGACGACAAAACATTTTTTATTTCAGCCTCCAGGTAAGTTATGAAATTTGCTGCTTTTTCTGTATGTTTTTCGTTTTGAATATCGTCGAAAGATTTTATTTTACTAAAATCAACATAGTCTACACTGAATGGAAAGAGTCCACTTTTACGAAATCCATTCTTTATTGTGTCTTCCGTGATTTTTTTTATAGCAATATCTGTATTCGGCGCAAAGTCTTCTTTTTTGAAACGCTGACCTGGATGGTCTATCTTCCACTGACTCGTTTGATTTTTCCAATAGGTTTTCAATGGTCTAAATACTGCAACATCCATTGGTTGGATTAAATGTGTTGAGTTAGGATAGAGTGCGATTATCTCTATGCCGTTGTCCTTACAAAAATTAGCCAAATGTAATGTCATGTGCAACCTGTGGCCGTCAAGGAAAAACAATACTGGTTTAGGGATATTCTGATCTATCAGCCAAGGGTTAAATATATTCGTTATATATTCATAGAATGTTTTGGCATTCATCCATCCCGTCTCTGATCTACCAATACCCCACCCATTTGGAACACTGTTAACAATCAAGACTGGCAAGCGTTCATATGGGAAAACAACCATAGGTGGTGCTACGATATCAGCGGCGTTAGCGGTCACTAAAGTTGTTAAGTTTTCTTTTTCATCTCCATCAGAGTTGTATACATTTTTTTCCCCTTTTCGAACAAGAACTTTTCCTGTTTTGGGTTGTAAATAGAAAGCGCTTTCATCTGTGTTAAAAATACGATTTGGATCATTAGGACGTCCAGCAGACCTTGCTCTTCTAAGTATTTTCTAATGGTCTCAAACCATTTCTTTAAATCCTCCTCTGTAACATTGTCTCTGGCTTTGTTTAAATTTTGTGCTGTGCGTTCAGAAATTTCTGGATGTCGTTTTAAGAATGCGGAGAACCATTTCTTTCCTGGTCGATTATCGTTAAACGGACAAGAGTCAAGCTTTTTCTCCGTTATAATTTTTTGAACACTATCTAGCAGATGATCTTTGGTGACAGGAAAGTGGCTGTCGCTCATTTTAAATAACCATTGTACGAGCACATTTTTTTCATCTTGACTGAGAATTGTAGCTGGCCCAAACCTACAATCTATGGGACTTTTTCCTGTAACTTTGTTGCGTAATGTTATTCTTGGAACGCCGAATCTGGTGGCGGCAACACCGATGTTGACTCCTCTATTGACATCATTTATGGCATTTGCCATCTGCTCTTTGGTATAGTTTTTTTTTGGCGCCATATCTAGTAAATAAAATATATATAGGTCAATTAATTCAATATATTTAACAAACAGTGATTGAAATTACGTAATGCTATTTTTATATATATTTTCCTAAATTTAAAACAAATAATTTATAAATATTTATGCTGTTTCACTCACACTTAAATAAACATGCGCCCCAAGTTAAACAAATATGTAGTACATTTTTAAGTTATCAGTTATGGACAACCAGTCATGGACATGTCTAATACAAGTTACCAGTTATGGACAACCAGTCATGGACATGTCTAATACAAGTTACCAGTTATGGACAACCAGTCATGGACATGTCTAATACATCACTGGACCCGAATACATTTTTAAGCAATAATAACAGCACTGTTAGGTATAAGTGTTTCATAGCTAACCAATTTACAACATGAAGTTAATATAATTTAAAGAAAATCCAGTAAACGAGAAAATGTTCATGACTGGGTTAGTAGTCATTGAATGCACCAGTCATAAACAATGCTTATATAAAGTTATATATAAACAAGACCAACAAAATGAGGTTTTAAAAATCACCCACAAGCACTCAGTAGACAAAAAATAAACAGCTAAAAAACTTATACATAATTATTTCCATGCAAAATGACAAAAAGTGTACTCACCTGTATTGAGATTCTTCTAATAAATTGTGATTTTTCCATTGAAATTTGCCACCAGCACTTTGCTACCCTTTCCTTTAGAAAACAACATGGCTGACTCCTGTCAAAGTATGAACATATGGCGGCGAAGGTGTTGCCATTTGAAAAAAGTGTTACCAGTGGAAATAAATCGTACAGGATTACTTATTTTTTACCATTTATGTTTAAACTGTCCATGACTGGAGCATTGTTCATGACTGGTGCCATTACCTTAAGTGCTACTTACCCTTGAATCGATCTATAACAGGTGTAGGAATACCCCAACTTTTTAACAACAACTCTATCTCTGGCGGTTCAGGAACTTCTGGCCCTGGCCGGAACTCCACGCGTTGACCTTCAATGGTTTCCATCTACAAAACAAAACAACGAAAGTTTTAACACAACAATATATTTTTACCACCAACCTATTTATAACAAAAATTTACTCACTTTTGATGAATTTCTGGGAAATAAAGAACGCAAGGGATTCACAGGTCACAAGCACACGCAGAGAATAAAAATTCGAAGTCTTCACCAGCACAGCATAGCAAGCAACAATCTGTTGAAAGAAAAAACCTGTCTGAACTTGAAAGAAAACTTTAAACACCGACCGACCGAAACAGTGTTGCTAGATTCCGAAATCAAATTACCCCTACTGTCAACAAAAAAACATCGATTAAATGGCGGTCTGTTACAGAAATGTGGAAAACATATTTAAATTAAACAGTAAAGTAAACACGAGTTTAAAAAAATAATTTATAGCACGACAAAAATATTTTCGGTAGATTCAAAGAACCGTAATAAAATTAGTCGTACTTCTAAAGTCGTTAAATTAATGTGTCCCCTCGATTTATTTTTAAGAAGTAGTTTTAATGTTTGGCTGTATGTATGTTTTTTAATGGCAAGTTAAGCACTCAGGCTACCATGGTAAGTGGGATCTGAAACCTATAGATATTAGAATTCTCAAGACTGAAATCCTAAGACGTAAAATGCGTTACCAACCCTGACGACTAAGATGGCATACCTCTATGCTAGAAATTTCATCGGTTCTCTTATCCCCACACCGGAACTCAACAATGCGAACACTGCTGCTTAGCGGTGGGTTTATGCATGTTCACCGATTACTCGGTCAATTGTGGATCGATTATGAATATATTTTTAGTTTATAGGGTATACTTCCGAGGTGGCCCCAACCAAATCATTTATCTGATGAGAGGGTCCGTGAGAAAATGAGGAAACTATTCAAATAATATTCCTAGACATATACATAGCGAGTTTGGTATTTTCAGTGACTAGTGCATTATATTTTCCGAATCTCATTCAGAAAATATACATTGATGAAGTGAAACCTATGATGAAGACCATAGATGGCCACCTGAACTCCTCATTGGTACTTACTTCATGGGTGGCGACTAATGATAAGATATCTCGATTAAGATAGTTAAGAGACTATGATGAAGCGCATTTTTTCCTGAGTGTGTTTTAAACACCCCAATAATTAATAGGGAAGTCAATTTTGAGATGGCAACACTGTTTATTCTCCAACGTTTTTTGTGAGACAGCAGCGAAATATCAAGAAACACGATTTTGATTTAAAAACCCTGCAATCTTGAATGAAGACTTTTTCGTTTTCGATTTCAATTAAGTACTTCCCTATAGATTTATGTTATTTTTGTTTAATTTTCTCACATTTTGTTTTGTAACTAGGTAATCGTTAAGTTTATTCAGTCTTTTCATGTCATGACCATGACGTATAACGGGGATATATTTAATGTCAAGGGGTTATTTGAAAAAATCATACCTACTGTCTTAAGTAAGTTTTGATTAGGTAGCTACCTACCTACCTAGAGATATTATTTGTCATGACACGGCAGTATAAATAGATACCTATGTAAAGTTGTTTTATTTGGCGACACCATACATTTTTAACCGACTTCAAAAAGGTCTACGTATGTATCTCGGTTTTTTTCATGTAAGCATGTTTACCGATTTCTCCGTCAATTGTGAATCGATTTAAAAAAAATGGTTTTTGTATAGGTACCTACCTACTCTGCAGGTTGTCCTAAAAGTTGTCACCAATTCAGAATCTTTTAGAAAGAATCTATGAGGAATTGAAGGAACTCCTCAAATATTATAGGCATAGGTATAGTTGGTTCCAGTTTAAATGACGAAAATGCACTTAAAACCAACCATTACCAAAATCTATTGTTCAATTGTTATCTTCAAGTAGGGTTGTAAAACAATTACGAAGGTGTGTCGGTACGGCCAAAGTATACTGTGAACAAACAAACTTGATAGTTTTTTTATTGCATGTTAGCCATAAGAATAAGCGATATGTATTAGTGTTGTGTTGATTTATTATGTATCAATAATGATAATTTAAAATTATATTGAATGTTACATAATATAGGACTATTTATTAAGTATATTTTTGCATTACAATATAGACGGCTTAAAATAGTATTTTTCACAATCGTGTTATAATAGAGAGCTTTTTAGTCGAGTACCGTGTTTAGGCCACGAAGCTTGCTGAGTGGCCTAAGTAAGGTACGAGATTAAAAAGCTTGATTATGACACTATTGTGAACAATACTTTTTGTACGAGTTCATCAAAATTAATACGTCATTAATACGAGTATATAAGAAAACTAAATATCGTAAGTAGGTACTATCACACCACCGGAGTCCGTAATGTTGCAGTAATGTGCTGTGATTGGCTAAATACTAGCCAATCACAAAGCGTATTTTTTTTTTTTTTTTTGCTCTGGATACTGAAGCAAGTTTAAGTAGATTTTTGACAGATGACGCGACGCTGCTACGTTCCGAAACGCCATAGATTGGCAATTTTATATCATTTCGAGTGTCCTTAAACAAGGACACATATTATTAAAATACGAAGTTCTATTTTCAAATTTTTTTCGGTTGTCTAGAGCGTATCGAAATGGTTATTTCGGTTGTTTCGGAAGTAACATAGACTATGCAACGATGAAAAGAGTGACGTTGCAGTATTCTCTATGAAATCTTAATACACAGATTATAATCGACGAGTACAAAAAAATCTTTTATTTCAATGATCAAGAAGGGTTGAGCTACTCAAAGGCACGTGCCACACTTCGGTCGTCCCTTTGTTATCTTTTTCTCTCATATTTAGCAACAAAAGAAGTTGTAAAATCCCGCGTTAAGTGCATTTTCGTCATTTAAACTGGAACCAACTATACCTACAGTGGTGGTATTTTCAGTAACAAGTCCAGCGTTTGCATTCATAAAGTACCTAGGTACCTATCTATAGGTACCATGGTTGCAAGGAATAAACGAATATGAATATCTATCATTGAATTTGGTAAAGAAAAAAGAAGTTATTTTCCAGTTTTAGGGTTCCGTACCAAAATGGTAAATGGGCCCTTATGGGAGACCTCGTTGTTTGTCTGTCCGTCTGTTTGTATGTCACAGCAGGTTTTCTCAGCAACTATAAATGCTACCAACTTGAAATTTGGCAAAGTTGTACAACTTGCTTGCCCGCATCTGATATGAAATTAATTTTATAAATATTTGAAAAGGGGTCTAGAATGGGGGATAAAAAAATTAAAGCGGTTTGCCAAATGGATTGTCATAATATTATGAAAGGGCTTAATCTGCATATTTCAAAACTATTTTTAAAAACAATCTTGTACTTATGAATTTTTTGATTTACCTATTGCCAAAATTTACAAAAAATGACCGTCCCCCGTTTATTAATCAAAAAAATCTGTTAAAATCCTGGCATGTAGATAATTATTTATATTTGATTATAGATAATTATTATGGGAAAAATAAAATGAATTGTTATAACACAAGATACAAGAAACACCAATAGATGGCGCCAGCTGTACCGCTTTGCTCATACTAAACACAACAGCCCAAGGCTAGCTTACCCAAAGCGCCCTAGATGGCGCTGGCAGTCAATTAGATCGCGCAACCGTTTGGTTCCCGTAACTTCAAGGCCCCCGAAGCCGACTCACGAACTTGTGTACTTCAAGTAGGGACTAGTACTTTGCACACTAAGCGCTTTCACGACCAGTTGAGACGTTTTGGTGTCATAGCACTAAGTTAACACGACGCTGCTCCCAGTGTACTTCCACCCAGCTGGGATACACCTGGATTAGTTTTGTGCGCTTATAGATTTCAAGTAAATAAATCAGAATAATATAGTATCACTTGGGTTGTTACTACTGCGTCCCCCGCCCTCTCCGTCACAAGAGGCGCCCTTCACGTGAGGCCCGTCTATGTAACGACGCTACGAATTAGTGACGTCACCGTCTGCTACGCGTCTCGCTACGCCGTCGGCTACGAAATCTTGTTCCCGGACCTGCGCTACGAGCACCGCTACGACGAGTTACTAGGCGACCTACCTATTAAACTAAATGACTGGAGGACACGGAACGTCGAAGAGGAACCCAACTTACGTCACACGCTCCGGACGAGTTACCACTGTAGTCAAGAAGATTCGACCGTCCAAAATGTTGACACCTGAGCAATTCCCGCAACTGTTAGATAGGCTGCCAACTACTGCAACACACCCTAGAGGCTCGTTTATAAACTGCAACTATAGTTATGATGGCGTAAAAGACCCCGAAGTTGGGGGTGTTTAGAGTATCGCCTCCTAGTGCGGGTGGATGGTAGGAAACCGCGAGGACCTAAAAACCCGAACGGAATACTACCAACCACCACGGCACACCCCGGGCAACATTGCTGGTAGACTTGTCGCAGCTTTCACTGTGCCCTCTTTACCAGCAATGGCTAAGATCTCTCGGCTCCATCGGGTATGTAGGCGGCCCGATGGACTATCCAGCCTACCTGCGGTAGTCTTCCGCAGTTGAGCGCCGTGAGCGAGGATGCAGGAGTCCTGGGGGGTTGAGTCGAACGGAGTCGGGATAGCACTGCCGGGAGACAACACGCCCCCTTTGGTCCGAATTTCACGCAAAACGGTAGCCTTGTTTGCTAGCCACTACAAGGTAATGGACACGCGTCCATACGGTCGAGGTGGGTACGGTTCGCAGGCGAGATGTGTGGGGGCTCTCTGGGAGGGCGGGGTGTCGGCCATGCTGACGGGGCAAGGGCGTGTGGAACACCTGGGGGGATCCGGATCGATCCACCCAGCCACACTGTCTGCAGCTCCCGATGTCGCGCAGTGATACCTAACCCTGCACATCTATATCTCACGAGTACTCCTGGTGTTCTATTGTAGACATCCCCGGTGCGGGCTCCGTGGAGGGTGGGAAACTCGTGAGATGAAAAAAACAGCAACGGAATATGGAACCTCATAGATCCGAAATCCCGAGAGTGCCAGAGGGGAAACCCAAAGGCGCTCAACAAGAGAGCGGTGCTCCTAACGGCGTGCCAGTCTCTCTCAACACACCAGGTGCGGGTAGTAGTGGCCAAGGGTCACACCACACACAAACACCACACAGAGGTGGCGGCAGGGCGCAAGCCCCGCCAGCTACCCACACACACCAAACACTACGGAAGGTAAGTGGCGCGAAAGTGACGCTACCTTCCTTCACACGTGGCTTCGAGGCATCGTCATCGACCCCGAAGACCACAAAAACACAACCACACGGGGGCGGCGCCAAGGCACCGCCACACACACACAAAAAGTCTGCGAGGGGCGGGAAGTCTGCTGGGAAACCGGCGGGCTCAAAACCCCGAGCGTGGACTCAACACACCCAACCTAGGCCACTACGCAAAGCCAGCCCGGAGATCGTCCCGCCTGCACCTGCGGAGAAATCCGCAGACGCGGGGCAGACACCGGCGCTGCTACCTACGCCCTCTGCAGCTTCCCAGCTGGACCCCAGCTGGAAACTTCCAGTGTTGACCACGTGGGGAAAAAGGGAACAAACCGCCAAGCGGGACAACCCAGTACCCAGTGTGACCGAACTCGGGAAGAAGAAGCACAGGAACCAGAAGCAGCGCCGCAAGTACCGTAGGTTACTGGCGGAACAAGCTGCTGCTCCGGTGCCTGACCAACAGTCAGGTGCTCCCGGGATGGAGACGGTGCGAGGCGCTGCAGGTGACCCCGGTCATCCGGCAACAAGCCGTGCCGCTCCCAAAGGGATAGGAGCCGCTAACAGGGCCTCGGAGGGGAGCCTCCCGGTGGCTCGGGCCACTGCTAAGAGGGTGCGTCTGGACGAGACTCTGTCTCCGAGAGGCGAGCCCAAAAAGCAGAGGGTCGAGCCATCGCCGGGTACCCCGCGGGTAGCGTACGCGGACGCAGCGAAGGCGGACCTGATGGTTGCTGTCACATCAGCAAACACAGGTCACCTTTCAGCTGAACTCGCCGACGAGGCCCTAAACCTCATCCAAGCCCGCGTGATGAGCGAAGCGGTCCAAAACCTGCAAAGCAGGGGCGGACCACAGTTTCAGGGAAAGCCGTTACACGTGAACGGCACCCTGAGGCTGTGGTGCGGGGACCAATCAGCGGTGACCTGGCTGAAGGAGTGTGTGGCCGCCATCACCCTCTCCTCAGGAGACAAACTGGTGGTGAAGCGCCAGAATGAAATACCACGCAGAGTACGCTGCGGCATTCTGCTCCCAGGGATTTATGATGACTTCGGCGTAGTAGCGCACTCGCTCCGCTACCAAAACACCTGGGTGCAGATGGACCGGTGGCTTCTGCACAGCGCTGACAGGCAGGGGAAGGAGACTTTTGCCATTGTCAGCATACCGGAGACGGAGGTGCAGGCCATCCTGGACAGGGGGCGCCGGCTCACATTCCTGTGTGGGTCGGTGTACCTCAAGTTCCAGGAGCCACGGGGGAAGTTCGTGGAGACTCCACCCCCTAGCACCAACGCCACAGCAGCCACGCGGAAAGCAACAGAGCCGATGGACACGACCACTGCGACCAACGCGACTGACGACGTTGTCGAGGTTGCGTCCGGGTCCCAATCCCCGGCGCAAGGCGCCCCCTGCTCCGAGCACGATGAGGAAGAGCTCCTCCGTGACCCGTCGGAAAGCGGGGAGGAGTGCGCTTCGGGGATGGGCATGCTGGCCATCGACGAGGGTGACGGCGGGGAGGGGTCATCGGGGCTTCGCACCAATGACGGAACCCCCTTCTCCCAGCTGTAATATCCTCCAAGCTAACCTCCACCACAGCGAAACCGCGACGGCTCAGGTCCGGAAGTGGCTGGAGGCCAACAACACCGCCGTGGTCCTGATCCAGGAGCCGTGGGTCAGGAAGGGGGCCATTTGCGGGCTCCGGAACATCGGAGGTAAGCTCATAGTACACACGGGACCGGATAACCCCCGGACCTGCATTTACACCACCAAGAATATACAATGCGAACCCTTAACCAGTTTCTGCTCTAGAGACCTGTGTGCCATCAAGGTGCGAGGGGCGCAAGTTTCCAGCCTGCCGGAGGTGGTTCTGGCTTCCATCTATATGCCAGAGGCAGAGGACCCACCGCCACACGAAATGACCAGGCTGGTGACCCACTGCGAGGAGCACAAGCTGCAGTTGATTGTGGCCACGGACTCCAACGCACACCACCCCCTCTGGGGCATGAAAACCGCTAACAACAGAGGTAAGCTACTTGTAGAATACCTAGTGTCAACTAACCTTAACATCCTTAATACAGGCTCTGAACCCACATTTGTAAACAGACGAAGCAGCACAATCATTGACTTGACTTTAGCAACTGAAGAAACTACACAGTACATCATGAACTGGCACGTCTCAAAGGAACTATCGTGCTCAGATCATCGATGGATACATTTCGAAATTCAGGTAAATACAATCGCAGAAACTCCAAGGCGGAACCCACGTAGAACCAACCGCTTGCAATACACCGAGCGGCTGGAACTTACGTTGCCGTCGGCGGCTCCTATCCAAATCGAGGGCTGCGAAGCGATAGAAAACCAGGTAACTCTCCTAACGGAGGCCATTGTAGCCAGTTATCACCACGCCTGTCCTCTCTCTAACCCACCGGCCAACCGCGACAGCGAAGGAAAATGGTGGGGCCCTGAGCTGGAGAGGCTCAGGAAGAAGATGAGGCGACAACTGAACAGAGCAATGAACACCGGTGCAGATGACGACTGGGAGCTCTATAAAACAACCAAGTCTAGGTACAAAAAGCGCCTTATATACAGGAGTACGAGCTCATGGCGTAACTTCTGCAACAACATAGAAACATGTTCACAGGCCAACAGGGTAAGGAAGGTTCTCTCCAACCAGACCACGCTCACCATGGGCTCCCTACGCAAGCCAGACAACACACTCACCAGCTCGTCAGAAGAGGCAGAGCGGGTCCTCGTAGAAACGCACTTCCCTGACTGCGTGATATCCCAGTCGACAAGCTGGACGAGCGAAGAGGCCGCCCCTACCACGGTAGATTGGGAGCAGGCCCTGAAGGTAATCAATCCCCATAAAATCAAATGGGCAATCAACAGCTTTGACTCCTTTAAATCACCGGGTCTAGACGAGATCTTCCCAGCCCTTCTAAAGTGGGGCGGCGAGCGACTAATTCTGACCCTTGCCGGGATCCTCACCGCTTGCCTGGCACACAGGTATGTGCCTAGACGGTGGAGGGAGGTCAAAGTAATATTCATACCAAAACCAGGTTAGAGTGACTACTCAGACCCCAGATCCTACAGACCCATCAGCCTAACCTCGTTCCTATTAAAGACCTTGGAAAGGCTATGCGACAGGAATCTACGGGAGAGCAGCCTGGTTAGCGTACCAATGCACCAAAACCAACATGCCTACAGCCAAGGTAAATCTACAGACTCAGCCCTACATGCAGTAGTAAGTAAGGTAGAGGAAGCCATAAAGAACAGATCAATGTGCCTGGGCGTCTTCATAGACATTGAGGGGGCCTTCGACAAGACCAACTTCAACAGCATAACAACTGCGCTAGTCAGGCACGGGGCGAACCCGACGCTGGTCGAGTGGATAGGTAAGATGCTTAGCAAAAGGGTTATCAGACTCAATGCAAACAACAACCAACTAGCACTGGTGGCAAAGGGCTGTCCTCAGGGCGGCGTTCTCTCTCCGCTACTATGGAACATAGTTGTGAACGAGCTGATCGCCAAACTAAACGACAGTCTCTACTACGCGGTAGGCTACGCGGACGACATAGCGATACTCACAAGCGGCAGCGTCACCAGCACGGTATGTGACGTCACCCGCTCAGCCCTAGGTATCGTGGAACGCTGGTGCTCAACCAACGAACTATCTGTCAACCCGAAGAAAACGGAGATGGTATTGTTCACTAACAAACGCAACCTGGGCAACTACAAACTCCCCAAGTTGTTTGGAACAGAACTCCAGTTATCAAATGAGGTAAAGTATCTAGGTGTCATACTCGACTGCAAATTGAACTGGAGCAATCACCTGAACAACAAGATAGACAAAGCAACAATCGCTTTCTGGCAGTGTCGCAGGATGGTAGGTAAAACCTGGGGACTACACCCCAAGATCATCCTGTGGCTCTACACGTCAGTGATACGACCAATCATAGCCTATGGTGCGGTAGTCTGGTGGCCACGCACCAAACTGTCCACTGTGGAAGCGAAACTACAACGACTCCAGAGACTAGCCGGTATGGCAGCCACCGGATGCATGCGGACTACACCCACAGCATCCCTGGAAGCCCTACTCGACCTCCCGCCACTGCATCTCTTCATCCAGCAGGAGGCGGCGGCGACAGCGGTACGTCTTAGAAATTTGCACCTGTGGAAACCCGCCAGGGTACCACACACCGAGATACTCTATGAAGCGATCAGCGAGGAACCGCTCATAGAGGCAGCTACTGACACAATACCAAAACAGTTTATCTTCGACAAGAAGTACAAAATACAACTGCACGAAGATCCGTGGGAAGGCCTCAACCCCAGGGAAGTAAGGATCTTCACAGATGGATCCAAGACTAAGTCGGGATCCGGTGCAGGTACTTTCTCGGAAGATCTAAACATACATATCTCAACGCCATTAGGAGCCCACAGCACAGTCTTCCAGGCGGAATGCGTGGGCATCATTATGGCTACAAAAGCGATCGAGCAAAGGAAGGTAAAGGACCTCCCTATCCGAATACTCTCCGACAGCCGATCAGTTCTCCAAGCCCTAAAGTGCTACACGGCAACATCAGGGCTAATATACGAATGTCACAACGCCCTTTCCAAGGTATGTAACATCAACCCCATCACCCTACAGTGGATAAAGGGACATAGCAACTCACGCGGTAACGACGCAGCTGACATACTCGCGAGAAAGGGCTCAGAAACGGTACTGATAGGTCCTGAACCATTTCTGCCCCTGCCGACCAGCTGGCTGCGGAACAAACTGCGCCGAATCACCAAGGTAAAGCACCAACACTACTGGAGCAACCTAAACACCTGCAGGCAAAGTAGAGAAGCCCTTCCGACAATCAGTCCCGGATTGTCGCGTAAGTTACGACTATTCAAAAGAGCCCAACTCCGGTTGATAACTGGAGCCATAACTGGCCATGCCTTGTTTAACAAACACTTGTTCACATTAGGTGTTACAGACAGCCCCCTGTGCAGAGCCTGCATGACGGCGGAGGAAACCGCAGCCCACGTCATCATGGAATGCCCTGGGGTGGCAACATACCGGGCACGTCACCTCGGAACACCGAGGTCGCTACCAGATGCCGTCGGCAACATCAAGGGTTTGCTAGGCTTCCTGGTGGAACTGGGTTGGCAGGAGTAGTGCCGCCGACCCTTCACGCAAAATAGGCGCAGATTTAAGTCGTCGAGTTGCGGAAAAGAGCCCGCCATAACCTATAACCTATAACCTATAAGCGCGCGCCGGCATGTCAAGTGGTGATCCTTACTTGTTCTTTAAAGGCTGACATTGAGACTAAGTAGGCGCTTCTACGGATGTCTATGTTGGTAAAGAAACATCCGGGCTTGCCCAAGGCTCTTTTAGACTCTAATAGTTCCAAATCAGAGGCTCCGTTAGGCTTCCTCGGACTTGTCAGACATTTACTAGTGGTAGCCTGATCACTGTTCTGGTACAAGTGTATGCTAATCTAGCTTAACTCAACAAATATTCCCCACTATACAAGGAATGTCCATTAATCTACAGCGATGTTAAATATTGTACCAGACACGAATGATAACCAACCCAAGGTTTCTGAAAAGTACACAGAAAGGTATATTAGTACACGTATTGGTATTTGGGAAACCTCGCCAGCTGTGTCCGGACTCTGATCACAGTGGTTAGCTAAAGGTGTCCTGGCCCAGCAAGGATTTCTACCCACCAATACAAACAATAGAAATACAATCATACAATAGAAAGCCTCACTAACTGCAACCCAAGCTATGTAAACTAGGATTAACAGTAGCAAGAGAAATAATAAACCAAAGTTCCTTACCAAGGTATAAATAAAAATATCAAAATAAATCAACTTTAAATATAAAAGTTCCCACCACCCGTCTACTGAAGTGAATCTGGAAAACAAAATCTTTTGATTAAAGCACAACCCCCCAACCAACACCAATCATATATAAAAATACAGAGCTTTCACACTGCATTCCCATACATGACAAAAAACCATCTCCCACACAATAATACCCATATCCTACTCCCCAAGCAAACCGTTTCCCTATCCCCTCGCGGAAGGAATTTAATTACTATTCTAACTGTGAAAACGCGTCTTCCTAACACTACCAAAGCAATACATGATCCTATTTAAAGCCGGAAAGACAATAGTTAGCTAATGAGTCACACGAAATTAAGTCCTACATATTTTATACCTCCCTACTAGCTCTAAAGACAAAATTAACGTTAACTATACAAACGATGTAACTGTATCACTTTAAAAGATCGCAAATATTAAATCGAATGCTGCGTAGTTTAAATTTTATTGAAAGACTAGCACTGAATCAAGAATTTAACCGCGAACGCGTCGTACTCCTATTTCTCTATAAAACCCGTAATTAACCGAAATTTACACAAAATATAGCAAATAAACGAGCGTAGCACGATATAAAAACCAAACGAAGTTAACGCGACAAGGTACCTAACTACGAACCGTAAGTGAATTTTACGCAAGGCGTTCCCCAGTAAACGAGCCTATCCCCTTTGAATAACGAAAATAAAGCCAAAATATAAACGTTCCGCAATGAATGCCCAGAAAATAATAATCATATTCCCTTTGAAATCTCTATATATAAGTTCAACTGGCGGCCATCGCGCTTGAACGACTCGAACCACTTGTACCACTCATGCAACTCAAGCAACTCTTGCCACTTGTGCCAGTCATGCAATTCCTTCAAAATTATCCCTTACTATAAATAACATAAGGTATACTTTCAATCCCCATTTCAATCGCTTAAGTCATTTTAATCATTACAAACCTACATCACCTGATTCGTAATTAGAATCTACACTGATAATTGAAACTAATCCTTATGCTATTCAATACACAGTACATTTTTCCATTATTCCCAGTACTACCGTTTTTAATATCTACTTGAATCCGTATTCTGATGGCGTCTATCTCCGTCACTGTCGTATTCTACCAATTCGAACATGACAGACTCTGCCTGTCTGTACCACCAAAAATCATAATAAGGCGCCACCTACTCGGTGATGTTCGTTTACGTAATCGGCTTGGTCCGATTCTAGCGAGACAACCTATATAGTTCCTTCCTTCTCTCTCTCGTGTTCATTACTCAAAAATTATAACATTCCCATTTCTTTTATATAACCATTGTTTATTGAAGAAATAAATAAGATTTACAATTCTAAAGCTTGTATTAAACAAATATTTAATTAATTAAGATTATAAAACTAACACATGACTTGATTTAATGCTTACTAAAATGGTGAGTGTCCTTCTAGATTCTTATTGCATTACTCTTGTTTTGATTAGTTTCCGACCGAAGTTTCGGTTTCGGTTTCGGTTTCGGCCAGAATTCGGCCGAAACCTTCGGCCGGGCCGAAATTGCTTCGCGGCCTCTCGCGGCTCTCGCATCGGGAGCGCTCGGCTTAATTCGGGCCCGCTCGGCCGGGTAGGTATAGGTAATGCATCGGCGGCCGTCCTAGCCGGGACCACCGACAGTATTCATATTCATCCCGTTTGTGACGTTTGTTTGTGAACCACGTGGCGCGCGACAAAATATGGTGAGTGTTGTTTATAAGATCGCTGATTGAAGTGATAATTTCATAATTATGTAGAGTTGATTAAAATTTAATTATTTCATATTTTTTGACAAAGTTGATTTATGTTAAAGTAGCATGAATGCTGTGATTTCTCTTGCAATGTTTGAATTTGTCACACGAGGTATTATTCTAAAACTTTGTTTAAAGATCACTGATTACAGTGATAATACTATAATTTATGTAAAAGTTGATGTATGTTTATGCTGTGATTTATCTTGCAATTTGTGATTGTGATTTACTTTATCCAAGTATTATATTAATTAGGTAACTTTGTTTAAAACTTTAAAAATTTGATTTTATTTGGTTTAAAATTGCATAGTTTACCTCTAATTATATCTATTTTCATTAAAAATAAACGTTTTTTATTTTGTTTAACTAAAACAGTAGCTGTTCTCATATAAGAAATCCTTGCAATAACCTTTTCCTTACGATTTGTACAGTAATTTTGAATAATTTCATAAGTCTTCAAAAATTTCGGTTTCGGTTTCGGTTTCGGCTAAAAATCGTGTTTCAGTCGGACACTAGTTTTGATGTAATATTGCGGACTATTTTTAGCAGGCGCTTAAATTTGTTGCATTCGCATTTTGTCATTTATTATTGTTTTCATACATGAATACATATAATTAATATCTATTAATATTGTTATTTTATTAAAAATGGACTCTGCATATTAATCAGCTCTCGCTAGAGCCTGAACTAACTCTAATTATATTTGTGAATTTGAACGGGCATATCTGGACCGTTACAATATTATTTGAATTTAAGTATTGTTAATTATAAGAAAAGTATCTTTTGATATTACATTGATAACAGATCTCATATTAAAATAATTATTAAGCTAAGACATAAAAAAGTATTTGGTTTGTATGTTATAATTGAAATTGTTTGAAAATTCTCAAATTATTCCTGAAAGAACTCAAATTGGAATTGTTAATTATTTGTTTTATTGTTTATGATTGGGTGTTTACAAATAGACCTATGTCCATAGCTATGTCTATGACCTTGGTGGAGTATATTAGAACTCCTGTTGCAATAAATAAAAGATGGTTTTATAAATTAGAAGAAATAGTAAAATACTTGCCATTTATTGAGTAAATAAAAGCCAAGTATTTTACCATTTCTTCTAAGGTATTGATAATAAATATAATAATAATTTTGTGAAACTACCTACTGATATTACGTTTTGCTACACGTGTTCCTATTACCTCATATTCTTCGAATTTAAGTATTGTTAATTATAAGAAAAATATTTTTTGATATTACATTGATAACAGATCTCAAATTAAAATAAATATTAAGCTAAGACATAAAAAAGTATTTGGTTTGTATGTTATAAATAACATTAAAATTGTTAAAAATTCTCTAATTATTACCGAAAGATCTCAAATTGGAATTGTTAATTATTTGTTTTATTGTTTATGATTGGGTGTTTACAAATGGACCTATGTCCATAGCTGGGTGTCCATGGCTGGAGTATGTTCATGAATGGATGTCCATTATTGGATTATAGCTGGCCATAAGTGGTTCCTGAGAAATAGGTACTTTATTAATGAAACAAAAAATTTTTTTTTTATTGTATGATTGAAATATTAAAAATTTAAATTGATTCGCCAAAACGTCTTTTATTAGTTCATAGCAATCTAGTATGTATAAGTGGAATTAGTAAAGAGGGATATAGCAAAAACCGAAGTTTTCTTCTTATAGCGTCCAAGACCGATGCCATTACCTTATTTGAAATATGTGTGGTTTTCGTTATTATTTATGTTTTCACTGATGCTCTGCACAGTAACAGTTTACCAAGTTATGTTGGTTACTTAGTTGGAGATTTTGTAAAATAACAGCCAAACCAGATCTTAGGACAAACATGTTTTGCCTCAGTCAACCTATTATAGTTCGTCCAATACCTATTCGATAGGATGAACTACGATTATTCTAATAGTTTGGGTCTCCGTATTAGTCTGCAAAGCTCATTAGGTACATAGGTTAAGTTAAAAAATGACCACTTACATGGTTATTGCATTACTGTATGAAAAAATACTTGAGACTTGTTCATTAATTTCTACCACGTGTTGGAAGGTGTCAAGATAAAACAAAAATTACCTAAACCAAAGAAATTAAACCTTGTTTGTACGCAAATTTCAAAAAGACATGATTTTTGAGCAGTACCTATTTGACAAGTTTGTCTTTTACACACCTCGGTAGCTACTTTTGTACTTTTCATAGTACGTACATAACAATTAAATTTTACAGAGCCGAATAGTTGTAATTAAATCATACAATTTTATATTTCAACATAGCAACAGTTTTCCTAGATGATATATGTTATGTAGATGATTTTGCTACTGTCTATCTGAATGTCGGTATCGATGAACTCTGAAAGTTAAATAAGGTTTTTTATTCAGAACCGAATCTGCAATACCCGGACCAAATTTTTAACCTTTACTTACTTAATTTAATATAATTATATCATAAAATTGTCTACTTATTAATAGGTGGCATTGCTCTTATGTAGCCATCCAATCCAATAAACAAATACCTAATAATTTCCGAGGGTGACTGAATTATAAATTTATGAGGCACATCTACTCTAACATTATAAAGAGGAAAGATTTGTATTTCTGTATGTTTGTAATGAATAAACTCAAAACTACTGGCCCGATTTCAAAAATTCTTTCACCATTAGAATGCTACATTGACATAATAATGGCTATATTTATTACTAGAAAGATATTAGATTATATTATCCCTACTAAAACAATCAATAATGTAACCCAAGGTGTAAAAAAATAGGCAAAGAAATCTCATATAACCGAAGCGAAGCGAGGGCGGGTCACTATCTGTTATAAAGTAAACTATGAACAAGATGTCATAAAGGTAGATGATCTACGTTAGTAATTACTTTTCATATAAGTACCTTATGGGATATAAGAATAATTTTTGGTGTCTTTCTTATTACAGAAAACGAAGTAAGATCTGAACAACTAGTAGATTTGTGCCTAAATGAAGACATTTTTAAAGAGCTTTGCCCTGTCATAGGACATAGGCTTATCATCAAATCGAAACTAAGGGAGTTTGATGTTGCAGCAGCTAAGGTACGTACCTACCTACCACCATAAAAAGATCTCATGTAAATGGTTCTCATGGATTTCATAGAAATTGGTTTATTTCCAAAAAACCCTTTTAAGAGCTCGCGTTCTGCACCTACTTGTGGAGTTTCTGATCCTTTTTTTAAATGTAATATTGCCTTTTATTTTTCGTTTAATGTCATTAATTAATATGATAATTTTACTGACTAAATATATTTTAAAAAGTTTTGATTGATTTATGAAGCTTTATCAGTAACTAGTTGTTTCCCGCGACTCCGTCCGCGTAGAACTCGTTTATCACTATTCCCTGAGCAACCGTCCAATTTTACGAGATAAAAAGATTTTCTGCCCCGGGATTTCAAACTATCTAACTATTATTCAAAATCCTTCTCGGTACATTCTGTTCGTTCTTTTATTTGTTTATTTATCCTATTTAATAAATGTATGTGTTTATAAGTAATTATTTGCTATTTTTATCTTTATCTTCCGTTCTTCCTTAAATTTTGTTTGTTGTTACCTTTCATGTTCCTTTTTAGTTTTTTCACTTTTTTATTTTTTCATCAATCATCATCAATCATAAACTCACGCCTTCATTCCCAGAGTGGGGTAGGCAGAGCCACAGACTCACCAACAACTCCAAAAACTTGTTGATAGTTCTGTGACCACATTTTGCACAACCAGGCTAAGATGTTATCCAGTGTATTAGTGACAGGTTGCAAACCCATCGCCTAACAGCACTACACAGCCTTTAGTCCCTTAATCGTCTCTTACGACATCCACGGGAAGACATGGAGTGGCAACATTCTAAACCCGGCACCACACGGCAAAAACGGTTTATTTTTTGTTTGTGCAATAAAGTGTTTACATATAAATTTCCGTGGTTTATCCTTGAAAGCTTAATAAACACACTAGTTACTTTCACATTTATAATATTATATTAGTAATTTAGTAGATTTATGCGTGTATTGGCTATAAGGAAATATGCCGAAGTATAAAAATGTCCACTTACATAATTTCGTCCGTGCATAATTTAGTCAAAGTATAAAAATGTGCACATATATATTATATTAGACGACGTATAAAGATGTTACGACAATAGACTATAAGGAAATATGCCGAAGTATAAAAATGTCCACTTGAATATTTATATACATAGTCGATTTTTATAGAAGACATTTACTTACTATGATTGTAGACATTTTTATACTTTGAGAGTAGTCATTTCTATATTTCGACTTAATAAGATTTAGACGTTTTGAAGTATTGGTTTTCTTATACTTAGACTAAGGTAACTGTACGGAATTCTGTAAACGTACGGAATTCCGGAATTTATCGGTTAAGGTCCAAAAATAAGAAAACTATCAATTATTTCCAAAAAATATATATATACATATAAAGTGTGGACCATATTGCGTCAAATGAACAAGAGTTCAACGAACTGTGAACATATGGTATATTGTTACGTAATCTGTTTTGATCAGTTCGCGTCAAACCGCCGAAACGATAGGTAGTGAACGCGTGTGCGTAAGTGCAGACACGGATTTTACTAAGGATTTCACAAGTAATGGGTAAGCATTTTCATTATAAATTGTGTCAATCATTGTGTAGAATTTCATAACAAACCGAGTAAATGAATTTTCATAAAAAAACAGTTAGTATTTAGTAACTTACGGTCGATTTACTGATTGCCGCAATTAGATACATCAAAAACCAACCTTGTCCTGAAAAGCGTCAAAATTACGCAATTGAAGAAAGTAAAGGGGTAATCTTTGTGTTTTGCCGGGAATTCAGATAAGAGAGTCAAACAAACTCTGTTTTTACGAGCGTTATGTTCGCCATACTTTCATATAATCAAATTACGTATTATGATTTTGTGGGTCGTTGTTATGAAATAAGGTGTCTAAAGTAATCAATTTTGCCTACTTTGTAAACAGTTACCACAAAAATTCCACATGCTAAATAGCTGAATTATATTGCTACAGTTAAATGTTTTAATATACTTTTTGATAAATCTACTAATCTAAATACATTACTATAGAATTTAAGTAATTTCAGGATGTTAAAAAGACGTACTTCTTAAAAACATCTGCTTTTCTGACTTCCGCAATTCCCTACAATGTTTTTGGGCTGTGCTTCTAGTTGCGTTAAAATAATTGCGTAGTTTTGCTTATGTTTTCAAATGATTATTCAGTATTTTCTGAGTTATATTTAGTTAACTTTATAACGCACATCGAGTTTTATGACCGTACTAGGCACTTAGGGGAAATTGGGGACACTCTGATTTTAGGGCCCATGTCCCTATCCATCAGTCCCCAGTGGGGACAAATTCAAATTCAAAATCAGATTTTTCCTATTCGTCTCCACTGGGGGCAACTGGGAAAAGGTCATTCCCATTTGTCCCAACAAAAGTAGGGGAGACTGGGGTCAATCTGGAACGTTCGGCTTTTCTACTCTAAGAATGAAAAATGGGGATAAACGGGAATTCTTTTTCCCATTTGTCCCCTCTATGCACCAAAATAATTGACGCTGTTGTTTATAATTATCATAAAATTACAAGATTAAAATTTTCTTCGGTGTCCCCTAATTCGTTACTTGCCAGGTTGTTCCAGTCCGTTCCTCCGCGTTAAGATTTTGAGGACATTTAAAATACTCTTAAAACTCATTGTCAGACTATTTAGACAGCAACCTTCAAAATGTTTTATTCTCAATGATGGTGATGTTTAATTTCAATGTCCCCCAAATATCAAATAATGAAAAAAAATATAAGCAAAAACGTCTTATCATCCGTCAACATTCACAACTGATCGCTTCACAAGGGCGAGGACTACTTACTTAAGCTAGAATAACCTGGTACATAAATACCTAGATTTGTTCGATAACTATTCACCTCATACATAGATAAATACGCTTAGGATACTTAGTTCAAAGTCATTTATATCTGTTAAAATTCTCAGTCTACAACAAGGGGGGGACAAGGAGAAAAATTGAAATTGTCTGGACGAGATCTCCTCACCCCCATCTCCTCTAATAATGAAAATAAATCCTTTTTGTCAAATATGTAATGTCATTTTATTTCTGATCACGTTATATTTAATTTATATTTCCTATTTCATTAATTTTGAAGGAAAGGGGCATTTACTGAATTTACCGGATTTACGTGCACTCATTTACGCAATTACCGACAGAGACTATTTTTAATCCGTAATAACGGACATTTAAGAGGTTCATAAAAATGGCTATTAGTTATACAAAACACAGTTTAATATAAAGTTGTTATATAACATTTTATACTCTGAAAGCCAATCTTTACTAGTGAACCGATTTCAATTAGGTAAGATTTCAGGTTTTACTGGAAATAACTTACAAAGTCAAAAATGCCTTAATATTCCGTAATTCCGTACAGTTACCTTAATTTATGTTTTAAAGGTAGACATTTTATACTTTGGCATATTTCCTTATAGTCAATACACGCATAAATCATTTAGTATGGATCGTAATAGCGAAAGATGATAGTTTTATGCTATTGTTTATTTATTTTACTAAACAACTTCAAAAAAAGGAGGTTCTCAGTTTGACCTGTATGTACAGTCACAACACGGAATTGTTGAGCCACTTGCCACTGTTCGTATTTTGACCGTGTAATGCAAATCTGGTTTAGTCGGTTATACTCGTGTATCCAGTATGTATTACTCGGCTAAATTACGAAGAGTAGCAAGTGGCTTAACATTCCCGTGTTGTGACTGTATGTATGTATGTTTGTTCGCGATTATCTCGCGTTCGGCTGAACCGATTTTGAGGGATCCCCTTGGATAGCATAATTTGTTTTAGACTATTATTGTTTCGCATAATTGTTTTGGCATAATTTATATTGGCATAATAGTACTGTCGCATAATAATACTTTTTTGGCATATTACGCTAGTAGAATAATTTTAGTTGACCTAATTTGTATTACACATTATGCATATTATTGTTTGGGCTAATAATTATTTGTTATATCTGTCATTAACCATAATATTAGTTTTCTAAACAGTTTCGTTGTTACATATAAGGTAAGGTTAAATTAGGTCACGTTAGGTATAGTCACCCAATAAAAATGTTGAGCATACTTAGAACCTTGTCATTGTGAATGTCATTGTCATTGACATTCGATGGCCCCACCGAATAAACGTGCAAGGGTTAATACCGTAAAAAATTTTTTTTGCTGATTTCGATTCCTGAGGTTGTAATACACCCCCCCCTAATTTTTCGAGGGGGGTATGTTTATTATTTTCCGATTTATTATATAAAATATTTTTATTCTACGGAAAATATAATCAGTAAGGCCACACGAATATTGGTATTCTCACTTGTTACACAAATTACAATTTATCGTCTTAACACGAATAAACGTGCGTGAGTGAAAACACAACTTTACTAAACTTTATATTTGTGTATTATTCTGATGCACGCTTTTTGGTGTTATGGACGATACGAGTTTTTAGCGTATTGCTTCTTGCAGTATAAAGTTGCTATAAAAGTTATAGTAACAAGTGTTTGCTATTTAATAAATAATACTCACATTGTGTAATAACGGTTGCAGCATATAATTTTCTCTATGTGGTATTGTATTAATTCAAAATACGCATATTCACTAACAATATTATTTGCGACAAATTTCGTTTTAAGTGCTTAGACTATCTTCGCACCTGTTTTTAAAACAGCAATGGCTGCTTAATCGAAGAGGGATAGGGGGCACCGCGTGACATTGCCACTAGATGGGCTCGCTCCCTTAACAATCAGTCAGTCAGTCGTGCGGAACGTGATAATGTATGTATGTATGTATGTATGTAAACACTTTATTGTACAAAAGAAAAAAAAAGAACAATACAATTAATATAAAAATAAGTACAAAGGCGAACTTATCCCTTTAAGGGATCTCTTCCAGCTAACCCTTGATACTTATGAGTTTACAAATAATAAAAACAATGGGTTACTTAATAAAACAATAAGTGGTGATAAGTTAGTGGTTTTGTGTTATTCAAATTAGTTGTGCGTATCCAAAATGAAGAGAGCAACGACGCGCGACGGCTGGTTCATCTCGGTGCAAAAGAATGCTCAAAATTATATACCTACGACGAATCTGGAAAAGGTTGATTTACTTGACTTAAGGTCCTATGTCCCCTGGATGGGACAGAGGGCATCCACAGTGCGCCGCCAGCACGGTCGGTGTTTTGCATCGCGTTTCAACTCGCTCCAAGTCTTCCCTATGCCTCCGCTTCCACAATGATCCTTCGCCTATTCTATGGCCAGTATATGTTAAAAATCCGGCGACGGCAGCAGTTGATGCAAGTTTGTAGTCGACGCGAGGTGTCTTTTGTGACCTTCCATGTCTCGCATCCGTATAGCAATACGGTTTTGACGTTCGACCGAAATATTTTAGTTTTAATCCTCCGTGTCAATTTCCGCCATTGCCATACCGGGCGGAGCTGCGCAAATGCTCTGGCGATTCTCGCAGCGATATCCTAGTCGTTTCCTCCAGTTTCTGACGCGATACGCTACTGTAAACTATCCAGGAACAACAAGAAAGAGAGGTGAGCGAAGACACCCCTGTCTTACACCCGCATGTGTCGGTATGTCCTCCGAGATGAGGCCTTGCACGTCACTCTACAAAAATAGTTGTTGTAGATGGCCTTAATGAGGTTCGTGATTTTGTCGGGAACACTAATCCTACGCAATCAGTCCCAGATATAAGAACACCCTAAATCTACAAAGGTTAAATACATTTCCCTCTGCCATTCTGATGCCCATTCTAATATGATGCGCAGTGTGTTGATTTCATCCTTGCAAGATCGACTAGGTCGGAATCCAGCGTGCTCCCTGCATAATATATAATAATAATTTGAAGAAGAATAAGAGGTTCAACGGCCCCTGACAGCCGATCTAGAATGATCTTGGAGTTCACCTTAGAATGAGCCGAAAGGAGGTCTCCCTTTTTTGGCACAGTGATAGGCCAAGTAAGGCCATTATTTCAATCGTCCGGTATTATTTTTTTCTCCTAAGAGTGGCGTCGGCGGCGTCAGCGCGATCACGGCGAAAGGCAGGTCGGCTTAAAGAATTTCCGCTGTGATCAGGTCAACTCCGGCGGGCTTGCCATTTTTGAGCAATCTGACGGCATTTGCTACTTCCGCTTCTGTGGGCGGAGAATTTTTTATGTTTGGGCTATGCAGAGGCAAACTGAAATCAGGTGCAGATGTGCTCATAGGGTCGTCGAGGACTCTGAAGATCTCCTCAAAGAGCTCCCGCTAGCGCTGAAACTGTACCTCAGATGTCACTATTAGTTGGCCCTTCTTGTCTTTCTGGGGCTTCTTCTTCCGGTTAAAATTTTTGGTCAGTGTCGCCTTATACAACTCCCTGAGATTGCCAGAGTCAGCGACACGTTGGGCAATATCGGCTACAACATCCGTCCATACCCGTCGGTCACGCCTTGTACTCCGGTAGATGGTTTTTCTCATCTGGCGGTATTGCAGCCTCAGGTCGTCCAGCACTGTTGACAGCGCATTGAGTAGCGCCTAACTTGCTGACCTCAAACTGTCTGCTCACTTTGGTAGTCCCGCCAGCAGTTTAAGCGACAGCTACTTTGAGCCGCACTTCAGCAACCACTAGGTGGTGATCACCATCGATGTCCGCCCCTCGGCGGTTGCGAACATCGGGCAGCGATAAGCGCCATTTAGCGCTGATGGCAAGGTGGTCAATTTGATTTTCCGTGACTCCATCGGGTGAATTCCATGTATTAAGGTGTTCTCCATAAATGAATAAATTACCTCCGATGGTCAGAGAACCGCTGCTTCCCATATATCTTTAGCATCCATCGTTGTTCATGACAATACAATGACTTTATCTTGTCTGCGGATTTTCTTCAAAGTCGAGTTGAGGGCTTTATAGAAATCCTCTTTATTCTCTTCCGAAACCATGTTCATGGGTGCGTAGCATTGAACGATGGTGATTTTTCAGGCTTTGCTGTTAAAGCGGGCTGTTATGATTCACTCAGAGAAGGGATTCTAGTCAAAGAGACTATTCTTCGCCGCATCAGTAAGGAGGAATCTCACTACATTTTCACGGGCGGTCTCTTCATCTTCCTGCGAACCTCTCTGAGACCGAGTATCTGTAGCTTGTACCTGAGCATTTTTGCTTCTACTTGGGTCAGCCGGCTATCCTTACTTAGTGTTCGCAAATGGTAAATATGTTTTATTGTTTTAATAAGACACAATAATAAAATAAGATACTTTTTTCCAAAGCCGCTAACGTTAACGTTATGCATCTTGACGAAGCCTGCTGTATTTATGTCGATGATAAAACCCCGTTTAGAATCTGTTTTACTTATAAATCGGTTAATATAATCATTTTTGTTATAAAGCTCACAAAATAACAAAAGATTTGATAAATTTAACAGTAAAAAACAAGGCAGTTTTAGTTACAAAACAATAATTAGAATGCCTTAGTTATTGTTAAGTATATTTGCACAACATTAATTACCTTACAAAATCTTGGAAAAGTAAGTTACTGTTTAGAACAATCGTATATTTCTACCTAAAGAAACATGCAAGAGCTTAGTACCCATCAAGGTAATAGTCTTGATTTTACGCAAAAACTAACGTTTCTTTGCATTACATTTAAAGAAGACGCTCCTTATAACACGAAAAAACGTGTAAAAGTTTAAAACACAAAGTATCTGCGCTTACCTGCACTAGAATAAAAAAATAACATGCTTTTTCTCAATTTTCTTGAAAACAAGCTTTCATACTTAACTTATTAAAATGTTAATAGAAAGATTATTTTTTTACCTATATTTTGTATATACATCATATATACCTATGTTGTCACAGTTGTTCGTAATTACAGTTCTAACGTATTTATTTTTTCCTGTAAAAACATATTTTTTCACATACACGTTTATTCGGTGGGACCATCGATGTGTGTCATTTGATGTTCCGTTTGAAGTTTACTATGACAATGCACTAAAGTGCTTAACATTTTCGTTGGGGTACTGTACATTAGGTTGGGTTAGGTTAGCATGATATCCAGGCGCGAAGCGCCCAAGCAACCCAGAATAGGAGGTCCGCAGCGGGCCTCCGTCGACCTCGCCTTAGTTCCTAAATATATATATATATAAACACTAAACTAACCTTTACACGTAGTATTTCTATGACTTTCGCTATTGCAATTTTATTGCTATGTGCCATTTTTGTAGGACAATATTGTTATGCATTTTATAATTATTCCAATTTATTATTATGACTTTTTGTATTTATGCTATTTGATGTTAGTCTTCATGACGATTATACTTTCTGTATTTATGCTTTTTAGATTTATGCGTAAAGATGATTGATTATGCACATCGCTATTTCGGCTAAAAGCAATTATGCGTAACAATATTATTACAAATAATTTTATGCCATCCAATAGAGAACCGATTTTGATGCGGTTTTCAGAAAAGTATTTGTTACACTTAGAAGAAGGTTTTAGTATTTTAACCGACTTTATAAAAGGAGGTTCTCAGTTTGAACTTTTTACAGAGTTGTATGATTTTAAAAATCTTCTTTGGTTTGATAGAGTATACTTCCGAGGTGGTTCCATTGTCACCAAATCTTAATCTAATAATAGGATAATATATAATAGGATCCCCTGATCCGTGAGGAATTGAGGGATTATTTATTTATTTAACCTTTATTGCACAAAAAAAAAGTACAAATGGCGGACTTAATGCCTAATGGCATTCTCTACCAGTCAACCAAATAATCATACAGAAACTAACAAAGGTGGTGCACAGAAAAAGAAAGACAGAAAACAAAACAAAGAACATATTTACAAAATAACTTCACACAAAAAGTACGTACTTACAAAAGGTACTTACATGATATACACATATATCCAAATATGTACACATATATATATACATACATAAATATATAAATATAAATACATAAATAAACACAATAATATATAACAACAGAGACTAAAACATATTCCATGATGGGTCTAGACTAAAATTCTACGCAACATCTTGTTCCAGCAAATGCTTACGAAGCATTTGCTTGAAAGAAAGCCTGCTAGGGGCTCGTCTAATATGAAGTTGATTAGATTTAAAACAACTTAATTAAGCTTAATTTATTTTCAGACAGATACTGCCACTACGGTTACATCGAAGTCCATAATAAGTGATGTTGAAGACAGTCTTGAGGACTTGGATAACATAGCTATTAAAAATCTTTTTTCAACAGCTCGACCCCCTTTTCCAGAGTTCGATTTAAAAACTTTACTTACTACCTCACCATGTGGAAAAAGTATCATCACTTACACAACACCTTAGCCAACAAACACCGAAACCAGTTGGTGGATATAATTGTAAGACACATATTTACCAGGATTGTGAATCAGTAAGTACATTATTATTATTTTTCAATCCTGGGCTTTAAATGCACTTGAGGACTAACCAACATGATGTGCTCCATTTCTGCAGCTTGCTTAAGCCTAACAGATACTTTGATAGTCATTATCATTACTATGTCATTAATCATTACTAATAATATTCCACTTTCATTATTTCTGTATAGAAATAAAGAATGATAATCTTCTCAACATTGTCAAGACATGATTTGGTTCTGTATTTTTGAAAAAAGAAAAGTAAGGGGTGCATCTCACGAGATATAACTACAAAAATCAATATTTTTATAACGAATAACGGTCAATTAACATAATATTCATTTTATACCATGTTTTTTTACATAACACGATCACATTGTCTAATTTCAGTTCGTATAACATACATGACATATTCGCACCTTCTGTACGACAAGGGCACAATTGCTCTTGTCATATAGGACATTGTGCCGTTGTTCTACCGAAGGTACGTATATGTATATATAGCAATCATAATACATACAAAATCTGACATTATATAAAGTGAGGGTTTATATAAAGTGAGTGTACCTATATATTGTGACTCTTATGTTATCAGTTCTTATATCTCGTATTACTTACCCAAAAGAAAGTGCATATTACTATGAAAAGTTGATAAGGAAACTTGCTTAAATTTATATTATATGTATATAGACTGTTACTATACAAACATTTCAGTACTATCACTATCACATCTAACCTAGTCCCTATTAACCTTTCCAGTAAAATAACTCATGTAGAATATAACATAATAACAGGAAAAATAATTGTCCTATTCCGTAATGAGAGTAATGGAACTTATTTTGTACGACCAGTAAAGAAAAATTAATCCATTAATGGGAAACCAGTGTTTGGTAAGGGAAAGTTAGTGGATAAAATTAGAAATACTTTATACAAATCTGGTGAAAAAAGAAAATCCTGTATTGAAACTGAGTCAAGAAAAAATTCCCAAAAAATATATAATGAAGAATTAAAAGGTTTAACATGCAATTATGAATGCAGTAGTAGCTCCAAAGCCCGGTCTTAGGGCATTGTGTTAGATGTTCACAGCACATCTAACACAATCC
This sequence comes from Acleris cristana, assembly GCA_948252455.1. Classification (NCBI taxonomy): domain Eukaryota; kingdom Metazoa; phylum Arthropoda; class Insecta; order Lepidoptera; family Tortricidae; genus Acleris; species Acleris cristana. The sequence continues at coordinate 20,466,997 of OX411771.1, read as the reverse complement.
CCCGGGTAGTCGATAGCTTGGGATGAATATAATAATTTTGTAGTTCGCAAGCTTTTTTTACAGCAGAGTTCTCAGATATAAACTTTTGAACCTTATTCCATTGAAAAATTATATACATATTTAAGAACCCTACTACCGTACAAAGTATTTAATAGAAAATTTTGATATCTTATTTCGGTAGTTTGATTCACATAATAATTATATATACAGTTGGAGAGTAGTAGTAGTACCTAGTCCTTGTACATATAATTATTGTCATCATCCAATACAATATCCACTTGTTTGTATACTTACTGTAAACTTAACTTAATGTGACAAGATTAAATAATAACTGACATACCTATCTTTAATATTACATATGCCTAAAATATTTCAAAAATATCGTAACAATAATTATTTTGAAATACTGTAATAACGGTTATAGCAATTTTATTATGTTATCATGGATAGGTCAGGTTGTCACAGTTGACGGAACCATCATCATTATCATCACATTGTACCTAGTTTTTTTCATTGTCACCATTATCATTGGCCAGTATTGTTATAGAGCAAAATCCTAGAAGTGGCTGAGCTTCGTTATTTTAGTGAAGTGGAGACGATAAAATAGGCTTTTATTATTTCCTCATCTCTTGTACATTCTTTTGATAGATTTTTAGTTTGTTATAGGTAGTATTTATTTAGTAGTAGTATTTAGTGTATATATCTGCCAGCAGCCTGTTGGTTATAATAAGATTTTATGCATGAAAATGACTGTGAATGATGTACAGTCAGCTGCAGAGAAAAGTAATCTTGCTAATTAACTTCTATGCATTAGGGGGTCCCAGTTAACTATGTATATTTTTTTTATGTCATGGAGAAGCCAAACAACTAGTAAACTAGTAATGGGGTTATTTTCTCTGCGGCTGACTGTACATGATTATGGTGAAGATTTTCCATATTACTGGGAACTGTATTCCTAGACCAGCATTGAAGGGTGCAGAAAATAAACAAGGCAGCTTTTTAATACTTCAGCCGTAATGAGATCATAATCTGAAGGTATTTGCTTTAGTACCGATTTCACCAAACAATGTTAAATTTAACCAATGTTAAACAACTGTTAGTTCGTCCATGTTGACAGCTATTAACGCTCTAATTGTCTGTTAAGTTGCTAACATCGTTTGGTGAAATTGGTACTTAAGCTGGCGGATCTCGCTATGTCCATATAAAATATTCTTATTTTAATTATATTCATTGTATATTTAAGCTTAACTGTTATTAAATAGACAGTTTACAAGTGAAATATTATCTTAGTGATATATTTCTAGTGTTTTAGTGACGTATAATAGTGTTCCGAAACATATTAAATTTGTAACCGTTATAGGTTATAAATTTGAATTCGGTGTCTGCATCTTATACTTGTCGGCTTGGTTTAGGCACTATTTACTATAAATACTGCCTGTGGTAGCCGCTGGATGAAATTACATAATTATAGTGCAGTGTAGACACTAGTAACGTTACTATATTCACGTAAGTAAACTTGCATTCCTTGGACAAACAATTTCTTGTTTTTTACGATCTTAATTAATCAAAGCCTTGTAATAATGATGACCCGAAGGGCAGCTGCTGTCGCTGCGCGTCAGCAACAAAATGACAAACTTCAAATAACGTTGTTAGAGTTGAAAAAATCCAAGGAATTGTGTGCCCAATTACTCAGTGAGAGAGAGGACAGTGAGAGGGAACTACTACCAATTCTAGAAAGTAGGGATAACTTAAAAAAGGAACTCTCTTTACTAGAAAGTGAGTATAATGATATAAACATGGAACGGGTCAAGCTCCAAGAAACAGTGGAAAAGTTCTCTGAGTGTACCGAACTGTACGAGCAGGCCTTGAAGGACGTCGACTCCCTGGAGAGAGCGCTGCATGATGCCCACGAACAGATCTACGAGCTTCAAGAGGCCAACCAAAACACTGCAGAGGTACACACTCAATCATTATTTGAGGAATTGGTAGCGAGTGACCCTCAGTTGATTCCTGCTTCAACCGACAATCCTGTGGTTACCATAGATTTAACTAATGACATTTCCACCACAACAAGGTTAAGTAGTTGTAGCAGGAATAAACTAAAAAAACACATTAAATTAAATAGATATATAAGAAAATCTCAAAGGTTGTTAACACAAAATAAACGGTATACAACAAAATTGATATTAAATAAAATAAATGTAAAACTAGTTGATAAACTTAATGAATATGCCAATATGTTAGGAAATAATAAGTTAAAGTATGACACTGACACACAAATGTTACAATTAAAAATCCAGAATTTGGAGGAGTCGATACAAACATTAAATAATTTGCAAGAGAACTCAAAAAAAATTATAGCTGAGTATTCTTTAGGTATGGATGACCTAATAGGGCAGCTCAACTATAATTTAGAGCTGTTTCAGTCACTGGCGGACAATCACACATGTGTCTGCCAAACCATGAGTGTCTGTCCGGCCACCAGCGGACTGAAGCAGAGCCTGTGTGTTAGTGTTCCTGCACTCAGTGCACTCAGTGTTCCTACACTGAGTATTCCTGCGCATAGTGTTCCTACACTTCCTACAGTAAATAATGACAGTACTAACACATTGACATATAAACATAAACCTGACATAATTATGTACTGCGATGAAATTGGTAGTAATATGGGCTCAATATTGAATTCATACACTAAGGGACATAGTGTGATCAGCAATTGTTTACCTTTAAGCAGCTTGGAAAATATCCAAAATCAAATTATTAAGGACAGAAATATTGATATTGACACAACTTTGCTTATTCTTATAGAAAATAGAGGGAATGTAAACAAAAATAAATTAATTTCATTTTTTCAATCACTAAATAGTCTTGTAGTAAAAAAAATCATATTGTTTACATTCCCTTATTGTAAACAGTTGTCACAGAAAGAAAATGATATAAGACATAATCTAAATATGACATTTTATAACATGTGTACATATAATGATAAGATTGACATTATTGATTCTAATAATTATATTAGTAATAATTACATTTTGAATAAAGGGAAATTTTACCTTCCCAATTATCTTAAAAGACAGATAGCTATGTCGCTATCTTATTTATTTGATATTTCAGCCAATAATTTGGCTCCTGCTTCTTTTGAGCAACCAAAAATGCACCTGGAAACCGTTCCAAATACCATCAATCATTTAAATTAAATGAAACGACAACAGAGGGCGTCAACTCTAGCAATCTAAATCGCAATAAATGTAAGGCCAAATCTGGCAGCAAAGTATCTAATAGTATCACTCTGGTTCACCAGAATATTCAATGTATAAGAAGTAAAGACCTCCAAATTGAGTTATTTATTAATAGTAATAATATTGATATTTTATGTATAACGGAACACTGGTTAACTAGTAACGAGGCTATGTTTAATTTTATCAACCACCAGGTCGGCAGTCTGTTTACAAGAAGTATCTCGATACATGGTGGGTCGTTAATAATATTAAACAATAAATTTAAATTTAAAGAACGTAAGGACATTGTGTCCTTATCTGTTGAACGTACATTAGAACTCGCTGCAATAGAATTACAGCAATTCATAGTAGTTTGTGTATATAGGCCACCCTTAGGAAATTTCGAAATTTTTGAAAAGAACATGGAAACTATCTTAATCAATTTATCTCATTTGAGTAAAAAAGTTATTATATGTGGAGATTTTAATGTTAATATTTTGGAAAATAGTTCACTAAGCTCCAGATTGATAAATCTTTTCAAATCTTTTGGACTGGCTCATACTTTTATGGAGCCGACTAGAGTGACTGACACTAGCGCCACGTGTATTGATAACATTTTTACTGATATAATTCCTATTAGTAGGAGTTTGATCAGTAACCTGGAATCGGATCATCTAGGTCAATTAATTAAATTGGAGTTTGTATCGCATAATGTTGTGAATAAGGAAATAACTTTTGTGCCGCTTACTGCAGGTCGTGTGGAGAGAATGCGACATAACCTAGTGCATAATCTGCCCTTTTTAACAACTGATAAGGGCCCTAATGACATGTACAACTCATTCTTTCACACATTCATGAAACAATTTGACATGATATTTACATCTAAATCGGTCATGGTCGGTGGCGCAAAGGTTTTCAGTGACTGGGCTACTGCGGACTTACATAAACGAAGAGCAATACTGTATCAATTATATGAGGAACGACGGTTTAACGCTAGTGAAGAGTTTAAGGAATATGTCAAAGAGTATTCTAAGAATTTCAAATCAGACTGCTGTATAGCTAAGCGAAACTTTTTAAGTGATAAAATCTTGAATAGCTCTGATGTCATTAAAACGACTTGGAAAATAATTAATGAAGAAACAGGTCGCCGGAAAAAGGAATTTAAGACTTTCGTTTAAAAGTAGATGGTAAAATCCTAGAGTCTAATTTAGATGTTGCAATTGAATTTGAAAATTATTTTACCAACATACCAGTGTCCACGACTAAGTGTCTGGACTCTTCGCCGGCGTCTGCCATTTTATTATTAGAAGATAACGTGTCTGAATGCAGTATACACTTTGAATTCAAGCACGTTACTGCCGTGGATGTAATAAAAGCATTTAAATCAATTAACATTAAGAAAACCAATGATCTTTGGGGGGTTTCGGTTCACGTCCTTAAATCCTTAATGGAAGTCATAGCATCTGACTTAATGATCATATTTAATCACTGTGTTGATTGTGGTGAGTTTCCTGATCTTATGAAACATAGCAAGATAATTCCATTATTTAAAACGGGTAGTACTTCTGACCCCACTAACTTTAGACCGATATCGATACTACCCACTTTCAGTAAAATCTTTGAGAAATTAATTTTATCACAGTTAATGCAACATTTTCAAGATAATAATTTATTACATAATAAACAATTTGGTTTTACTCGGGGTCGCTCGACAACCGAAGCTGGTGTTGAGCTAATTAAACATATTTTTGATGCCTGGGAGGGGTCACATGATGCTTTAGGTATTTTCTGTGATTTGTCCAAGGCCTTCGATTGCGTTAACCATGACACATTGGTCAGGAAGCTACACCATTATGGAGTTAGAAGTACTGCGCTAAACTTAATTAAAACGTACTTATTCGGGAGAATACAAAGGGTAGACGTGAATGGAAAACGATCACCTGGGTCTTTGGTCTCAATGGGCGTGCCACAGGGCTCAATTTTGGGTCCATTTCTATTCCTCATTTACATAAATGATTTACCATACCTTATAAAGGACAACCATGATATAGTATTGTTTGCGGATGATACCTCACTCGTATTTAAAGTCAAACGACAACAGGAGTTTAATGTGGATGTAAACAATGCTATATCAAAAGTAGTAGATTGGTTAAGTGTTAATAATTAATTACTAAATGAGAAAAAGACTAAATGTATTAAATTTATGACTACCAATGTGAAAAATAGACAAACTACTGTAACTATTAAAAATGACAAATTAGACTTAGTTAATGATACAGTATTTCTTGGTATAACGTTAGACTCAAAACTCCAATGGGGTCCTCATCTGGCTAAATTAGCGAATAGACTAAGTTCTGCAGCTTTTGCAGTTAATAAAATTCGGAATCTAATAGACTTGAGAACCGCTCGATTAGTTTATTTTAGTTACTTCCATAGTATTATGTCATACGGTATTTTACTATGGGGTAGTGGTGCTGACGTAAACAGCATCTTTGTTCTACAGAAGAGGGCTATTCGTGCTGTTTACAAGATGGGTCATAGACTCGCTTAGAGATAAGTTCAAAGAAACGAATATATTAACCGTATACCTACAGTCAATATATTTATGAAAACATTATGCATGTTCATAAGAACATCAGTAATTTTAGAAAGAACTGTGACATACATAATGTTAATACCAGAAATAAACATAAGCTCGCAGTGCCCTTTACACGGCTTCACAAAATAAAAAACTCTTTCATGGGTAATTGTATAAGGTTCTATAATAAGCTCCCAAGTAGTGTTACTCATTTATCAGTAAATAAATTTAAGAGTTACATTAAACGTAAACTAATTTCTAAAGCTTATTATAGTATTAAAGATTATATGAATGATGACAATGCTTGGGACTGATATATATATATTTTTTTGTATTACAATTATTAATGACCGTGGAGACTATATACATCTCCCTGTATGATTACCTATTATTTTAATATGACATCTGGAGACTCTTTACCATCTCCAAAATTGACCGTGGAGACTTTCTACATCTCCCTTATTTTTTAATTTGACATCTGGAGACTCTTTACATCTCCAAAATTGACCGTGGAGACTTTCTACATCTCCCTTGTTTTGTGTTTTTTTTTAAATTATATTTAATTCTTAATTTTAATTTGACATTTGGAGACTGTTTACATCTCCGAAATTATATTATTTATTATAATCTGACATTTTGATATATTTAATTATTATTACTACTGGGACCTGTACATCCCTGTGACATTTAAATTAAGTAGCTTAAGTTTAGTATTGTAATAAGTGATTTATTTGGAAAAAACGGCTTACTGTTGAGTTTCTTGCGGCGCTTCTTCTCAACAGTGGTCTCTTTGGAAGCGCTGGTAGACTCAGACATGTAAAAGTGCCTGCAGGGCCTACTTACTGAATAAATTATTTGAATTTGAATTTGAATTTTGAATTTGAATTTGAATTTTGAATTTGACAAATTTGCATGTAGACTTCATGTAATATGTATTTTTCTTTTTCTTTACAATGTAAGCAAATTCAGATACAAGCCACAATTAAAATAAAACTACATTCATTGAATACCTGTTAATTTTTTTAAATGTTTTGCAGACTTACAAGAAGACAAAATTGCCTTCTTAAGAAATAACGTAGAACCTTGGACTCAAATTATTGAGCATTGGCTGTCAACCTATCCTCTAAGGGAACGCTCTACCACCGAAAGCGTGGCAGAGTTTTTGGAAGAGTGGAAAATCCTTAACGATCCAAGGGGTGAGGTGTTGGTAAGTAATCTTGATTCAAATGTATTTTTTATCCTAAGTGCCAAGTTCTTTGGAGGTTCCTTAAATAGTGTGAAACTTTGCAAGATATAAGAGTTAATTAACTAAACAAGCTTGCCAAGTTATACTTAATCAGTCCCAACCTTTCTTTTCTTTTTCTTTTGCTCTGATTTAAGAAACTTCCAAAACCTTTCATAACTTTTTTTTTAGATCAACCTGGATTTTGAACAAAAGTACAAGGAAAAATCTACGCATTTTTATACAAAATGGCATCCTTTCATCAATAAAATTATAAGTATAAAATTTGATAGTTCTCGAGACGAGAAATTGGCAACTTTATATGAAAATATAATAAGACAGCCGGACGATGGTAAGTGACAAAATTCTATTCTGTTTACATTTTAGTATCTTAAAGAATGACTATGTCTTAGTCTGCTAGTATAACCTTGTGGTGCCGTTTAAGAATTGTAGCACATTTTTAAAAGCGTTTAATTTGAATCAAATCAGCAGCATTCTCCACGGAAAAATCTTTTTTTTGTACATAAATATTAAAGTGGAATGTTTTAATGAGTAAATATAGATGACCTGTTAGCCTAGTTGGTAGTACCCTGCCTACGAAGCGAGCGGTCCCGGGTTCAAAGCCTGGTAAGGGTAAATATTTGTGTGATGAGCTCGAATATTTGTTCCTGAGTATTTTGTTTTCTATATATTTAAGTATGTTTTTCTCTACATAAGCATGTTTATTGTTGTCTAGTGCCCATAGTACAAGCCTAGAGCTTAGTTTGGGACTAGGACAATTTGTTTGACATTGTTCGCTAATATTTATTTATGTCCCTTAATGATTTTATTTAATTACATAAAAAAAGAAAGCAGCAAAATAAAATTACATTAATAATATCAACTGTTTTATTTAATTTTCTGATAATAAAGTTCCAGATCAAATAAAGCTGCTATGTTATTTAATTCCTCCGAGAGGGAGATTAAACAAGAGAACAAAAGGACATCATCCGGGTTTCATACATTTTTGGTCCAAATATGTAAGTGCCGGCCAAAGAGAAATAATGCTATATTATGTTAGAACTTGTCTGTCTGAGCATTTATTGTCATGGCACTAAAGTTGTAGGGTCAATGACCTTGGTTTCATTTTAGTTTTGAAATTCTTTGTCTCGGTTAGTTAAACTAACAAAAACAAATGAATTGTTCTACCATAACTTGACATTTAAACTTATTATGGTAAGAGACTGTGGCTTCAAACCTATTTTTGACATAACAATCATGACATGTATTGCGTGTATTTGGGGTTTTTTATAAATAGACAAAGAAATCATCTATATATATCATGTGCATTGTATGGTATTAGTGCAAAGTAGCCATACGATACATTTTCCAGAAATAACACCCTCAGCTTATGGCTTGGGGATATTATTGTTGTTCCAGACGATGGTGATTCTTTATCATTGAATTAAACGAAGATACGCCTGCATATATATTATTTATTTAATTAATTAAACTAAAATTAAACTCGTCGCAAGGTCCTCAATAAACCATGAATATTGGTACTACAACTTTGGTGCCATAATAATAAATGTTCAGGTGGACAAGTTACAATAAAATATAGCATTATTTCTTTTTGGCCGGCACTTTCATATTTGGACCAAAATGGATGATGTCCTTTTCAATATTGGAATGCATAGAAAACTTCATTGTTGATGTTGATGTAAGTTAAAATTTTGGATCACTCTGTTGTCTCTAAAATTGAACTACTAGATCGAATATGGAAATGTAATTGCATTATTGCAATGCCTCTATTGCAATCTTGGTCCCAAATTTCTTTGGGTCCCAGTATGTAATTTATACTATCTAATATCAATTTTGTCTATTTCTTATCATATCTTATTGTCTATGTACTATGTAATACACTTTCACTTTAAGCAATAATGATTAAATAAATATCCCACTTCTTTCAGAACTTTGGAGATATTGAGTCAAGAATTCAAGAATTACATGCAAAGTCAAGAAGCCAAAAGCAAACATTGCAACCATTCCTGATTAGTTGTGGGTCAGATGGAGATGACAACAAGCGTAAATATTACCTGGTAATTGATAAGGTGAAGTACAGGTTTGACACTGCACCGAAGGCGTTCGACACATTATTCAAGAGCTATCATGCTCTCCATGCCAGCTACCCGGCAGCTGCTGCGCATTTGTACTTGTTAATACAAAGGTGCGTTTACGGATTCGTTACAAAATATGACAAGGTAGTGCCATACATTTCTGATATGTTGTGTCAAGCTAAAATGTAGTTGTAATTTAGACACGTAAATACTCATATTCAAGTTCCAACATGTTGAAATGTCCTAAGTGTATTAATGAATATGACCAATTTAAAACCTATTTCGTCCATTTGCGTTACGCTCATAATATAACTAATTATTTCTCATGCCCTGAAAAGACCTGTCAAAGGTTGTATCATTCTAAAAGTGACTTTAAAAAACATTTAATATCATACCATAATGTACTTGATAAGAAAAATAATACTAATAATGTGATAAATGAATGCTCTGGTGTTAATACTAGAAAACAAAATGAAACGGAAACAGCATCTTATCATGACGGTTCAAAACAACAACAATCACTTGATGATAATATAAAGGAAATAGTTACAGATTTTGGTGAATATGCATCAAAAGTAAATGATTCAGTCACCACATTTATGACAGCATTACATAATATTTCTAGTTTGCCCAGAAATACCATTCAATCTATTATTGAACTTGTAACAGATTTGGTTTCATCAGAACCATTTTGTTTATTGAAGAAATCGTTAAAAGATTCAAAAGATGGTTATCTGATGATTTCAGCTCTGCAGGATGCATTTAACAATTTTAATAGAGACTATAAAAGAATGACATACTTAAAAAACCTTGACACATACTTAAACCTGTTCCAAAACCAATTGGTGTCTCTCAAGATAGTAAACGGGAGAATGGAAACGTAGAGATGGTTTTAAAAACCAGAATGTCATATTTTATGCCCTTGCGGGAATATCTCAAGATTTTTTTAGAGGTTCCTGGTATACTAAAAACTATATTAAATTACCAAAAAAACGTTACTGAAGACTGAACTGTTCTGAGAAACGTTGTAAACAGTACTACTTGGCATGAAACAAAAAGTAACAGTAAAGATGAAAATATAATTCCCTTAACGGTTTACTTCGACGACTTCGAGTCTGGCAACCCCCTAGGCAGCCATTCAGGCAGCAAAAAATTGTGCAGTTTATAGTACTATATCTTCCATTCCTCCAAATTATAGTAGTCATTTAGAATATGTTTGGCCAGGCCTATTGTTTGACTCTCAAGATCGAGATACCTTTGGTAATGAATCTATATTTAAACCTTTGATTGAGGAATTAAAGTTTTTGTACGAAGAAGGAATCAGTATATGTGATAATCCCACTTCAATCACTGTAAAGTTGGCGGTTGGCATAATATCTGGTGATAACTTAGGTCTGAACTCAATATTAGGGTTTCACGAAAGTTTTTCCTCGAATAATTTTTGTCGTATTTGTACAACGTCTAAAGCACAAAGTAAAGTAGATACTAAAGAGAGACCTGAAAGCATAAGGAGCCAACGTGATTACGACTCTCATTGCGATAATCGTATTGGTATTAAGCATAAATGTATTTGGCACGAACTAAGTTATTTCCATGTTTATACTAACTTTAGTTGTGATGTCATGCATGACTTGTGTGAAGGTATACATAGATATGATATGTGCTTGATTATCAAATACTTCGTAGACTCAAAGCATTTTGAACTAAATAATTTAAATTCTAGACTTCACTACCATACATACTTGAAATTTAAAAAAAATAAGCCTCCTCCGGTCCTGAAAAGACACTTGCTGAACGGTCAAATTATTTTCTCAGCATCAGAAATGCTGTGTTTGGTCAGAAATTTTAGATATATTGTAGGAGAATTCATTCCAGAAAATGATCCAATTTGGTGCCTTTACTTAACGTTATAGGAAATAACAGAAATATTAACTTCTCAAGCTTTCACATCTGAGTTATTAGACTATTTAAAAAGCTTACTTGAAAGTTATATGGAAAATTTAGTTGAACAATTCAATTGCTCTTTAAAACCAAAACATCACTTGCTTCTTCACTACTCGAGAATTATTGAAAAGCTCGGCCCTCCGATTCTTGCAAGTGCATTTAAGTTCGAAACAAAACATAGGGAGTTAAAAAAAAAAACACAATCAATGGCAAATCGAAAAAACTTGCCTTTGACGCTTGCTACTCGACATCAGTTGACGATTTTTCAAAGATTGCGTGAAGGATTTACAGATCGCATAAAGTATGGTAAAAAAATTAAACCTGACTATGACTCGACAAACTTTTACGATTTTGATACTTTTGATTATGTTGACAGTGTTGAAGTAAATGGTTACAGCTATTCTAAATTGAATGTGCTTTTGCATTCGTTTGAGGAAGATATTCCGGTTTTTTACAGAATCAAATGTGTCTTAATTAATAAATTTCATAATAAAATTGTTTTGTTGGTGACAATTTTAAAGACACTTGGTTACTCTTCACATTACATGGCTTATCATGTTGGTGAAACAAATGGAGTAGAAGTTGTTCCATTACATGATTGTTGTTGTTTGACGCCAAATATAATCCACCAAGTGAATCAAAATATGTATGTTGACTTAAGATGTTGAGTGTAATTTTAGTATTCCTAATAGGTACACTAAAGATGGTTAAGTCAGACAGCAGCTTTATTTCGTATGGAACTGTAGTGTAAAAAAACAGCTGATATTAGTGTAATTTTTTTTTGGCTGATTTTTTAATTTAATTTTTCTTTTTAATATTTTTTTAAAAGAAGGCTCATGTCATATTTTCATCATTTTGCTGATTATATTTAGTAGTTCTGGGGGTCATTATACATAGCTATGCAGTTTAGTTTACGCTGAGAGAATAGGACAGAGGTATGCAACTGCTATAGCTCTGTCCTTTATGCTCGCCGTAAAATGAACTGCATAGCCATGTCATAGTAACCCCCCAGATAGTCACTGTACTGTGCTTTAGGAGACTTCAACATTATAAATCGCTCTGTGTTAGGGAAACATAAGTGAAGTACCGGTTTGCCGCCCTCTGTCGTAGACCATGAATAGAAAAAGGCTCATGTTATATCTTCATCATTTTATTGGTTATTTAGTAGTTCTGATAGTCACTGTACTGTGCTTTACGAGACTTCAACATTATAAAACGCTGTGTGTTAGGGAAATATAAGTGAGGTTCCGGTTTGCCGGCCTCTGTCGTAGACCATGAATAGAACAAGGCTCATGTCATATCTTCATAATTTTGCTGGTTATTTAGTAGTTCTGATAGTCAATGGACTGTGTTTTAGGACACTTCAACATTATAAAACGCTGTGTGTTAGGGAAACATAAATGAGGTACCGGTTTGCCGCCCTCTGTCGTAGACCACGAATAGAAGAAGGCTCATGTCATATCTTCATCATTTTGCGGGTTATTTAGTAGTTCTGATAGTCACTGTACTGTGCTTTACGAGACTTCAACATTATAAAACGCTGTATGTTAGGGAAACATAAATGAGGTACCGGTTTGCCGCCCTCTGTCGTAGAGCATGAATAGAAGAAGGCTCATGTCATGTCTTCATCATTTTGCGGGTTATTTAGTAGTTCTGATAGTCACTGTACTGTGCTTTACGAGACTTCAACATTATAAAACGCTGTGTGTTAGGGAAACATAAATGAGGTACCGGTTTGCCGCCCTCTGTCGTAGACCATGAATAGAAGAAGGCTCATGTCATATCTTCCTCATTTTGCTGGTTATTTAGTAGTTCTGATAGTCAATGTACTGTGCTTTAGGACACTTCAACATTATAAAACGCTGTGTGTTAGGGAAACATAAGTGAGGTACCGGTTTGCCGCCCTCTGTCGTAGACCATGAATAGAAGAAGGCTCATGTCATATCTTCATCATTTAGCTGGTTATTTAGTAGTTCTGATAGTCAATGTACTGTGATTTAGGACACTTCAACATTATAAAACGCTGTGTGTTAGGGAAACATAAGTGAGGTACCGGTTTGCCGCCCTCTGTCGTAGACCATGAATAGAAGAAGGCTCATGTCATATCTTCATCATTTTGCTGGTAATTTTTTAGTTAGTACTTCTGATAGTCTCAGAGAGGCTTTGTCCCCAGTGGGTACAAGTGGGAAAGATAATTCCCATGTATATACCTAAGCAATAATATCCAAATCCTATATTTTAGTGTAATGATCGCAAAAACCAAAGAAACTTGTCATTGTTAGTACATCAAAGTAAGAAATATTTGTGATATTAATCAATCATATTTATTAAACATCATATTCCTTTATGATAATACTGTATAAAGATTGGTTTACCAAAATTTCAAAATACCTCTACAAGTATAAAAACTTTAAATTTATACAATGTAAATTATTTTGTTTGTAAAAATCACCATATTTAATCATAATATGATACTATGAGCTTGATAATTTAATAAGGATGATTGATAAAATATTTTTTACTCATGTGTTATATTAACAATGATAATTTTCTTTGGTTTTTACGATTATTACTAGAGACCGGATTTGAAGTAGCAATTACAAGTTTAATATGGATATGACTAGTACAATTGGCTAGATAGAATAGATATATTTATTTATTAGATATAGGTAATGTTGTTTACTCGTCTTACAGTTATCTTATTACTTGCTTACTGCAATCCAATCTTATAGATAATTAAATTCAATAAATGTTATTCTTGCAACAAACTATATGTAAAGAAAAATATTTTATCTATCCAAATATCATAAACCCTCCATGATGCGTTCAAGAACCGAACATTATGACCACCATAAAAATAGACTATTTTGTTAGAACAAATTTCTTATCTGTAAAAATGTTATTATTGCTAAATAATAACATCGATTTCTATAATATTATTTCATTCAAATTTCGAACATCTCTGAAAAAAAAAAAATATTTGACCTCTATTCTAATATCAGTCGAGATGACGTTTAGTTCTAAATGAATTGTCAATTTGCATACAAATTTGACAAATGTCGCACGTAAGTAAGATATCGAACGATATGATAGTTGGAGCCGACTCTAGTTTGTCAATGAATTAAAAAAAAACTATGACAGCTGCCAGAAAACTTTTCAATCTTTTCATTACCGCCATTACCGGTTAAAATTTGTTGTTGTGATTGCATCATGGAGGCTTATGATACGTGGGAAGATAAAATAGTGTATGTAACTGTACATAATAGGCTATTTGACAACATTGAAAATATGCATCAAATTGTCGTCATCCTATTAGATAATAGCGTAAAACGACATATTTCACTTTATTTTAAAGTAAATTAAGCATATTTTTTTGGAAATTACACGAAAAAAATTGTAATACATTTTGAAATTTTATCTGTGGCAGAAACGCTATGCGATTGCTTTGTAGCTGTGGTTACTCGCAGGTGACGTCACACGCAAGTAACCACAGATCATAAGGGCATATCTCTTCAAATTATTTTTCATTGTTTACTTGCATCACACGTCACACTTGTCACATGGCCAGCGCCACGATATAAACAGCGTTTTTGGCGCGGTTTCGGAAATTTAAACTTTTAAATGGATTTTTATTGATAATATAGTAGAATCTCACGGAAATATCAATGTAGTGTGCTTCTTATGTAATAAAGAATCATTTAATAAGGTTTTCTAAAATTAGTCAAATAGCCTATTAGGCATTAAAACACTTGTGTGATGTTATTATGAAACGTCGTTTCATAAACCCACACTCGTGTTTAATGCCCTTCATTATGTACAGTCACATAAACTACTATTATTCTAATTAAAGGAGTTTTATACAGCTCAAACATAATAGATCTTATTTATTATATGCCCTTTGTACAGTTGATATGAAAAATAAATACTCGTCTTCTCGATATTAAACTTGTAATTATATACGATTCTGATTTATCGCGTTTATTATTTAAAACTGACCTCACTGGGTATAAAGAGTGGGGACAAGTGGGAATAGACCATATTTTCCTATAGGTTGTGAATAATTCACATAATTCAGATAATTGTTATCTGCTGATTAACATTGTGTAAATGTGTAATGTTTCCTATAGGTTGTTAACAATTCACATAATACAGATAATTATTATTATGCTGATTAAGATATGTAAGGAAACTAGGGAATAAAGGATGGGCACAAATGGGAATAGACGGCCTATATCCAGTTGTCCACACTCCCTTTGTCCACACTGTGGACAACTGGGATTTTTTTCCCAGTTAGTTTTTATGAATGTACTTAAGTAGATATATTCGTATTTATATATTATACCCTGGTTCAAGAAAATACAAAGAGTCATTTAAGAGTACCTAACAAACGTTTACTTAAAATCTGGTTTATATTACAAAAAAATGTTCTACAAATATGAAAATAATCACGAATACATGTATTTTTGCTAATATTATCTTTAAAACTCATTTTTAAAAATATATAATCTTATCTTTAAAAATATATAAATACGAATATATCTACTTAAGTACATTCATAAAAACTAACACAGTTGAGTCAAATTAAAGAGTGTGAACAACTGGGAATAAAAATTCCCAGTTATCCACACTGTGGACAACTGGAATTTTTTATTCCCAGTGGTCCACACCTGTTTTCGAGGGGGTGGACCACTGGGAATAAAAAATTCCAGTTGTCCACAGTGTGGATAACTGGGTTTTTTTTTCCCAGTTGTCCACAGTGTGGACAAAGGGGGTGTGGATAACTGAGAATAGGCCGAATAGACCATATTTTCCTATAGGCTGTGAATAATTCACATAATTATAATATGCTGATAAAGATTGTGTAAATGAGTGATGATTCGGACAGGCTGTTAATGTTTCACATAATTCAGATAAATTATTATCTGCTGATTAAGGTTGTGTATGTGTATAGGTGCGATTCCACCTACACTGGTGGAATCAGTCCATAAGGAAAAAATAAATAATTATTTCAATAAAGATTTATTTTGTTTAGGTACGCCTTTTCTTTTATTATAATATTATTGAGTGATGCATAATTTGTTTTGTTTTTATCATCAGTTGGTTGTTTTCATGAAACTTTTGTCACACTTATAAAACACTTCTATGAGCTAAATAAATATTTGCATTTGTATTGTATATAGACGTACAATCAACGTATATAAATAATAATTGTATTTAGACAATACCAGTGTGTTTTATAGCTAGGCAACATATTTCTGAGTTAAGTCTTTAATATTCTTAACAGAAGGAATCTCTGTAACGAGTTCCGCCTTTAAACGAAGATCTCTAAAAGGGAATTAAGTACTCCATCCAATTGTATGGTACGTTGTCTCTGTATAAGCACAAAATAGATAGGTACAGAAGTCAATCTACATACAAAGTGCGCTCGAGCAACGCACACATAGACACTGCTCACGGACACGATATCTCGGACCGGTTGGGACCAGTGCGAGCGCGAATACCATCCGCTTGAGACACGCGTCTGTGAACTTTTTTGTCCAATAATGGAGCGACAAAAAAAAACTAATTATAACTGTTGAGTGGACGGATGTTTAAATTCAATATTAAACGGTGTAAGATCGGTTTATATAATAGTTTCCTTTTTTTGAATCAATATAAACGAAGTAACTAAATTTTTGTAAGGTAAATTCACGCCACCTTACGTAAGTTGAAAACATGTTTTTTGTTTGTGTAGATATTGTGTTGTTTTAAGTGCCATTTGACAGGTTTAGGTCTATAACGGATAGGGCAATAGAAATTGTGTAACTAGGGTAATCCGTTTTGAAGTTATTAGGGATTTTCTATAGTCAAATTTGTAATAACAGGAATGACATTGAAATAAAAATATTATTAATTTATATTTACATTCTTCCCGTTTAATTCTCAACGATAAACCAAACAACTAGATACCTACGAGTGCCACTACCACGATAGATTTTTGTGCATAAGCCATAGTTGACAACCATAGAGCGACCGCCGAGCGTAGGTATGAAAAGTGAAGTACATACATGTGATTGACTTCTGTACCTATCTATTTTGTGGTATAAGACACAAGTCTTGGCCTAAAATTAAGATTCCTTCTTCTAAGAGTATGAAATAATAGTATAAGACACCTGTTATCACAACTGTTACCACTTACCTACCTACGGGGAATAAAAATCCCACTGGAAACAGAATACTTAATGAAAATTTTGTACTTTTGCTAATGTTCACTTTGGGTGCGCCAAAGTTCATATAAAATTGCAACTCCGATTATTGGAACTCCGAAAATTTTTCTCATAACATTTTACATCATAATGATCACTCCTCATACTCTTCATAAAAAATGTTTATACTAATGATCGGAACTCATACTCATCTGAACTTATAACGCCAATATTCATGGAACCGTACACTTTTCAGAATTTCTTAAATATCTTACGTATAGATAAAATTAGGTTAGGTTAGGTTAGATTTATAACAATCCTCAAAAAGTAATAGTTTCTTAAAAAAATTCATTATGAGTTGCGATAAGTATGAGCAAAATTTTTCGAAGAAATGAAGTATGAGCAAAATTTTTCGAAGAAATGGTGAGTATAGACACAAATCGTTATTTGTATAAAAAATCTAAAGACCAATTTTATATGAGCCAATATGGACCCGTTCACTTTCTCTCAGAGGAGGAGCAATTATGTCGCATTGCAGCTTTCTTTAATCTGATAAAAAACAGTTGATATTGTAATGTTTTTTTTTTTGATGATTTGTTTAAGTTTAGTTTTTCTCCCACTTGTTAGCAGTGGTACTAACAGCTAGGAAAGAAGTCTGTTGAAAATCTTGTTCGTTTGTTACAGATAAAAAGTTCTTAATTCCCCTCCGAAATCCTCTTTCGGAAGTCATACAGCAGCTTTTTTTGATCTGGAGCTTTTTATCTGTATATTTAAAAAAATACTCCTGTTTGTGTAATGTAAAAACAAAATAAAACTTGTGTTATAAATAACTCTTATTTTAATTTCTTAGACATATCTAATACAGAGCGCAGATTTAAAAGAAGATGGATCAGTGGAAAATCTTAATTTAAATGAAGATTGATTTTAGTTTGGTCTATTGATGTTATCAATTTGCCTGGAGGTTTCGAACCAAGACCAGAATAAACGCTTGGACCGCTAGGAACTGCTGCCTACTCTTCGCCAGTGTAGAAAAAGCCAGCAAACTACTCGGAAAAAAATCAAAGGGTCCATAGAACGTTTAATAAATTCTGGTCTTGCTTTAACACTTCCGGACTCTCAAATTAAGAACATTAATGTTCACCTTAAAAAAAGGCATTCTAAAATCAAATCTTAAGCTTTTTTAAGCTAAATATATGATATTTTTAATTATTTTTATAGTGTTATCCACTTAAGATAAATCTGTTCTTCGTATGAAATTCCCAACTACTTAAATCAAGAAAATAATCCAATTTAGCTGAAGAAATGACTCTCAACTCAAAGTAGTACATTATTTTACCTAAAGATAATAAGACTCTTGTGGCAAAGCAATTGTATTCTTCAGCTAAAGCATACAAATTATTCACCCGACAATTATCTGATTTTTCAATGAAAAATCTGGTTTTTCAAATGGAGAATATCACTAGTCTTTATTTTAAATTTAAAAAATACTCAAGCTAAGTAACTTGAATATTTTGCCGAAAATATCATAACTCTTCACTTAAAATTAATAGAATACTTAAGCTAAGTAACTTAAGTATTGTATAGAAAATCTAGAAGATATTGGGTCAAGATTACTGTGATCTTGATATGAAAGAGCCACTACTTTAACTAAGAAAATGTTAAAATCGAATGAAAATATCATAACTCTTCACTTAAAATTAATAAAATACTTGAGCTAAGTAACTTAAGTATTGAATAGAAAATCTAGAATATATTGGTTCAAGATTGCTGTGATCTTGATACGAAAGAGCCACTACTTTAACTAAGAAAATATTAAAATCGAATGAATATATCATAACTCTTCACTTAAAATTAATAAAATACTTAAGCTAAGTAACTTAAGTATTGTGTAGAAAATCTAGAAGATATTGGTTCAAGATTACTGTGATCTTGATACGAAGGCGCCACTACTTTAACTAAGAACATATTAAAATCGAATGAAAATATCATAACTCTTCACTTAAAATTAATAAATACTTAAGCTAAGTAACTTAATTATTGTATAGAAAATCTAGAAGACATTGGTTCAAGATTACTTTGAACTTGATACGAAAGCGCCACTACTTTAACTAAGAAAATATTAAAATTGAGCGAAAACAGAATTACTCTTCACTTAAAATTTAAAAATACTTAAGTTAAGTAACTTAATTATTTTATACAAAATGTAGAAGATATTGGCTCAAGATTAATTTGTTCTTATTACGAAAGCGTTATACTTTAACTAAGAAAAGGTTAAAATCGAATGAACATTCGATCATTTTGGTTGAAATATTTATCGAATCTTCTTTCAAATGCTAAGTTTTTCTGTTTTAAGCTTATTTGCTTTTGAGAGAAAAAAAAATATTCTTGTCAGAATACAATAAATTTTAAATTGAAAACAGCTTTTCCTTACTTCGGAGATACAAAAACTTTGCATCAAGACTTAAATCGACTCCGTTCCAGAAAATCTGTCGTCTTAAATGCCAAGAAGTTCGTGCTTCTTGCAATAAGACTATTGTTATATCTTCTTTTCAGAATATTTATTCTTTATTTGAGTTAATAATTTATTTATTGAAGAATTAGGGTCAAAACAATAAAATACTGAAATGAAGAATATAATGTTTCCCCCATATATTAAACTATATTATTCTTGACCAATAAATATACTCTTGATTTAAGAATATTTTTCTTTCCGTGTAACGTAACACTGAGTTGAGTAAGGTCGGGCGGCGGTGGCGTACGATCACGTTTACGTTGTTTTCTATGACTGTTGGGCATTATAATTTAATCAAATAATAAAATTAAAAAAAAAAAAAAAAAAATGGGAAAACGAGAGCACTATCCCACTACTGATTTTACAATTGAAATAAAAAGGAATACCAAATTTACAAAATTTAATTAAGTTGGTAACAAATTAGCGAGCAGAGGGGGATTTGATTAAAATACGCGCGCCACCGGGAATGGGAATGGTCCTCTGGACACACTGGGCGACGTCTTATATAGGCTCGGTGACGTAGTCTGGGCTGGCCGGAGGTATATAGGTAGGGGACGCTGATGCAGCTAACAATAGACAAATTCGGTCATCATTTTCATAAACGCCTACGTGTATCTGAAGTTTCTGAACTTAAAAATAATGCTTTGCTCCGATCAGATGATGGACATTTTGATTCACAATCATTAAGATTAAAGGGGCTTGCGCATCCATTGTCACCTGATGACGCCGTTAATAAGCAGTACGTCAATCAGCTCGTTCAGAACCTTTATCAGAAGAAGTATGTAGATTCTATGTTTGATACTATAAATTCTCAAATTCATCAGTTGGCAAATCAGTTGAAATTGAACTTTTATACAAAAAAGGAAATAGATGATATTTTTAACCAATTAAACAATGGCAAAGCAGCGAGTTGTGAACGAGATACATAGATCAGTTCGAAAAAACTTTAAGCGACGAGCAGTTTTATTAAAAGGAATTGATGATTTGTGGCAAGCGGATTTGATTGACTTACAAAATTTACATAAGATAAATAGAGGCTATAAATACATTTTGGTTGTAACTGACGCCTTTTCAAAGTACGCGTGGTGTATTCCAACAAAATCTAAAAAGAAAATAGAAATTAAAAATTCTTTCGAACAAATTATTAATCATCAAAACGAGTACCGATAAACTTACAGACAGACTTAGGGACAGAGTTTTATAATAATGAATTTGATTGCTATGTAAAAAAAAAAACATTATTCCACGTTTTCAATTAAAAAAGCATCTATTGTTGAAAGGTTAATAAAAACGCTCAAAAATAAACTTTACAAATATTTTAGTTTCATTGGAAATTATAAATGGGTTGGAAAACCTTTGGATGATATAGTTAAATCCTATAATCTAACTTTGCATCGTACAACGAAATTTAAACCTATTGACGTTAATTTAGATAATGAGTCCAAAGTTTAGAAAAACATAGAAGTAGCACAATCCAATCTAGTTAATGTATCAAATAAATTTAATATAGGAGATCACGTACGCATAAGCAAGTATAAAAGTGAAAGGTTATACGCCGAATTGGTCAACAGAAATATTTACTGTTAAACATGTAAATCACACTCGCCCAGTTACTTACCTTATTGAAGATCAAAGAAAAAATATAATACTCGGTTCATTTTACGAACAAGAACTTCAGAAAACGAAGCATCCGGTGGGGTCAGCCAAGAACCAATCGGTGTTAGCCATTTTCCATTCCATCGGCTTGAAATGTATGGGATGACAAGCGGTCACGTGGTTTATCACAAAATTGCTAGTCAACAACCCTCACGTACGATCGCCTGTGGAATATCGAAACGCCCAAAGTAGCGATCTGTGCTGTCACAAATGTCAAACCCATACATATGGCGAGCCAAGTGCCACTTAGCGTTTTCCATTCGATCAACATGAAATGTATGCAATGACAAGTTGGTCACGTGGTTTATCACAATGAACAACTAAAATGACGTCATCGAAACGCTCAAGCGATCAGTGTTGTCAAAATGACATAATCGTTAGCCAAATGCCACTTTTGACCACTATTCTTTTCCATATTCCACAGTTGATTCACGCTGTATTTTCTTACGGCATTGGGCTCACGCTAAGAAGCCATTCCATTGGAATTTGTTTAAAATGGCGACTTTTAGTTAGCTGTGAGGAAGGAGTACTTGAGACAAATAAGTTTTTTATATATTCCTTGCGACTTTTTTGGGCTGCTAACAATTGAAATTGTTGACTAAAGCAGCAGCAAAACTTCTTAGCGGTGGTCTCCTCTTGGGAAGTGCTGGTGGATATTTGACGTGAAAAAGTTCCCGTTGCGGCCTACTAACTGAATAAATCTCTTGAGATGAACAAGGAAATTATTTTCGAGGTAAAGGAATGATATGAGCTACGTTATTAACTTATTACTCTACTACTTACCTACCTAAATTGATTTGATAAGCAAGTAAATAAACACGTATTTCATAGATGGTATTTTTTCAGGTCCTGTTTATTAACCATGGGATGTGGTGTGGCAACAGAAAATAGATGTCTTGCAGCACCAGTAAACTAGTAATGCAAGCCGTCAACCAGCCATTAAAATATGAATTTGGTTTCCCAATCAAGAAATGTGTGGACGAGCGCTAAGCGTAAGTGAGTTGTGGTTTTTCCTAGACGGCATCTTTCTTTATTAGTGCACCTCTATGTTCTCCTTCATACAGGGTGACAGGAAGGTCGATACAATCCTGTTAAGGAGGTATAGTAGAGCTCATTTGGAACAAATTAGGTCATGTAGTACCCTGGCCGAAAATTATTAGTTTCTGAGTTATTCATAATTTTAATCTGAATTTTGGTGATTTTCCCTTAAGTCCATGTCATGAAAAAGCCTTAATGCCATGATTTATTTTGGAAATTTTTAGTGGTATTTTACATTATTAGAATCATTACAAATCAGTGCAGTTTTCAAAAACATTTGGCCTTTTTATATAATCAAGTTTTAAGTAATCACATAAAGTTTGTTTCTCCATACCAAGTGAAAAACAAACTTGGAAATACCTAGTATGAATAGGGTACTACATGACCTAATTTGTTTAAAAGGATTGTATCGACCTTTCTGTCACCCTTTATATAGGTAATGCATAAATAATGATATTAATATGAAGTGGAAATAAAACATAATTAAGTATTAATTTTCTATTCTGTCCCATAACAATATTAAAGTTGGGGCCTACTAGTTATTATTATGAAAACCTATTATTATGAAAACCTATCTAAGTATTATATGATAATTGTTTACATTTTCGCAGGATCGACACTAATTATGATAAAATATAAAACAAAAAAAACACATTTTGTATCAGTAAATGCATACCTAAGTAAATAAAAATTGTTCGATTCAGAAACTTTAATATTCATGCTCATCACATAAATATTTATCTTTAGCTCTACCAGCTAAGTTAATATAGTTAATTTTCAATTTTGGTTTGGTAGTGAGCTTGCCTATAAATTATGCTATGACAATACATATACATAGTATGGTATACTATGTCTTGTCATAATTTATAGTTAAACTCAGTGCGTAGTAAACCATAATACTGTAATATAAATTTTGTGTTCAAGGTGATCCAGAATACACACAGAGACCATGGATAATGATGCTGATTTCAAGGAAGGACCATAGATTGGTGTTTCAGCGTTGATAAAATCCTATTTATTTGAGATGCTTGCTAGAGGCATATTCATTCCAGTATTAGCACCATTGTGGCATATATGTGAATATTATGTATATTGCATATTGCAAAATATGGAGTTTTTACTCATTACACTGATGATAAGTCAAGTCTCTACTTTACATCGTCATAAGGCTGAAGGTTGAAGATGATGTCAAGTTGCCTTTTGGATACTTACTTAATAACAATTATTAATAATACTTTTTAGAAAATTAAAACTTTAAATAATGAAAATTGATTTATTTTCTTTCCTATCATCAGTCATCACCCATGTAATAATGAAATGAAATAAGTTATGTCTG
Source organism: Acleris cristana (assembly GCA_948252455.1). Taxonomy (NCBI): domain Eukaryota; kingdom Metazoa; phylum Arthropoda; class Insecta; order Lepidoptera; family Tortricidae; genus Acleris; species Acleris cristana. The sequence continues at coordinate 20,443,209 of OX411771.1, read as the reverse complement.
GATAAAGTTACTTTGACTATATTAAACTATTAGGTACCTAGTATAAATCGTTTTAAAAGAACTACCATGAGGACCCAAAACCTGTATTAATTTAACTCGCATGTAGGTATATGTACCTAGTTACATTCAATCTATTAATTAACAGAAGCTCTTGTGAATTAACATATAAGGACATATTCCAGCATTTATTAATTTATTTACCTTTAATTATTAAACGAACAATAAGTTAGTATAATGCACTAAAACGTCTAACTACAATTCATGTTATAAAAACATGTACTTTTTAAACAATTAAATTAATTAACAAGTGTTTTAACGTTTGTACACAACACAAGCTTAACAACATAAAGAGCGTACCTAGCGCTCATAAACTTGTAGGTAATCGAGATGTGTCAGGGTTCACTTAGGGATCGGTGACGTTCGGCAGCTCTAGGCGAAGCCTTGCGCGCGCTCCAGCTCCACAATGTTGGCAGATGGGATCGGGACGTTTACAGGAGCACTGTATAACAATAGCAAATGAAAATTAAATTATAGTACAAATCTTCTAAAGATTGACTTTAATTACAAAATACATTATTCTTGAACTCATATTATATACTATGTCCATCTATCAATGTTTTTATAAAATAATATTATTGTTATATACAGTGGCTGCCAGATTAGGAATGCTTGCGTTTTCCCCATTAAATTACCTAGCAAATATTCAAATTATCTCAGGTTTAAACTAATCTAATGAATTAATCTCAGTTCTATTCATACAAGCAATCTTTAGCACAATCCCACAGTATGTTTTTTTACCCGAAAAACGGCCATCCTCAGTTTATTTGCTTATTAGATAGAGGAAATCATTTTGAAATGAAGAGTAGCACTCCCGTGTGTGTAATTTTTTATAGAAATTGAGATATTAATATTTTATAAATTTTCAGGGATTTTAAAAATTTCTCGATAATCACAAAATAGCGCGTATTTTTTTCTCTTCTTCAATGAAAATAATAGGAACTATATGTTAAGTAATTAATACATAATACAAAGTTAGTCAAACTTGTACAGTCACCCACACACTTAACTGACCATTAAAGACGGAGCTGAGAATAAGTGTCAATGAAAGGGATGTAAATATATTTAATATGAAAAAAATATCTACATCCCTGTCAAGCATTGATATTTTCTCTCTGCTCCGCCTCCAATGGTTAGTTAGGTGTGTTGCTGTGTGTACATAAATAAAGAAAGAAAAAGGTTTTAGTTTTTTGGTTTTTATTTTTTTACAGCTCTATTCCGACATATTGGGATTCGATAATAACTCTAAATAACAATTACAATAATACCAATGACTCATAAAAAAAATCAAACCCCTAACCCTCAGGATATAGGAATAATACGCTTCTAAAGTTTTTTCAGATAATTCTGGTTTTAGGGTTGGCACATTAGTTTTAATTTTATTTATTTTTATTTCTATGATTTATTTTAAAATATCTTAGTTTTATTGTTTATTATGTATATAATCGAGTTCTTCAATTCTATCAATACCTTAAAGATGGTCCCGTTCAAATTAGGTTCAGATCTGATAACAAAGTGGCGAGTGAAGTCGGCCTTTCTTTTTTAAAGAGTCAATTATAAATTTCATCTTCGGTGGGCAAAACTTCGCTTATATCATCATCCCAGCCTTCTATAAGTGCTCGCATCACATCTTCGTCACTTATATCATCGGAAATGTCATCTTGTTTTTTTGAACGATCTTCTTTTGGTATTTCGTGTGGTTTTAATAGTTGAAGTACGGTGGGTGGTAACGGCAACCTTCTTAATTTTTCTTGCCTTTGTTTCAGTCTCATATTTGAAATAAATGGATCGGATGATAGTAGTGCCCTGTTAAATAAATCGGTCACTGTTTTTATTCTGTCAGACTTGCGAGCATGATGTTCTCTGTCAGACCTCCAGAACTTATTTCTGGCTTCTCCCGCTTGTTCTGACTGTAAACCTACAGGTACAGCAGAATTCTGAATTATGTCTTTGCCGTGTACTAAAATTTTGTGCAAGGTGACTGTCATCGGATGCCATTCAAAATTTTGGACGTATTTAGTTGCCAATGACTTGCAAAAATCACCAAACTTGTCAATATCAACTGGTAGTCCGCAAGATAAGACAACTAGTATTGTATATATATCATCAAGAAGCAGATGAGGGATGCCTAGTATTTGTGCAAATATTTCTCGGTTTTTGTTAGACAATGCTGTACGGGCTATATTGCCATCATTTTGTCGTCCCTGAATTGGGCCGCACTAGATCAACCAGAAGTCCCATTTTCTGTCTTACTTCTTGCTGCACTTTTTTTTTTCTTTTCTTCCACAGTGATTGCCTGCGGAGAGTTGCGGGTGATCCTCCATTTTTTCACTTCCATTTTGTATCCCAGATGAAGCAAAAACTCTGACTCGAATCCAGGCGTGCAGTGGACTAATTCCAAACTTCATAAGCGATTCATCTACTGGCCTACAAAAAACTACATCCATAAATAATATTACAAATACTTGAACATGTAAATATTTATAAGTAAATATAATAATAAGTAACAACTAGGTATGAATTATTTTCTCACTGTTCACTAATACAGCAGACCCTCTAATTTTTTTCATATAGCTAAGCACACATAGTTAAGAGTTCCAATCTAGATCTAAACTGTAACCCTGTCTCAATATTCTTCTAATACTTCTAATTCTGACTGTAATTTGTTTTGTGAACCAAATAAATAAATACGTATATAAAATTATTTTGTTAGGTGTCAGCCCTAGTGCAAAAAATTAAAAAACCTGTAACTTCTGGATCCTATAAGATTGGGATATGATTTAATCAGGTAGTATTTTTAAAGGCTTAAGAAAGAGCTTTGTGTAGATACTGAACCCCAATCCTAAGTCCATAAAATTAAAAAAATTAAAATATACTTTTTATCGTGTAACTGCCGTTATATACACGATATTGTTGTTTTTATTTCGTCATAATATAGCTCATTTAACGTATTATACGAATACAATGAGAAATACAATGAAAAATGTGCATGTCTAAAGTTATAGCGATTTCTATGTTTTTTCTGGAAACCATATAAAATAATTAAACAAATTGTATCTCAATTACCATGAGAAATTGACACACGGGAGTGCTACTCTTCGGTTCAAAATGATTTCCTAGATTGATTTATTAGATAATAAGCAAATAAAATGAGGATGTCCGTTTTTCGGGTCAAAAAACATACCGTGAATCCGTCACAACTCATACAAACCTAGTTGTTGCTCCGACTAACATATCAAAAATTGATCAAAATCAGTTAAAATTTAGAGGGGTGGAAATAAAACGTAAAAGCAGTTTGTATGGGAAGCCGTCAGGGAAGAAACATGTGCGAATTTCACCATAGTCACCACCATATTCACCATATTCTAATTTGAAAAAAGACAAAGTAAGCACCTAAAGAGAAGGAAAAGCTAATAAACCATTTTTAATTTCTCGTGTATACTTAGTAATGTTTCCTTTACAGATAGTTTTGGTTGGTATAGTATGTAGTTTTGCATCTGAAAGATGAATACAAGTTAATTGCATCTTAAAATTAAAAAGGCCTTTATTCACTGATCTCTACTGCTACTTATATTAAATATAAATGTACATCTAATATTATTAATTAAACATACATACACATCCATACACTCACGCCTACATTCCCAGAGTGGGGTAGGCAGAGCTACAGGATTACCAACAATTATAAAAACTTTTGGTTAATTATGTACTTAACCACATTTTGCATAAACAGGCAGGTGTGATGTTGTTTGTTTGTTTGTTTGTGTGTGTATGTGTGTGTGTTATTAATTAAATTCTTAGTTAAAGTGCCATTGGTATCTATTTTTAGCCTTCTGGCGCCATCCTTCAGGAAAATGGTCTTCCCATCTCATTATCTGGCCCTCGGTCCTCTTATTACATGTTACAATACCTTATCAAGCTAAAACTAAACTAAACCGCTATAACTTTCCATCAATATTTGCATGTCAACACAGAAAAATATATTTTATTATCTACCACATAAGAAACCCACCGCAGTCACTTCATTGCAGAGTTAATGTGGTTTGACTCTACTAAGTCATATTAAGATCTAGATGTATTGGTAAAAGAGAAAAGAAGTTATTTCGATTATCAATAAGGTTTATAAAGGAAATGTCTATTTAGTATTCTGTTATAGTTATGAATTTCCATTATAAAAACAGTTTTTTATAAAAACTTAGCTTTAAATAGTGACTTACATAAATTATACTTCAGTTTATTTAGAATTAGAAACCACAACAACATTTATATTGCGGCTCGTGAACTGTAATCTCTTTAAAATTTGTACCAGAGTAACAATTGACGACACGCAAAAAAGTGACATTAAAACAATTTTATTTTGCGGCTCCCAGAATATTGTACTGTACTATTTGCTAGGTAATAAACAGTTGACCAGACGCAATATAATGTTATTGTGGTTTCTAATTCCAAATAAATTGAAGTATAAATCACGCCTGTTTCCCAGAGACAGAGAGGTAGGCAGATACCACTTCTTTCCACCTGCTACGATCCTGACAAATCTCTTTCACCTCTTCCACATTCATACGAACATACAAAATTACTTAAAACTACACTAATCTAACCTAACAAACCGCTACCAGTGGACATTGTTTTTAAAATGCTGGCAGCATTGCCACGTTGAATGGCAATGCTTAATCTTTGTGCCAAGTATAGGCCAGGATTTTGGTCACGAGTTGCGTCGACCAGGCACTTTGAGAGGTCTTTAAAAATACGGCGTGGTCCTAAGTTTCGATGAAAGACGTAATGAAACCTATACTTATAGCCTTAGATTTCGATTTGATAGGGCTTTTCAACTGCATCTCCAAGATTTGGGATAGGGCTTCCAATCCTATAGGGTTGTATTATAATTTCATCAGAATCTATTCATTAAATTATGTTAACTTCATTATGTTGTTTGTGCATTGACAGTTGATGTCAATGTCATTCATTAGGTAGGTACGTTGATTGACGTTTCAAGTAGAGCAAAGCATAGACATTATTAGATAAAATGCCAATATAAACGAAAAAATCGAATGGAATAGGCGATTAGATTTGATTGATGTTCTTGACTAAGACATTGCGATGGATTCGTGATGGAATCGCCCAAGCGATCCGTTTTGGATGAGTACCTACTACGAAACTTTGTATTTGTATACCTGTGGCCCGTTTCACGAAGCTACCTACAAGTTAGATTTACTAACATTAATTAACACAACATGTAATTAAAAGGAATACCTATCACCCTGTGTACCCTGTATAATAAATCGGAAGAGGGTCGAAAGTCTGTACATGGCAGATATTCCAAAAAAAGTTGGCTGGATCGAACAGTTGGTTGGTTGGAAGAATCGATAGCAGAACACGTTCCAACAGTTTTTAGAATTTTTGTCTGTTTGTCTGTTTGTCTGTTTATTTGAACGCGCATCACGTGAAAACGGCTGAACGGATTTTGATGCAAACTTTACTAATCTGTCGAGAAAATCCTTAAAAAAAATATTGGTATCTATATCTATATCTTTATCTATAGGTACATATAATAAAGTTGTAGAAGGGAAAAAAACTGTAAATTCAAGATATGAACTTAAATATATGTTAATTATCAAATAACACGACATTTCTGTTGCAGTAATTAAAAAAAAGCTTGTGACATAATTTTGCAGCCAAAGAGGTCTGTTTCCCTGTCACCACATATTATTTTAAGATGACTTGTGCCACACACTAGTAAGTATGTTACTCTGCCCTATCAACTTTGTACAGTCAACATCAAAAGTAAGCGATTAAAATTTCAAAACATGTTCTCGCATGATGCCCCAGATTATAACAGATTATACCAAAGTATCATTTTCCACTGAATATTTAATTAGTTAAAAGAAAATAACACGGAAACAAAATGACAAATCAATATGTCAATGCGAAATAATAATACAAGATGTTATAACTGTCTCTGTACAGGAAACTTTAATAAAGAATGATGAAATTAAATTTGTAGGTACCTAAGTCTCAACAAGAAGACAATTTACTTTTATGGTAATGGCTGAATACCCACTTCTATTTTCTTCAAAATATTTATTGAAGTTATTTGTCTGGCCTGATGACCAAAATGATGATTCAACGACGCCTCACCCTCATTTTCAGTTTAATTTGACAGGGTTTCTTGCTATTCTATCTCGGTCGGTAATCTTACCTGAGTCAAACGTCACACATATACGACCATGAGTTTACAAACATAAATAAGATTGCCGACTGTATTTCAACATTGCATTGCAAAAATCTTAAATGAAAGCACATATAACGAATTAAAAAGAAAACTATTACGACTAAGTAGACTTGATTGGTTTTTGAGATACGGCAAATAAAATGTTTATACCTATCTACTAAAAACTATTCAAGACAGTCAAGTGTCAAACAAGAGAAAGTCAACATTTTAAAGTCTTCAAATGACAACCAGGCTGTTCACAGCAGTTAAAAAGGATTTATTCAAAATGTTGCAAAAAAAAAACGGAAATGAGAGGTGTTGTTACAGTGGTGTCGTGTGTTTGTCTAACGAATATAACCGACATTAATCGATTGTCTGACTTGTTTTCCGAGCTGGTTTTGAGAGGTCATGAAGTCCCAAAAATTTGATATTTTAAAGAATCAGTCACTTAATTAATTATGACTCATTATGGGTTCATTTACTTAATCGGACTCGGAAATCGGACTTAATTTATTGCTTATACTATTTTAAGACCCTATTCCTATACATCAATTCCTTTTGCTGTTGACTATACGTTTATTGGTCATGAGAGCAATAAATAAAAATACGCTATTAAAAACGGCCAAGTACGTTATGGACGTGCGATTGATGATGTAGCGAAATGTTGCCTTGGTGTTGTCTAAATAACCATTCAAGTGTTGTAAGTACCTACAATGAAATAGGTTACGCATCTACGTAGGAATGGATAGGTTCCTAAAGGCCATGCTATCCGAGTTGTAAAATGAAACAAAGGGCCATGCAAAATTGCGCTACAGTACATCATGAAGTAGGTATACAAAAGTGTTTACCTAATTATGTGAACAAAAAAGTGTCAAATGCTATCAAACACTAAACCGATGTCTATTTAGTTTGTGAACGTTTTATGTTATCTCAGTCATAACTTTCGCTCAATGAGTTGAAATGGAAGTTGCAGAAAAATAAAAACTAGCTTAAGTTACTCGGGGACAATGTAGAAATCAAATAATAAAATGATTTTAAAATCGATCCATTGGTTTTGAGTTTATTCGTTACAAACATACAAAAATACAAATCTTTCCTCTTTATATTATTATTAGTGTAGGTACACACGCAAGTCAATGACAGCTGTCGGGAAGACTGAGAGTCCTTCCGCGCCCCGGCGCGGTGGCACCGTAAGGTTGTTCATGTAAAGGTGGATTCACATTGGATGGCCATCAGGAGTGCAGGTGTTATTATATTCATATCATAGAAACCTTAAAATTGGTTGGAAAAAAAAATGTTTTTCCATTATAGGACACTATAATATGGTCACGTCAATACACTTTAAAAGCTATAATGACCACGCAATGCTTGATAAAGCACGAAAATTCGACAAAGGTTAACTGGAAGAGATCCCTTAAAGGGATAAGTTCGCCTTTGTACATACCTTTTGTGTTTCTGTTTCTTTTTGATTTGTTATTTTCTGTTTGTACAATAAAGAGTTTACATACATACATACATACAAAATTAATAGTACATTACTGCACAGACCGGGAAATAGGCCGTTGCGGGACGAGTAAAGTTAGCGTGGCCGAGACGCAGTCGAGGCCGATCCCATTAGGACACTTGTCACTCTGTAATTACAAGCGACTTGGGGTGACATTTAATTAATGAATGTTTGTGCCACTGGACTTCCTCCTCTTTTCTTAAAAGTTAGTGGAAGTTATTGCATCACAGTTGGGCCTATTCAGATTTTCAGATCAGAGTTATCTAATTTTAAACATCTGTAAACCTTAATTTATAATATACAACTCGATTTTAGTCTAACAAGGATTGATATTGATGTTTATAAATATAAGTTAAAAGATATTTTAAATCTGAATCAAGTTTGATGTTATAAATTAAGGTCTACAGATATTTAATATAAGAGAACACAGATCAAAGTTAGCCACAATATTCATTAAAAATTAACATTCATAAATACAATATAAACACCAAAATACACCAATGTCCAATACCATTAGCACAGGTCCTTGTTGACTTGGTGTTTATAAAAGTAATTTTTAAATATGAAAACTAAATAACATTGTTTCATTGCACTAACACATTCAGCGCTGGCTTTCTGAATTCCATATCTACTAGGATCATGCTAGAAGAGTTACAGAGTTCAGAGGGCTTGTTGTTATGTTATGCCTCTGGATCTTAGGATCCTAATATACTTTCATTTTGCTAAGTTAAATATTGTAGGAGTATCTACATGTAATATGTATTAACATTCAAGCATAAAGAGACCCTGAATGTTATTTCGCCAATAAATAAAACTACTATTAGCATGTAGGTAGTAAGTTTATTTTATAAAAAAGTTACTAAATTAGATATATTTACAGGTTTCAATATCAACTCAATAGGTATCTAATATTATTTGTAAGTAGGTATCTGATTCACTGTTATAAAATAGTAATACTCTTTATTGAACACCAAAAAAAACAGAACAGTACTTACATTTAAATTATAGATATACAACAGGCGGTCTTACCGCTCAATAGTGATCCAACTATTAACATACTGTTTCATAGCAGCAAAAGGTAAAAATAAATTTGTTTTTTTTTAAATTAATACTTATAATATGGTACTAAATTGAAATTAATAAATAGGTAGGTACATTTACAATTAAAATATTGCAGATAGCCTCTTTACACACCAGACTCGGCTAACTTGTTATTGGATTGAAGCTAATTTATTTCATTATTAATTATCTTGATATTATTAATGGAATAAAATAGCTTTATGTATAAACCTGATCTTGATCTGATTCATTCTAATTCATATAGTCTTTATTTATTCAATGACTAGCAAATATGTACCAATTACTTAAATTTCTTATTTATGTTATTACTCAGTATATGTGTTCATATATATTCTAAGCAATTATTTTTAATAAAATACTTAAAACCATTTACCAAATGTACAATTTAGTTATTATTTACGCCTGCATCAGCTCTGTTACGGACGGGTTAACATGAACTAAATAAATATATCAATTTTCTACAAACATGTTATCTTAATATTCTCAAGTAAGTATTAAGATGTGTTTATCCTCTTTTCTACCCTTATCATGTAGCACTATTCTCCAATAAAATTAGACCAAGATGAAATAATAAAATATTGAACTTCTGAATTACAAAACTTATTGCACCTGAAGCGCTTTGAGAAAACTAGGTAATAAAAATGTTATGTCTAATATTTTTCATGTTAAAGATTTGTACCATGGAACTTATCAACACACTTAACTTTACTTATAGTAGGTTAGGTATCCTGAGCAGTCTCATCATAGGTAATGCAAACAATCTAACCTTTAATAAGTTTGGGTACATAGTATGAATAGTAGCATGAAAATTGTAATAAAACAACTTCTCAACAACAACAATCATCACAACATCAACACAATCATCTTCATGTTTACAATGAAGTAGCCTGAAACAAAATTAGGTACCTATCAAGGTATCCTTTTGCCCGACTGATATCTAAAGTCACTTTATTCAAAGACAATGATTGTTTGTAAGAAAGCATAATTGATTTTTCTCGGCGAACACTGCCATGTTATCCAAGTTTCTCATTATTGGACTGACGACAACCTACAAAACAACAAAGTTAAAAACACTATCTAATCACTTCAAACTCTTCAAAATAATCAAAACAGATTCTTTGGATGGTTCACGGTTAGTTTTCACAAGTAGGTATACTTTTTGCACCACATTCATGTCAGGACCCGAAATTTTATATATCTCACTGTTATTACTAGTTCATTGTGTGTAAAAGTTGTTAAATAAATCACTCAGTTTTCATTTAAGTAAGTATCAAACATTAATAAAAGTAAACTAAGCCGGCCTCGGCCTTGTCTTGTCTGTCAGTCATGTCATGTCAACAAAAACACTCCCCTCCCTCCTCTTATTTTGGCAACCCGTTTCACGGACTGTTTCGTTACTTTAACTAATCAAATCAATAGTCAACAAAATATTTAATAAGCTTTAATTATTTTCTAAACAGCAGTAAAGTAAAATATTAGATAGGTATATTGTGGTTGCGATGCAAATCGGATTAAAATTGTTGAATTTGGGTTGGATGGGTAGGTTAGGTTAGGTTAGGTTAGGTTAGGTTAGGGTAAGGGTACCTTGTAGGTTTTGATTTTTAATATTTATTACATAGCTAGAAATGCATTGGCTTAGTATTGTCTTTAGTATATCTTCGTACTTGACGGTTTTACGACATGATCATTTTAATTAAATATAAAATAACTAGGTAAATAATGTAAATTGTAGGTACTTACCTATGAGAAATGAGCCCGTGTGGAGGTAAATCTTTCGCGCCTCGGGATTGCCCATAAGTATTGTTATACACACATATCGGGCTTTTATTTTGTCGTCGGCTTGGTCGGTCTCTCTCTCGTAATCTCTATACCTAATATAAATTATCTAGCACCCACAATAATTTCACATAAACACAACACAAAGCACACAATTTTTGAAGGCAATTGTACCTATTTAGCGGCAAACTCAAACCTAATATTTAGGTATTATTATTATTGAAAACGTTTTAGGTATACATTTTTGCCTCTGAGATTTCAAAAATAACAATTTATCACATTTAAACCGTTTTCTCTGATAAAAAAGCACCCATATGTTCGACTATGTTGCAGTGCGTCCGCCATTTTTTCATTTCTCGAGATCGTCTCAAGTCACCAATTGACCATAATCAGGATCAGGATTAGTTCCCCATGCAAATGACCGTCTCATCTGATCCGAGGATTACGTTTCACGTGTTGAGATATGTTTATTAATTAGAGCTCAGTCTTGTGACGCATCTTGTGACGGGCGTCTCAGCTGAGACGAGTTTATTAATACGGGCCTAAGAGTCTCATGCTTTACCGACTGAGCTAGCCGGGCCGCCGCGGCCCGCCCATCTCTAACGAAGATGGCGTCGCCGGCGTTGGTACAGCCAGCTGCAGAGAAAAGGATACCCCCTCGGTAGACACAACAACTCGGTTGACCATTTTCGATGAGTTGCTGTAAATGCTAGTTGGTCTAGTGGCTCTTGGGTCGGAGTAGTAAAACGGAGTTAGCTAGTTCGAATCCATCAAATAATATCTCCTTTTTGCATTTTTAAATTATATAACAGTGTATACTTCTTTTCTAAGATAAAGTAGGTTATGTGTTTTAGGTAAATAAACATATAAAAAAAAAGTCATTGTAAAAAAAAATATACGTTTATTAATTATATAAGTATACTAGTGGACCCGACAGACGTTGTCCTGTCTTAACTATAATTGTGATTTCAATTTTCCTAATTTTTGCTATCATAAGAACCTTCTCCTGACAATAACAAACAACAAAAAAATAATTAGCGAATTCGGTCCAGCCGCTCACGCGTGATGCCGTGACCAAGGGAAACAGGATTAATTTTTATATATAGGTATAAAGAAGATAGAAGAAGATTAGATGAGAGATTATTGTCAACAGTCTTACGTTAAATTATACTGTGTGTAATCTAAATCATTATCTTTTTTGCTGGTAGATATTTACAATATTTAGTTTAATAAAACTGCGAACTTGACTTCTGCATGTGAATCACTGAGAAAGAACCAACATGCTTAACTATAAATATAGTATAGCAATTTACATCATTCTGTTATCACTTATCACAATTTGTTATAATTAATGTAACACAACTTTTTCGTGTGGGGTCAGATGGTGTGTCACATACCTACACATGAATAAAGAACGAGAATTATGAATTAAGATGATAATCAACGTTTTTTTACTTATTTTAACTATGACAACGTTCCTATTTTTTTTTATTTAATGCTTTATTAGTATCGGAGAGGATAGCCGTCACTTTCTATAACTTCTTGAAGCCGATTTTGCATAGTTGATACCATTTTGTTACATGTGTCACTATTTCTCATCAATTCCCAAGTTCTATTGACTTCTAGATCCAATTTTTTTTTAGTTTTAATTTCACTAGAATCCCAGTTTAATACCATCTGACCCCACAAGTTTTCTATGGGATTTAGGTCCGGACTTTTTGACGGCCAGTCGAAAACCGTTATATCTTCTTGGGAAGACAGCCATTCCTGAACCAGGCGAGAACGATGCACTGAGCAGTTGTCCTGCACCAGGTAAATTTGACCTTCAGGATACGCAACACGCACTGATGGCAGCATCACGTCCCTCAACACTTCCAAGTATCGCTCGCTGTTCATGCGGCCGCCTATTTCCACCAGCTCGCCGGGGCCCATGGAAGACATCCATCCCCAGTAGCCTGAAAACAATCATCTCATAAAATCTACTGTAACATGTTATATACGGAAATGTCAATAGAACAGAATATAATAAATATACGTCTTAAACGGAATATATGAAATAAAATGTTATTTACCTAGTGTTAATCGCCGGCTGGTTCTGAGGTCTAAAACGTTTTTAGGGTTAAACCTCTCCCCGGTTCTTCTCCATAAAATTTTTTGCCCATCCTTATCAGATTTGAAAAATTTCTCGTCAGTAAATATGACGATTTCGTTTGCCCAATCGAAATTTAAATAATGACTGGCAAAATTTACTCGGTCGTTACGATGTTTTTCCATGACCTTGATTTTTCTAGCCGGTTTATAATTATGGATACCCGTAGCATGCAGATGTCGCCGAACTGTGCTAAGCGACACTCCAAAAGTCTCAGCACTTGAGCGTGTCGTTTTGAAGGGTACCTCTGCGTGAACTTGCACTGTGCTACGGTGTCGCTCAGATTCGTCGGTGTAAGCAACCGGGCGAGGGCCTTGGCGGGCACAGTTGACATCACCTGTCGCTTGATACCTCTGTATCCATCTGCGAACTGTTTTTCTCTGCCGATATAAAAAACAAATTACTAGCAACACAAATGTAAAAATAAATGCTTATATAAGTATAATAACCTCAGTATAAATAAGATGTCGTATAACTCTTACCATTATGCACATATCTCGTGCTATTTTCTTGATTGATTGCTTCTGTTCCCACAGAACAACAATTTTAGCCTTCAAAAAAGTTGTTAAACGAACCATTATAAGAATTTCGAAATAATCGAATAATATTAGCAAGCGGAAAGAGAGATTCACTCAGCGGAACGGCACAAATCGCAATAATTTGTGAAGTCATTACAAAGTTACCCTCAACTAGAAAATAATAAATGCGACGGACAATTCGAGTAAACTATTCGAATGCCAACTTTAAGACACTGCTTAATAAAGCCGTCTTCGATGCAGTTACTTTTCTGAAGTAAAATGACGGTAGTGCAACAATCGGCAAGAAGCACAGTATATTCAACCAAACGAGAAATCTATACTAATTTCAACCTTATGGCTAATTGAGGAGTAAACAAGGTGGAAGTTGAAATTTAAGCCATAACTTTTAGAAGATAAAGATCGTTATTAAAATTGTTCTATATGAGGAGTAATCCAATGCAAATTTTCGTTGAGACTGACAACCGAGTCGATGGCCTAGTGGTATAACGCGTCACCTTGTAAGCTGGTGAAGCGGGTTCGTATCCTCAACCGCACATATTAAGTGAAATGTCTTTTTGTAAGTTATTCTTGGTATTCGGATTGACCAAAAGCCAAATAGCAAAATAAATAAATTATGATATTTGAGCGGTATTGGTGCCGGTGAATGCTTGGGCAGAGGTGGGTGCGGGGCGGGGGAAGCTAGCCGCTCATGGCGAACGTCACGTGACGTTCGCCGTCGTGCGATAATCTTTAACGACTTGGGGGGGTCCTTTTCTCTGACGCTGACTGTACCACCGCTCCGACTTCCCCTGTTGCAACGGCATCGGCTGACATGACTATGTTCTCTAACGAAAGCGTCCAAACGATAATCGCGTCACTGCAACGTTCACAGACTGAAGCGTTTAAAGAACTTTTACAATCAGTGACGCGGGCGAATGCTTCCACGCCGGTATCAACCTACATGGCCCAAGGTCAAGGGACTCTGACCGGCTGCAAAGCAACGTTCTCTGGCCTACCGCAAGAATCCGTAGAAGGAGCATTCCATGAAAAACGGTAACTTAATTTTATTTTTAATTCACCTTTGTCTCGTGTTTCGCTAACATTTTCGAAAATATCACCTGTTTCAGATTAGGTTGATTTGCTGTCGCTTACGTGACGTTTGGTTTACACCTAGTTTCTTTACAAACTTAGACATAATGTCAAATGTAGTTCATGGTTTTTTTTAAGTACACATTTAGCTTTGATATTTTATTATTAACAAATGACGGAACCTCAAATGAAAGGAGTACCAGAGCTGTAAAGTCTTAAAATCGAGTACGAATGTCAATTACATAACCATGGAATGCTCCAGAAGCATTTATTGACGCCATCGAGGTATTTAGTGAATGTGCTCAAGTGTCGGATTTAAATATTCTGCGTGGACTGGCATATCTCCTTAAACTGGAAGCAGCAACGTGGCAGGGCGTGAAACAACAAATATCAACGTAGTCACAGGCAAAAGAAACAGGCCGCTCTCTTTTAGCCCGCCTCCCAGAGGGAAATGTTTCAGAGAGCGCGCAGTTAGACATGACCTACGGACTCCTTAGCGGCAGGATAAGGAAGAGAGTGCGGAGAGAGGACTTCGCAAGTTTTAAAGAGCTGCTTCGCCGAGCGGAGGCGTGGAAGACTCCTTTGACGAGGGGGAAAGGAAGCCCGCCCCGCAGGCCTCAAGCCGCGCGGCGAACTCGGGCCTTCGCGCGCCTCACGGTAGCGGCGCGCCGTGCGCGTCCGCGCCGCCTCGCGCCCCCCCGCCGCCGCCGCCCGCGCCGGCGCCCGCCGTACGCGCTCCGGGCGCCGCCGCCGGCACCTCCGCCGGCACCTCCGCCGCCGACGGTACCACCAAAAAGCACCGCCCCGACTGTGCTTACTGCAGAAAGTTTGGACACACCAAGGACCAGTGCCGTAAGCTCATGAACCTAGATAAGTCTTTTTCTAATAATAACTCTGCGGATGTGCGAGCTATCAGTGATAACAGTGATCAAAGCTTTTATAGTGTCGAATCCCAATCGCGCTCGTGTTCTATTGAAGTGCTTAATAACAATAACAATCGGTGCACAACGTCGCCGACCATTTCAAAACAATCGTCTCAAGACTCTTGTTCTAAGAATACTTACCTACCTATACCAACAAGTGATGCATGCAATAATCTGTGTCTATCGGAAAATACTAACTTTGACAGTAACGTAACTTGTAATCATCGCGGTCTTTGTCATGAGCGTAATAATTATAATATTACTGCATGCAACACTATGGGCACCAAACCTAAGGTTCGATGTGATAACAATGTTACATGTGTTACGAATTATGAAGAGACAACGACAACTATCTCCAGACAAATAACTTCTTATAACGAACATTTTAGCTCCCGCAAAACTTGCGGAGTACCTAGTTCGATTCTAGTTCCGACTTGTTCGACGGTTAGTTGTAACTGTTGTATGCAAAACAACCTTTTGACAAACACTCATAAACCACTTTTGTGCGAAATAGTATTTTTCACAATCGTGCTATAATAGAGAGCTTTTTAGTCGAGTACCGTGTTTAGGCCACGAAGCTTGCTCAGTGGCCTAAGTAAGGTACGAGATTAAAAAGCTTGATTATGACACTATTGTGAACAATACTTTTTGTACGAGTTCATTAAAATTAATAATTTAAGTCATTAATACGAGTATATAAGAAAACTAAATATCGTAAGTACTATCACACCACCGGCGTCCGTAATGTTGCAGTACTAGGCTAAATACTAGCCAATCACAAAGCGTAGATTTTTTAATTTTTTTATGCCCTGGATACAGCAGCAAGTTTAAGTAGAGTTTTGACAGATGATGCGACGCTGTTACGTTCCGAAACGCCATAGATTGGCAATTTTGTATCGGATCGAGTCTCCTTAAACAAGGACACATATTATTGAAATACGAAGTTCTATTTTCAATTTTTATTTCGGTTGTCTAGAGCGTATCGAAATAGTTATTTCGGTTGTTTCGAAAGTAACATAGACTATGCAACGATGAAAAGAGTGACGTTGCAGTATTCTCTGTGAAATCTTAATACACAGATTATGATCGACGAGTACAAAAAAGTTATTTCGGTTGTTTCGGAAGTAACATAGACTATACAACGGTGAAAAGTGTAACGTTGCAGTATTCTCTATGCAATCTTAATATACAGATTATAATCGACGAGTACAAAAACGATATTGTACAGAAAGATCGTCAATATAAAAATAGCATGCCGGTGCCACACTGTGTTAAGGAGCCGTGCGAGGCTAAAAATTTTAGTGTTTGTAAAACTTTGCAAAGCCGTGTTAAAATGCCGTGCGAGGATAAAAATTTTAACATTTGTAAATCTTTGCAAAATCGTGTTAAGGTGCCGTGCAATGACAACATCTTTAAAAATGATGAAACTTTGCAGTTTAACCCTGTGAATACTCCGGACATGTCCTCTTGCATTAATTTCCCGTGCGGAGCCTCGGAAGTTAACACGTTTTTGCAAACGTGTAGTGGTAACGCATTTGATAACAATTATGTTAATTCCAACACGCTTAACATTGATGAAAATTGCGATCATATGGCAAACTGTACTATCCCAAATTTGCACCAAATGATAAAACAGTGTAACTCACAAATTTAAAAAAATGAGAATGTGTCTATAGATGTTTCTAGTCACGGAATAGAAAAAACAGTGGAAGTGGCATGAGCTTCGCTTAGTATCAGACATGTTGTCGCCAATACTCAAACTATCATAAAAACAACACGCCACCATGGATTTTTTTTTGGTGCGGCTATCGTTTTTACATTCCAAAATAGCACAATTAGGCATGCTTCTGGATTTATTTCCTATTTTAGAAATATCGAAATATCGAAATAAGCAATCGCGGCAAACGGGCAAAAGTATGGTAGGTTATGCGGAACTCCGCATAACCATGCCACACGTTACACGTCCACTTGACACTTCTACTGTTTTTTCTGTTCTGTGTTTCAAGTAATAACGCCTTTTGTAATGGAGATTCATCAAGTGGTACCGGTGTTGCGGGACGCCCTAAAATTCGCGATTCTCGTCCTATCTTTAAAATTGAAATTTTAGGTGTAAACGGCACCGCTTTGATAGATACGGGGGCCAAGCATTGTATTGCAGGCCACACGCTATATGCTCTCCTTCTACGTCAGAACCATCCGCTCTGCTCCTCAATACAGAAAGTTAAGCTTGCTGACGGAATAGTGCGGACTATGGAGGTATTTATCACCTCGTTAGTGGTGCGACTAGAACAGGCAGTTATTACGATTCCATTCGTAATTTTTCCGCAGTCGACAAATAACGAGACGTTATTAGGTATCGATTTTATTACTGCTGCTGGAGTTGTTATCGATTTTCACAGCGAAATATGGTACTTCAGCAGTAGTAAAACAGTTCAGCATAAACTGTGTTTTGAGCCTACTTCGCAAAGCGTGTCCTGTGCTGCTGCAGATGTTCTTAGGGAAGACGAGGGCGCTCACCTTAACCCAGCTGAGCGGCAGGCGCTCGCTGACGTCCTAACTACGCACGCACACGTCTTTAAAGCAGGGGGAGGACCGACACCGTATACAGAGCATCACATCGAAACAGGTGAGCACCCGCCGATAGCTGTACCACCTTATCGACTCAATCCCTCTAAAAAGGAGCTGATGAAGAAAGAAATCGATAGGATGTTACAAGATGACATAATTGAAGATAGGGAGTCAGCTTGGAGTTCACCGGCGCTGTTGATACCTAAATCTAATGGCAGTATTCGTTTTTGCGTCGACTACCGGCGCCTAAACGCAGTCACCAAGTCCGACACCTACCCAATGCCACGTATCGATGATTTGTTGCAAAATACAAAGCAGGATTGCTACATGAGCACCTTGGACCTACGCTCATCATACTGGCAGGTAATGGTAAGGGAAGCTGACAGGGACAAAACAGCTTTCGTCTGCCCCTTAGGTACCTTTCGCTTTAAAAGAATGCCGTTTGGACTTAAAAACGCTCCGGCGACGTTCCAACGCCTGATTGACCGTTTACGTTCCTGCCCCGCGTTACAAGAGGTAACTATACTGGCTTATTTGGATGATCTTTTGATCATCTTGCAAGGGTACCAACGCCACCTGCAAGACCTCGAGGCAGTTTTTAAACGTCTGGCCGAGTTCAAACTTCACGTTAATAGAGAGAAGTAAGCTTTTGCTAGAGAGAGCGTTAAATACCTCGGCCACGTTATAACACAGCAAGGTGTTTCCACCGATCCAGAGAAGGTGAGTGCTGTACTCGAGATGAAGGAACCAGGTAATTTAAAGCATCTGACAACCTTTTTGCAGACGTGTTCCTGGTTCAGAAAGTTCATACCGAACTTTTCTAAAGTCGCTGAACCTTCAACACGCCTAACTAGGAAAAGTCAAGCTTGGATTTGGGGCTCTGAGCAAATCCAAGCTTTTATCGAGCTAAAGCGTCTCTTGACCACAGCTCCGATTCTGGTTCAAGCCGATTTCAGTCGTCATTTTATTCTGCGCACAGACGCAAGTAACTACGCCCTAGGCGCGGTTTTACTACAGGGCGACGGGAACGAGGAAAGGCCGATAGAATACGCCAGTCGACTTCTCAACGCAGCGGAGCGCAATTATTCCACTACAGAGAGAGAGGCCCTCGCTGTCGTATGGACGGAAGAGCGTTTTCGACCTTACCTCGATGGCCAACCAGTCGTCATTGGCAGTGACCATCAACCTCTTCGTTGGCTGCTTTCACTCAAGTCACCTGCTGGCAGATTAATACGTTGGGCCCTAAGGCTCCAATCCTTTGATATCCGCTTCCAATATACCCCAGGGAAGACGAACGTAGTGGCGGATACGCTTAGCAGACCCGTTTGCTCCAGTGAGTCGCGCGAAGACTGTGGCATCTGCTCTGTCATATGTGATCTTCCTACGAAGACCCCCAGCCAGCTTCGCCAGGATCAGATTTCAGACCCTGAGGTAGAAAAGATTATCAAGGAGCTCGAAGGTACAGACGATGTAGCTACTAGAAGATGGTTAGAACGAGGATACCTTATGGACCAGGGTGTCCTCTTCCGCTACAATCCGGACTCGGAGAGCGAATGCCCTCAATTGGTAGTCCCTGCAGGTCAAGTTGCAGAAATTTTTAAGGAGCTTCACGACTCCCCAACAGCCTGCCATCCAGGCGTTGACAGGACTTATCACAAGGTAGCCCAGCTTTATTATTTTAAAGGTATGCGGAGAATAATCACTGATTATGTCAAAGCCTGCATACACTGTCAACGATACAAAGCCATGAACGCCAAACCATCAGGTCTTCTGCAAACACCAGTTATGAACCAGCGTAATGAAGTGCTAGCTATGGATATGTTCGGTCCATTGCCAACAGGAGACAAAGGTGAAAGGTGGATATTCCTTGTCGAGGACACGGCGACAAGTTGGACAGAACTGTATCCTCTCAAAGAAGCCACCGCTGAAGCTTGCGCTGTCATACTTATAGAGGAATATTTTATGCGCTTTGGTCTGCCGCGTAGAATTATATCAGACAATGGTGTCCAGTTCGTGTCTACAGTTATGATTAAAAAAAAGATAAAAGACATTTATTCAGTAAGTAGGTTGAACGGGCACTTTTACACGTCAGGAGTCTACCAGCGCTTCTCAAGAGGAGACCACTGCCGAGAAGAAACGCCGCAAGAAACTCAGCAGTCAGTCATTTTTTTTACCATATTTCTTATTACAATGATACAACTTAGTCTAGTATTATATAAAGCTATAAATATTAATTTAAATATAATATCAAATATCATGCTTAGTTCAGCAGGAAAACATGACAAAAATACAAGGAGAGATATAGAGGGAGAAAAAGGCAAAAAACAAAAAAAACAACAAAACGACCACATAAAAGTTTCGACATGTTTTCCTACATCAACAGTGTCCCCTAGACAAGATAAAAGTTTTACATTTGAACAAATTATTATTGACTAAGTTTCGAGTTTAGGCCATGCATTTTTGTCTGTTAGATAATCCTCGACCCTATAATACGCTTTAGACATTAACGACTTTTTTAAGTAATTTTTAAGTGCTGAAAAGGGTAACTTTAAAACTACTAATTAAAATTTAAAACTAGTAATTTATTATACAAATGAATGCATTGACCAAGAAATGATTTATATACTTTACGGACACGGAATTTTCGAATAGCGATTTTATTTTTATTTCTAGTATTTAAATTATGTATAACAGAATTTTTGGTGAACAAATCTAAATTCTTAATAACATAAATAATATTCTCATAAATAAATTGCGACGCTACATTTAAGATATTAATTTCTTTAAAAAGTTCTCTTAAGGAGTCACGGGAATTTAAGTTGTAAATAGAACGATTGGCCCTTTTTTTGTATCACAAATATAGTTTGTATGTCAGCTGCCTTACCCCAAACCAGAATACCGTACGACATAACACTATGGAAATAGGTAAGTATAATAAACTAAGCGAGCTGTCTCAACATTAGTTAGTTGTCTAATTTTCCCAACGGCGTAAGCAGCCGAACTTAGTTTACCTGCCAATACAGCTATATGAGGACTCCATTGCAAATTTTGATCTATTGTTATGCCTAGGAAAACTGCCTTATCTACCATTTGCAGACACTCGTCATTTAGAAAAATACTTGAATCTACCGGTTTAACATTAGGCAAAGCGAACCTAACACATTTAGTTTTCTTAGCATTTAGTAGCAAATTGTTTCTAGTAAACCAATTAAGTACTTTATCTAGTGTGGCGTTTATCCAAATATAGTGTACGGATTTTCTATCTACCTTGAAAATAAGTGAAGTATCATCAGCAAAAAGTACAATGTCACAAAGTTTATCTACTGTTGGTGGTAAGTCATTTATATAAACCAAAAATAAAAAAGGACCTAAAATAGAGCCTTGAGGCACTCCTATTTTTACTGTAGCTCCAACAGATTGCGTTTTGTTTACAACAACTGTTTGAGTTCTATCACTTAGATAAGAAGACATAAGATTTAAAGCTTTACTGGACAATCCATAATGTTCTAATTTTAAAATAGGGGTCGCATGATCTACGCAATCAAATGCTTTAGAAAGATCACAAAATATTTCTACTGAATCGCAAGATGTCTCCCAACTGTTATATATATATTTAACGAGTACAGATGCCGCATCAATTGTTGATCGACCTCAGGTAAAGCCGAACTGGTTATTGCTAAGTAGTTTATTTCTATTAAAGTGACCTAACATATCATTCAGCATTAATTTCTCAAAGACTACTTAAAACTGGTAGTATGGAAATGGGACGGAAGTTTGTTAAATCGCTCATCTCGCCCGATTTAAAAAGAGGTATGACTTTGCTATATTTCATGAGATCTGGAAAGATCCCCTCTGATATGCAATTATTGTAAATTAATGCTAGATGGGGTGCAATTACATCTATGATATATGAAAGACTACTTTAACTGATGTGCCCCACAAATCCTCAGTCTTTTTTAAACTAAGTGATTTAAATAAATCTTTACCAAAATGAGTCGAAATAGTTATAGGAGCAAACTCATTCTTGCAGCCGCTTTATCAAGGTATGTACTAACAGACTTATTGTTTACTATTAAACTTTTTCTCTGAATTTAAATTTGAAATAAAAATTGTCTTGTTTTAGGTAGGTGGATACTATTAATGCGTTGACAATTGTTATGCTCTCCTATTTATATTGCAGTTTTCTTCTGGACACTAAATAAGCATCTAATGAATGTGGGTACCTATGGGCTTTACTTTGTTTTATGTTGTTTGTTTGTTTGCACGATAAAATAGATACAGATACTTCATATCTATTATGGGTATTTAAACTTATTTTTGCGATATAGGAAAGTAGGGAAAGGATAGGTACATATTTACATAGTTTCGTGGCGGTGTTGTTTAAAAAAAAATCAAAATATTTATTCAGTAAATTGGCCACATGAGGACTCTTTTACGCGTCGGTAATATGTAGTGAATCTACTAGCGCTTCGGACAAGACCATCATTGCGGAGAAGAAGCGCCGCAAGAAACTCCAGCAGAAGGTCATTTTTTCCAATCATAAAATACAATAATACTTAAAAGTAACATTACAAGGTAATAAAGTAATAAATAATTATTAAAAAAAAAACTAACACAAATAAATCATTACAAATGTAAGCTCAATAACATTAAATTAAAAATATTGACTAGGAGAACAACATAACGAGGTCTCTACGTCAGGAGCAGTAATTAAAATAACTAAATGGAAAACAGGTCCTTGCAAGCGTGAACAGACCGGACCCCACAGATAGCACCCGTTCACGAGTATGACGCGTATCTCAGCCATCGCCTCCCTCAACCATGTGTTCGGGAAGGTGGCGACCCGATCAACGACGCCGCCGTAAGCAAAGACCTTTGAGTGAGCATGACATGCTCATGCTGCCGGACAATATATCAATAAAAAGTAGCTGTCCGGCGAGAAACATCACAATGTGTTCTCATTTCAAAACTGTCTTGTGCACAAGAACCAATAAATTACAACGAGAAAGGTAAACATTAGTAGGTAAACTTAAAATTTAAAATGTCTACATTATATTGGCTTAAAGGTATTTTGCAATAAGCGCTGCCCAGTGCTCAGCTATTATTACTATTTAAAAAAGAAAAACCCCAATTAAACTACTTAAAAACGTCTTTATCATCTAGGAAGTCATTTACAGTATAATATGCCTTACCCATCAAGCAGCACTTAATGCGAGACTTAAATTTATTGAACGGCATATTGACAATATCAGTAGGTATCTTATTGTAGAAGCGTATACAGTTGTCCACGAACGATGTACTTACTTTACGAAGACGATGACATGGGACTACGAGTTTATCCTTATTTCGCGTGTTGAAATTGTGAACGTCACGGTTATGCCTGAAGTCATGTATGTGTTTGCGTACATACATGATATTTTCAAAGATATACTGTGACAATAAAGAATATTAATTTAATTAATTAGTAAGAATATTAATTTCTTTAAATTTATCTCTGAGTGAGACCCGTGAACCCAGTTGATAAATAAAACGTATAGCCCGCTTTTGTAATACAAAGATGGCCTGAATGTCAGCCGCTTTGCCCCAAAACAAAATCCCATAACTCATGACACTATGAAAATAACTATAATACACCAGTCTCGCTGTCTCGGCGTCTATTAGTTGGCGGATGCGCTTTACCGCATAAGCTGTGGAGCTAAGTTTACCAGCAAGGGTGGATATATGTGCATTCCATTGCAATTTCGAGTCCAAAGTAATACCTAAAAATACTGTTTTATCTTCGAATCCCACTGTCTCATCCTTCAGTTTTATACTAGTCCCATTCACTCCTTTCACATTTGATAGAGAAAATTTCATGCACTTGGTTTTCTTGGCATTAAGAAGTAAGTTGTTGGCTGTAAACCAGTCAACAGTTGTTGACAACGTATCATAAATATCATTTAAATTTGCCTCTTTTCTACCTACTTTAAATAAAAGTGAAGTACCATCGGCAAACAGAACTATTTCATGTTTGTCGCGCACAACATAAGGGAGATCGTTGATATAAATCAAAAACAAGAATGGGCCGAGAATTGAGCCTTGAGGCACTCCCATAGCAACAGCTGATCCAGGAGATTGCGTTCTATTTATGTCCACCCGCTGAGTTCGGTGAGCAAGGTAAGAAATAATAAGATAAGTGCACCGTTTTTAATACCGTAGTAGCTTAGCTTCCTTACTAACGTAACGTGATCAACACAGTCAAATGCCTTGGATAAATCACAGAAAACTCCAATTACATCTAGTTATTCTTCCCAGGCATCAAATACATATTTAATTAGGGTAGAACCGGCATCTGTTGTTGATCGTCCCTTGGTAAACCCAAATTGACTACTATGAAGCAACTTAAGTGAAGATATTTGGTTAAGAATTATTTTTTCAAAAACTTTACTCAGTGCTGGCAGTATCGAAATTGGTCTAAAATTTGTGGCGTCTGTTCTTGCCCCTGACTTAAACAAGAGTATAATCCTACTGTGTTTCATCAGATCGGGAAACACTCCAATATCCACACACTTGTTAAATAAAGTAGCTAGGTATGGTGCAGTTAACTCTAAGATGGAATGTAGTACCATAAAACAAATAGAAAAGTAGCTCGACTCCGGCCCTTTAGGAGATTCTGATACCTATTGCCGCTCGAGCGTCAGGGTTGTCCAAACTTGTTTTTCAATTTTAGTCACCTACTTAGCCATACTTTGATCTGTGATTTATAATCATAGCAGTTTTCATAAATTACACAAACCTAAAGTAAGTATTAATATTGTTAGGTACCTAAGTAGCAAATTTAAATTATTTTACTTACATACTTTTATCTGTTGAACCAAATTATGATTATGTTTATAGGTATATGATGTCATATGTAAATTCCTTTTCGACCTTTTGATAATGCCGCTTTCGGGCAAGGTAAGTTTTGACTAGGTAAGAACTTACCTATTATTGGCGGCATGCGCCGCCGCCGCGTGGCTTCGTTTGAGCATTGTCAGCTCGCGCCGCGCGGCATTTACACAACATTGAATAAATATCTGAATACTAACATCACGGGAAAATCTTACACAAATTGACCTAGGTAGTCCCAAACTAGGTTCTAGGATTGTACTTTGGATACTAGGTAACGATAAACATACTTATGTAGTGAAAAATACATACTTTATATTACTATATAGGTAGGTACATATATAACACCCAAGACGTAGAAACAAATACCTACTCGCACTCATCACACGCCCAGAGCGGGAATCGAACCCAGGACCGCTAGCTTCGTAAGCAAGGTCACTAGGTACTTAGTCACTACCAACTACCTAGGCCATTGACGTGGTCACATGTCACATGTTACCTGTCACGTCACACTCAATAACTTAAATTACCTACTTAATACGTATTTATTTCACATAGGTATACTATAGGCAGGCCGGTACGAAGTACTTAATTAATTAATTAGGCATTTACATTAATCACTTGCAGCTTTTATTAAATCTGGATATAGTACCTACCTAAACTAGGTTTAGGCACAGTTTAGGCGTTTTGAAACGAATAAACATGTCACGCTGACAATAAAATAGATTTAACAAAAGCTGCAAGTGGGCTATAAGCTATAAATATCAAAAAATAAACAGCATTCTTCTCAACACAAACTTCCGACTCCAAAAGTATGTTGAAAAACGTAATATTGTATACTGAACAATATAACGAGTTTTCGGCAAGACACTGTCGCTCGATGTTTTAACGCAATGACGCCGCGGCCCCGTCTAGTCACCGTTCCTGCGCCTCTATTTGTAGTTTCGTGTGGGAGGTTCGCCCCGCCCACAGCCGTACGGTCGGCGTAACGCACACATGCAAGCCGCGCGATGTACCTTTGTTTGAAGACGATCTACTTTTCTATTTATACTATGCTGCTACGTTCCGAAACGCCATAGATTGGCCAATATTTTGTATCGGATCGAGTCTTCTTATACAAGGACACATATTATTGAAATACGAAGTTCTATTTTCAAATTTTTTTCGGTTGTCTAGAGCGTATCAAAACAGTTATTTCGGTTGATTCGGAAGTAACATAGACTATTCGACGATGAAAAGAGTGACGTTGCAGTATTCTCTATGAAATCCTTATACATAGATTTTAAACGAGGAGAACAAACATGTGTTTTTCTCAAACATGCAATGAAATATTGATGGTATGTTCCTTATAATAGGCTGCGAAGTATGACGTTTCAGGTGCGGCTAGGACAAGAGGCCGTTAATGGAATTTCATACAAATCGTGCAGGCCTAGGCCGGCAAAGTCCTCTTTTTTAATTTCCATTCCACATAAATTTGTGGCACAGGCATCATGATATTCTGCCACTATGCGTATTAAAAAAAACAATAAACGATTTGATATGTACTTAACCATGGCGGCTGTGTTTATGAACAGGCTAAATAACTTATACCTAATACAAGTAGAATAATAAATGCACTTAAATTGTTAAATAAATCACTCACACACACACACACACACACACACACACACATACACACACACACACACACGCACACACACACGTACACACACACACACACACACACACACACACACACACACACACACACACACACGTACACACACATGCACGCATGCACACACATGCACGCACGCGCATAATTAACCATAACGAGTAATAAAACTTACCTACTTAGTTTCTTAGGTTATAAGTCTTTAGCGTAAGTTAAATACATAAACTAACTGTTAACTTTCTTGTGAACCCTGTTTTGTATTGGTTGTTTTTATACCCTTAATCTTGATGCTGGAAGAGCGGGATCTTCTGTCACAAGTATTGCCACACTTACAAGAAGGTCCCAACCCTATCCTTATTGTAAACACACTGATTGTGACCAATAAACAATTTTCATTTTCACCAGGAGCGCAAAGGTAATTAGGAGGCTAGCACGGTGCGGCGCAGGAGGGCGGGCGGGCGCGCCCGATACAGTGCGGATAACTGTAGGTTAGGTAGGTACTTCTAATGTTTATGCACTCCTGGTATTTGACGTTGTAATTTTTGTTTTATAGTACATTACTGCAAAGACCAGTAAGTGAGCCTTCCTGGACGAGTATGAGATAATAGTTATTTATGTAACTGGTACATAATGAAGCCTCTTAAGGTACGAGAGCCGAGGTTAGAGCGCGAGCTTGCGAGCGCTCTAATTACAGGCACGAGTACCTTAAGAGCTAATTATGAACCGTTGCATACATAACTTTTTCTACAAGCTTACAATGATAATGATAAAAATAAACAATCGCTAACTTTTCTCGTATACTTTACTCGATTTTTCTGCTAACAAATTACTTGTCATCAAAGACATTTTCACTATTCCGATGCGCGTTAATAGTTTGTGAATTTTATTAATAAATGTGAACAAATTTCATGCGAAATTTAATAGATACTAAAAACAGTTCTATCAAATTATCATAAACAAGTTGGAATGCCAAACGAAACGCCATTTTGTTGATATCCATATTGAACGTAACCATGGTAACTAAATAACAAATCGATGGATATTAACCATCTATTTTTAGTAATTGAATAAAAATGTTATTTTAAACACATAATTACTCATAAAATTAATTTTGTTTTTAATATACGTAATTGTAATTGGTGTTAAATGTTTTTAACGGTTTATTATACAAATTATTAGGATGTCAAGTGTTAACTAAGCGCCAAGACTGATATCCGGAATGACCGTTTCCATGGTAATAACAATGCTATAATAAATTATAGAACTGTTATTACCATGGCAACGCTCATTATATAATTGTTTTTACTCTTCGGTTACGCTATAGGTGGTATTCTGACACCATTAACGATATCAATAGTAGCGGTTTATAGTACGCGAGTAGAAAAAAGGCTTTTATTCATACGAGTCCAGGATGGCTCTTAATGGTCGAAGCATGTATAGTGCTTTACTCAAAAAATAGAACAAGTAGAATGATTAAAAAAAAAATATGTTAAAATATTGATGACCACATGTGGACAACCCTCAGGGCGCTAGTCCGACTCTTAGCCGGTCGCTTATCCGGTTTTTTTTTTTTTTAACGATTCACAACTCGTCATACCTGCCGAGATGTACTAGGCGCACATAAAACTGAGATGGTGCGGAGCAAGCGATGCTGAAACGAAGAGAAATCGCGCGATGTCTGGTCTGAACGA
The DNA here is from genome assembly GCA_948252455.1 of Acleris cristana. Classification (NCBI taxonomy): domain Eukaryota; kingdom Metazoa; phylum Arthropoda; class Insecta; order Lepidoptera; family Tortricidae; genus Acleris; species Acleris cristana. The sequence continues at coordinate 20,415,122 of OX411771.1, read as the reverse complement.
GATAATGCTTTAGGTTTATGATGCCCTGGTGCTTTTGGAGCTGAATGATCAGCTTTTCATGTAGTATAAGTAGCCTTTTTGAAGGCTGTCACAGTCTTTTCATCACACTTGCTCGTAAATAGTGTCCTAACATGCTAGAAAAATCGACCGTAAATCCAAAATAATACCCGCGAGCCTTTTTTTTACCATTACGCCCTATCGTACGTAAAAGCTTTTTTTTTTAAATATAATGCGTAGACTCAAACTATCATTATACGTCAGGACCCCAATTCTTGTGCCATAAGATATGAAATTTCGTTCGAGATGAAATGTCAGTTGCATACAATTTTCTAAAAATCTCGCATATAAACTATTGATCTCGACTGTCACTAGAATCGGACTCCTGAGGCTCTACTTTGAAATCCGTAATTCGAACTTCGTCTATTGCTATCCCTTTTGCTCTCGAAGCGTCACTAATTCGCAAGAAAGTGACGGGGCGATTTGAAGTTCGATTTACTGATTTCAAAGTAGAGCCCCTGAACACGTTTCACATTATCTGTGGTAAGTCATAGAAAATGATGTAGTCTGTCGACTATCGAAGTGCCGATAAAAATATGATATTTTTTCTGATTTTATTTTTTTCCTCGCAATTGTGATGAAAAACATTGTATGTTACACGGGTGGTAAAGGAATTACAAAGCTCGAGTCATTAAAGCCCTCAGCCTACGGCTTCGGGCTTCTAACAAACTCTCGTTTGTAATTCTGCCTTTACCACCCTTAATACACAATGTACTATTACAGATAGTTCCAAATTCAAATAATATGACACTTTTTGATTCCAAATTCGAAATTCCTCAACTTTACTGGACACTTTTCCAGTTGTCCAGGAACGTCAACCTACTGGTTCCTTTTTACTGGTGTTATGGCAAGATTACATAGCATTTTTGAGTAAATTATTTTAATGAATGTTTGAGAAAAGCAATACACATAGCTCGCCATGAAAAGGGGTTGCCAGCCTCGTAACTATCCCATGTCTATATGAACCCCCTAATTCCCGGCCTCTGTAGTAATGTACTATTATACCAAATTATTTCGCTAACTGCTTAAACACTTCAGAACAAAAATTGATGCCTTGATCAGAATCGACCATTTTGGGAATTCCCATATTATTATGTGAAAAGTACTTAGTTAACTAATAGTTTCGTCGTTTCTTCGGCGAAACAGGATTACATAGGATATGCTTGCGAAAATTTGATTAGATCGTCTTGTAAAGGCAGAATAAATTTGTACTTATGTTCATGGGTTTCAGAAAGAGGAGCAACTAAGTATTAACAGATCTTTCGTTAGGTCGGGATACGGTCGAGGTGATAATTAAAAGAGGCGCGATTAGTTTGACGTAACGGCTTATTAATTTGACAGGATCGGCAACTTTTTACATGATCTTCGATGTCTTGGTGCATAGATTTCCACCAAAACTGAGAATTAATCCTGTCAAGCATACGAGAGATTCCAGGATGACTGGCAGAGGGAGAATTGTGGTTATCATTCAGTATTTGTTTTGCTTCGTTTGGGGTAACTTAATCGAATTATGATAGATATTTACTTTTTCCTACTCCTGTACTTTTATCTGTCATTTATATAGTCACGAACACTAATATAAGAATATACATTATGTCCGCAGAATATTCTGTAGAAAAGTCCATCTTGTCTATTCCCCTTAAGACTGCGCCGTGCAAAATACGCCAAGACGGTACTCACGGTTAAGTTGCTGTAGCCCATAATCTTTCAGTAAAAATTTAAATAAAAATTTATTTACGACCGCAAAGAATGTGTTTACAATAACACATCTTTAATAAAAAGAAATTATTTATTGTTTAATAAATAAATCAACTTTAATTTGGAAAAGCACTCCATTTAGTTAAGTTTGAATAAAAAAATAAATAAGCTAATTTTAAACTTCAATGCAAATAAATCACAAACAATTAAACTACAAAAACCCATTTTTAGTATTTAAAAATATAGCGTGGTTATTTAAATATGATTTTTTTTTAAAGTTCCTTGAATCTGCCATACAAAATTACTATGGGCGTGCGGCGTTCAATATAATAAGCGGCTCACGCGGTGAAAAGTTTAGTCGATCACGAGAGCTCAGAGCGAGTTGACGTCTCTTTGCGCAACCACTTGACCTTGGAAACCGACCGCAGTCCGTTGTGTACGTATACTCTACTACACGTAGTAAAACGAGGTAAGTTTGTTTTTTAAATTTATATTTTTTTCGTTATTTTTATTTATTCGTTACGTTTTTTTTATTTTAAATATTGTTTTAAATTAAACCAACTTCAAAAAAGTTGGAGGTTCTATGTTCTGATGTTTGTATTTTCTTTATGTAGGTATGTTCACCGATTTCTCCGTCAATTATAAACCGATTTTGAAATATTTTTTTTTGATTGATATGCTATACTTCCGAAGTAGTCCCATTGTCACCATATTGGTATCTGATGATGGGATCCGTGAGGAATTGAGGGAACTCCTCAAATATTATAGGCATACATATTGCTATTTTAGTATTTTCAGTAATAAATCCGGCATTAGCATTCAGAAAGTATAATTTAGTGAAGTGGAACTGATGGTGAAGACCACAGATAGCCACGGGAACTCCTCAACGGCATCTACTTCAAGGGTGGCGATAAGTTATCTCTATTAAGATAGTTGAGCGAATATGACGAAGCACATTTATACAGTTTCAATACATGACAATCATTTTCCCGCGGTTTTGCTTGTTACGACCTATTTAATATATGTTTTTTTTTTGTTTCAGTGATAATGGGAAAGCGAAAAAATAAATATTATACTTTAAGAACTGGCCTAAAATTTCAAAAACAACGAGCAAGAGCTTCTCTCAAACGTGCAAGTGCCATCTCTGACCAAAATTCCCTCGCCCGGGTATATAAATCTGTTTTTCTACTCGCTTACTATAAACCGCTAATATTGATATCGTTAATGGTATCAGAATACCACCTATAGCGTAACCGAAGCGTGAAAACAATTCTATAATGAGCGTTGCCATGGTAATAACAGTTCTATAATAATTATTATAACATTGTTATTACCATGTTTACGGTTACTCCGGATATCAGTCTTGGCGTTTAGTGATCACTTGCCATCCTAATTTGTATCATAAACCGTTAAAACATTTTAACAATAATTAAAGTTACGTATATTGAAATCAAAATTACCTGTGTTTATAATTAAATTTTTATTATTACTAAAAGTAGATGATTAATATTTTTTGTCATTAATCAATTTAAGCTTGTAAAAAAGTTATGTATGCAAGGAAACATAATTAGCTCTAAAGTTACTCGTACCTGTATTTATAGCGCTCGCAAGCTCGCGCTCTAACCTCGGCACTCGTACTTTAAGACGCTTAATTATGTACCAGTTACAAAAATTTCTATTATTTTTCCATGTCATTTTTAGGAATCACCGGACAACCTAGTAACTAGTACCTATAACACTAGGCTCGACTATGGTGTGACCATGTTGCATACGGTTGACATAATTGAATAAAATAATTATAGTCAGTAAATTTTTTAGAAAAAGCTCGTACTACATTCACTCACGTTTCAGACTTTTCCAAATACAGATGCCGTTAGCGGATTTTTTCACTCCTGGCGCCATTTTGTAAATACAGCCTGCTGTGTTGTTTTTCCTAGTAAGTGGTATTATTCGTCGAAAAAACGTCGCCATAAATATGACCAGCATAATATTGACTGCTTCGCTACTAAAAACATTCTTCGATACTACTTTTAGCTTTATGCATCAGGTTTGGCAACATTAATCACCAATACGGAAAATATATTTCATAATGGCTTCTTTTTGGTTTTGATTCAATGGATTCTATTTTATTTTATTGTTTCTGTATCTAACCCCGACCTTCTTTAATATTTCTGATCACTTCGTCTAACTTTTAGTTCTATATTGGGATCCATTGTGTTTTTTGTCCTATATTTGAATTCCCTAATATCGTTAGTCATAATGATTGTTTCTCCTAACGCAAATTAGCCCTAATGCGATTGTCCTAACACTGTATGGTCGAATATTGCTTGCCCTAACGCTGATAAATACTAATATACGAAAAGCTTAATGTGTAAAAGGGTTGAGTGGGGGTTGGGTGGTGGTTTGAAAGAGGAGCGAGTAATTATTCTCACGAATTATTCATTCACTGTTTTTTTTTTCAGAAATCATTCGAAACGGGCTCAGATGCTGATTTTGAATTAACAATAGAAGAAGAAAATAATGATAACGTTGAAGTTACTACTGATGGGAATAGAATTGTGGATTTTAATTACATATATAAACAACTCCAAGAAATTGCCCACCACAACTCGGGATTTGGTTGCAACTTGAGTTATTTAAAACTTACCAAGGAGATTAAGAAAGGATTTCTATCGAAATTCTTATTTAAGTGTCAATCGTGCAATGCTAAATTAGAACTGTTAATTGTAAAAGCAAAGATAGCCCAGCTGACCTTAACCTCAATGATGACGTTGTTAGTAGTTTCATGTCTATTGGCGCGGGATTTTCAGGATTGGAACAAATATCAGCCTCCCTTAACATACCCTGTATGTCCGACAAATTATACGCAAAGTGCCATACCAAGGTCTGTGAACTATGGGAACTAGCCAAAGAGAAATGCATGGAGGAAGCAGCTAAAGAAGAATATGATCTAGCTGTACTCAATGGCGAAGTGGATGTAAATGGAGTACCGATGATTACCGTGGTTGCTGATGGCTGCTGATCGAAAAGATCGTATAGATAAAACTATAACGCGTTATCGGGCGCTGCAGTTATAATAGGCTACAGGACCAAGAAAGTTCTATATGTGGCAGTTAAGAATAAGTACTGTATGGTTTGTGCTCGAGCCGAAAACCGAAAACTCACAGTTCCGGATCATATTTGTTTCAAAAACTATACAGGTTCATCGAGCGCCATGGAATCAACAGCCTTGGTTGAAGGTTTTAAAACATCATTGAGCACTCACAAACTGATTTACTCTAGGTTGATAGCTGACGGTGATTCAAGCACACATAGAAACATAGAAAAATCAAAACCGTATGGAAGTCTACTGGTGGAAAAAATAGAATGCACTAATCATTTATTACGGAATTACTGCACCAAGTTAGATTAACTGGCGAGAAATATAAACTATCCACTTAAATATAGAAAAGTTGTTTAGAATAACATACTGCGCTTAAGGCGTTCTGTAACTGGTGCTGTAAAACATATTAATTCCCATGCTAATAAAAAAATCCAACAAAAAGTTCTGGAGCTGAAGCAGGATTTGTTGCATGCACCGCACCACGTATTTGGTGATCATAGCTTATGCAAGCCATACTATTGTAAAAAACTAACTGAAAATGTAGAATCCCTAGAAGAAAACTTAGTTCCATTAATGAAAAGTAAAGAAGGTGGTTTTATTTATTCAGCCATACTGAAATTTATTTCCAGACTAGTGAACAACGCGACAAGCCTGATGCATAATGTTAACAGCAATATAGCTGAAATTTTTAATAGTGTTATAGCGAAATTCATCGGTGGAAAACGAATAAATTATACAGGCAGGCAATCTTATGCAGGCCGGTGTGCCGCATCAGCAAAGTAATTTTTCAGCGAAGTCCAAATAAATTAATTAAGAGACTTGAATGCAGCAGAAATAAAAAAAGATTGGCAACGTCAAAACGCATAGTATTTAAATCGTTTCATAAGAAACCTGTTATCAATCACCAAGACAAAAATTACGGATTGTTGTGAGAAACCTGACCTCGAAAAGGTGGATTATGAATTTGCCAAATTTGAGCATATGAAACGAATTACTCTGTCTAAGGAAGATTGCCACTTACTTGAGAGAAGAACTATTCTGCAGACAGAATCCATAGAATGGCGCCAGGAGCGAAAACTTCGGCTAACGGCATCAAAATTTGGAAAAGTGTGTAAACGAGGGCTTATTAAATGCGGACCTTTAGTCAAAGACATTTTGTCCGAGAAAAATTTAAATCATGTTAAATCTATTAAGCATGGTCAAAACAATGAACATGTGGCACGGGATCAACTCTCTTCCTATTTAAAGAGTCCCATAAATCTTTATGGACTTTTTATTGATGAGGACCTACCATTTTTAGGCGCGAGTCCGGATGGACTCGTGGATGAGGACAAAATTGTCGAAATAAAATGCCCCTACTCAGCTAGAGGAATGAGTGTTATTGACGGAATTCAAGCGAAAAAAAATCCTTTTTGGAAAGCTGACAAGGACGGTAATATCAATGTAAATAAGAGACACGATTGGTATTACCAGGCCCAAGGACAGTTTCACATCTTGCCAAGACAAACTTGTTTCTTTGCTGTTTGGACTGACGTAGACATGAAGGTTGAGGTCATTCACAAAGATGACGGATTTTGGAGACAAATGGAAAATAAATTGAAATTGTTTTATTTCGAGTGTTTGCTTCCAAAAATAATAGATTCTAGACTTGAGGGGCAGATGGATATAAAGGAAGTGCTGCTATCCACGGTTCACTACCGTCAATTTGTTCTACTAAGACGCAGCGATGAGATCCTCGTCCTGCATAGGTTGGTAATTTCACAGGAACTAGGGCTTGCGATCTTGGTTGAAGAATGGTCCTTCTTGCGCAGGAAACTTGTCCACTTGCGCCACCTTCCATAGGAACTTCATCAACTCCGAATTTCAGGACTCCACCTTTCAAGTCGATTTTGCAGGCATGTTTTCTCATAAAATCTAATCCAATAATGCAATCGTCAATGATGTTAGCAACGATGACTTTGTGCCAGTAGTTCTTTTCCCCAATTTGCACCTCCACTTCTTGCTCCCCCAGGACGGAAATGTACTGGCCGGTAGCTGTTTGCAGCTGAAGATGCTTGGGTCGGACTAGATGATCTCTGGTTAAATGTTTCTGTAGCCGAGAACTAACCACAGTCCGAGAAGCTCCGGTGTCGATAGTCAGGTGACATGGTATTCCACCAATTTCTCCTTTGACGACCAGACTGTTCCCATCATTCACCTGTGAGATCATAACTGGGACATTTTGACCACCAGCCAGCACTCGTCCCTTAGTCCTGGCTTCTACTCGTTTCCCTGACGCGGCTTTACTGCATCAGAGCCTGCGGGCCTCTCCGTTGGGCCTGCTGCATCTCGTCGTGTTCTATTTCGTTTTGGGCAACTAGATTTTAAGTGCCCGCGTTCTCCACACCAATAACACCTCGGCCCAAATTCACGGCGAGGAGCAGTCGGGTCCCTGGACGAAACTTCTCGCACCCTAAAAGGCCTCGAGTCCTGGCGTACAGCTTCCACCTCCAAGACGTGTGCAACTGCATCCTTCAAGCTACCATGATGTCCCAGTCGCACAGCAGCTCTGACTTCCAAATCACGGATTCCGTCAATGAAGGCCTGTACTAGCATGCTGTCTACCAACGAGCCTGATGCAGTTTGATACGCCTTTCTGACCAGCTTTTCTATTTCCAGAGCCCACTATTGTAATGACTCGTTACGTCCCTGGGTTCTGTCTTTTAGCTGAGCTCTAAAGACGTGCTCGAGATGACTGTCACCATAACGTGCCTCCAAAGCTTCAAGAAGGCGGTCGTATGTCCTATCTTTTCCCAGCGCTTCCAGAATGGTGAGGGCTTCATCTCGTAGCGCCAAGGTTAAGGCCGTCTTCGCCTGGTCTTTGTTCCACCCATTGGCCTGGGAAACGGACTCAAATTGGAGTTTATAGGCCGTCATGATGAAGTTCCATCAAATGGTGGAACCGGGTGCTACCGGGGCCGACGACTCAGGTCCGGAGGCACCGTTGACCACTTTAATTTCTAGCTTTTTAACTTCGTTCCTTAAAGCCTGGAGACGAATTTCAACTTTTTAATTATCTCCCTGGAGACGGTTCTCGAACTTTATGTCCATGTCAACAAGTTTTCCTTGAACCTCAGTAACTTCCTTCTTCCATTCACAAGTGGCCTTTCGTACCTCTTCTAGGAGAATTCTCGATTGTTCCTCTTGAGATTTCTTCTGACTGAGTATCTCATTACGGAGGCTTCTAGTTTGTTCCTTTTGGGCCCTGGATTGTTCTTGAATAACTCTCGATTGTTCCTTCAACAGGACAAAGATCGCGTTGAGGTCGATTTCCGGCTTAGCTGACGCTGCTGTAGTAGCCGGTGCAGTAGCGGTGGACGTACCGGCGGCAGCTGCAGAGTCGTCAGCTGCAGTTTGGCTCCGCGTTTTGACCCCCTCCTGCTCTTGATCTTGCGGAGTTGCTGGCATTTTCTATCCCACTTCTGACACCAAATGTTACGTACGTGGGGGTAGGTAACTGATAGAAATGCACAAATACACCGATAATCAAAAGTAGACTTTAATAACGCACGCACTTAAACCGTTCCAAACAATTATCGCACAATAAATTCGAATACTCAGATGATCGCTCGTGTCGCTCTTGTTCGCACTGTTCGCTTTTCAATTAAAGACTGACTAGGTACTTGCAATCGGTCCGCTTTTATAGTTCCCGTCTCCGATCATTCCAGAATGGGTTCTGGAATGATCGATGTACTTTGCCCCGCCAAGGTCGTTCGAGACTATTCGTTGCTGGAATGTTCTACGCCTTTCTACCTTGTATTGTTCGCGATGTCCTTGACCTTGACTCACGGGTCTGGAATATTCTGCGTATTGCCGTCTTATTTTTAATCGTGTTGTCTCTTTCTCATGCTTCTCGAAGGTTCTCAGTATCGCTGTCTCTTTCTAATCATGCTATCTCTTTCACAAGCTTCTAAAGCATCGAAATTCACGATTGAAGATGAGACGCCTTATCCCATCGGCGTAACAATAATAGTAGTAATAATGATAGGTAATAATATGAAACTTGTATTTGAGTAGGTCATAGACAAAGATATACATATACGAAGTTGTACTAAGTACTAGTTAAGTGCTCATCACAAAAATATTTCTCCGTTACGGATTCGAACCCGCAACCTGTAGCTTAGAGGGGAGGTTACTGAGTACTACGCGATTCGCTCGTCATTACCTCTATAAAAATACCTATAACATCAAGCGGTAAAAATAAGCAACATTTGCCTCCTTGAGAATCGACCTCATCATCAAACAGTAAAATAACTCAGCTCATGTTTGAATAGATGAAATATTGGATAGATGAATAGATGAATATTTGAAAGATACATGATTGCAGATATGTTGACACTTGGTGCACTTTAGTAATTTGAAGTTCAGAAGACAACGGATGCTGCTGACTTTGTGCCTCGGTCTCACAATTCCCGCTTTAAATATATGCGAGCGATAACCATTTTTGGAAAGAAAAACACATATCCAAATAAAAATCAACCAGACTTGCACTTTTGCTGCTCCATACTTATCATGCACAATAGCTGTTGTCAGCGTTCTGTATCCCGATATAAAAGTAAAAATCTAAATATTTAATTACAACCTTATCTACTATGCAACAAGCACTATAGATTCGAATTCAGTCGGAAGTATACCTACGTAGGCCGAGCATTGAGATTAAACTTTATTATCTGTAAATATAGTTCAATTTAAATGGCAGAAAATCAGACCTAATACGTCTCACACCAAAAGCTAGAATTTAAATAGATAGGGAATCATCTTGCATTCGACACGTGCATAAACTTTTCTCTTATGGCGTATACAATAAAGGATTAGAATGTTAGATCAATATCCAATATTAAGCTACTTTGAATTCTATCGACACCATTTTATTTATATATAAAGCTAAGAATTTCTCAAGGGATACCTATTGTAATAAATATTTGAAGGTACGTGGTTCTCTTTCAAAATGTCGGTAAGTTAAATTTAATTATAAATATCCGTATAAGTATATATGTTTTCTGTTTATATATTCCATGCTAACCAGTGTGTAAATTTCAGGATACGTCTGAGCATCTATTCAACTTTGTACCCTGCAATGCATCGCGACCTATATATGAACCACGGCTCGGGTTAGATGGTAAACGAAAGCCAGAAAACACAACAATTTATTCGTATATCAAGAAACGTCATCAGAATAGAGCTTCTAAAGTGATTAAAATAGAAATTTATGACGGAGACAAAATAGAAGATAGTGACCAAATATGCAAGTGTAATGCAGAAATGTGCCTGCAGTATGCGGTCAAAAGCGTCCCTCTAGACGGAATATACGAGTCAACACTTAACGTAATAGATAAAATAACGGAGTCTATATCATCTAATCTCTGTAATCGCTACACAGTGTTGTTAAATATACATTTTACGGGTAAATATTAATCGAGTTCAATGTGTTTATTTATGTATCACACCACTAACCCACCATTTTAAATTCGACTTATCAGTTAATAGGCAAACAATAACTGACAGTGCTGATTCCTCGCGTTGTTTTGGAAAGGTGAGACCCCTAATTAATTACCGGTGTCGATAACACTGTACGTCTCATAATTATGTTCTCGTCGATGTATGAATCACTGTCTATTTAATAGCGCTTAATATAAAATGGAGCACTTATAATTGATGTATTGAATACATGAATACTGATTTAGATCGGTTATAAATCTTGCCTAGCTCATAGCTATTACACTAGATGAAAACTTGATCTATTCAGTATTCAGAACATGAAAACTTGCATCAATTTAGTATTCACGGGTACGATTGGGGGCTTGGATACCTGATCTTAAAGAGAAGAAAAAGTAGAATTAATAGATTAATTGATGAAAAGTAGAATTTATAGATTAATAGATGAATCGATAAAAACTTGATCTATTTAGTATTCACAGGTAAGATTAGGGGACTTGGATACCTCGATCCGTATCCAGGTCCCTTAATTTTACCCTACTTCTTTTGTTTTTTTTATATCGTTAGGTTTTTTTAGATGTGCAGTTTAATACACAGACAAACACAAATTAGGTAGTTTAGGTTTGTTAGGTAGCTTCTAATGCCCGAAGGGTAAACTTCCCAGAAACAAGAGCCCCACCCAGCGGGGCTCCGCCAACTTGTTGGATAAGAATGGAATTTAGTAAATAAATAGGGCAGTTGCGAACTTAGACCACTTGCTACATAAGACAAACTGCGTTTTAGACCACTTGCTACTTAGACCAGCTACGTTTGAGACCGCTTGCTATATAAGACCAGCTGCGTTCTAAACCACTTGCTACTTAGACCAGTTGCGTTTTAGAACACTTGCTGCTTAGACCAGCTGCGTTTTAGACAAGACGATACTAACCCGATGAAACTACGACGCTTGCCTAGTATTATTTATTATTATGTAACGACGATCCCGTCCGAAATAAATGATTTTTATTAATATTATTATAAATAAAAATATTAAGCCTTAAACCGTAATTCAGATATTCGTAATAAAAATCGTGACTGTTACTGGAACGTCAAAATCATTCTCTATGCAGTATGTAATCTGGTTTATAGAAAAACATGCATCACTATAACCGCAATTTTATGTAACATAAACGTCAAAAACTGGCACGTTTTTTTCGGGTCCTTTAGTTTCTATAGTCAAAGAAGAGTTTGCATGTTTAAATAAAGTACGAGGGCCGGTATTCTAGGCGCTGAAAACCATATCGTCTTTGATCTGTTATCGTATTGTCAACGTTTTGATAGCTCTTATTTAATTGACAGTAATGGCGGCTGACGTCAAAACAATACCTACCGTAACAGGTCAAATACGATATGGTTTTTACCGCGGGGAATAATAGCCCAGGGCCTCTATTCCCGGCGGTAAAAACGATATCGTATTTGACCTGTTACGGCATTGTTATGACGTCAGCCGCCATTACTATCAAGGAAATAAGAGCTATCAAAACGTTGACAATACCTACGACAACAGATTATAGATGATATGGTTTTTAGCACCTAGAATACCGGCCCAGGGACCCAATTCTCGTGACTTCGAGATGATTTTTCATGCGAGATCAACTGTCAACTGCATACATTTTATATACATATCATATACAGGGTGTAAGCGACGCCTCACCGAGAACTGAAACCATAGCTTCAGACCATTGTACTGAAGTGAATGAAATCCAGTGGAATTTTTCCCGGGAAAACTAAAATTTTCTCCATTTTTTTTTTCACGTTTTTGCGTAATAACCGATTTAGGACAACATATTATGACATACTGAAGCTCATTATGTAAAAAAAAACTGTGAAAATAGCATTTTCACGAAAACAAGCAATGCAACTCGAACTAAAATCTTATGAATGAATTACGAACGCCGCTCGTTACTACTAGCACAAAATAGATAGGTACAGAAGTCAATCTACATACAAAGTGCGCTCGAGCAACGCACACATAGACACTAACATGGTAGTACTGTGACGGAGAGGCCCCAGAGATCTTCAGTCTTTTTTATGTTAAGTGACCTAAAAGTTTTAATAACAATTTTTGGAGGGACATGATAAAATTTAAAAACATCTGTGCATTCCTTCACATTTGATCTTAATAATATTTCAGCTTTATCAGGAGATGATGATAATGATTTAGTGGTATCTAAAGGTATATTTGTAAAGAATCGCTCAAACTCTTTAGCTACATCTAGGTCCGAGTTCACTACAGGACCTTCATCTTGGAGGCTGTAGTGAGGGTCTCTAACTCTAGTTTTACCAGTTTCAGTATTAATTACATTCCAAATAGTTTTAACTTTGTTATCTGAGTTACGGATTTTGTTAGAAAAATATTCTGACTTTGCGGCGGCACAAATGTGTTTGAATTCTTTAGAGTAGTTTTTGACGTAATCTAGAAACTCTGGCCTATGATCAGTAGCTCTTGTAGCATGTAACTCATACAATTTATACCTTTTTGCGTGAATTTCTGGTGTTGCCCAGTCACTAAATTTCGTACCTTGCTGACCTTTTACCTTCCTCAAACTGAAGCAGGCGTCAAATTCCTTGACAATACAATGAAATAATGAAGAATACAAGCTATACGGATCATCCCGAGTACACATCATATAATTTAATTGTTTGGTGAGCTTAGCATTAAACAAGTCCAATCGATTTTTAGAAATTGGCCTGAATATAAAATCTTGAGGAGCATTATTAGTGTTTCCCTTAAAAGAAGCTTGTTGACCGCAGTGTTGGTTAGTAGTAGTTGCAGGATGCGGAGTTTATTATTAAACTTTATTATTTTTCATTGCTGTTATTTCCATCTATTTGATGTCGAGTGGGTGTACACATTATTATTTATTTGGCTATTTAAAAACTTGCTCAGATTTGCGTTGTGATTTGAATTTTTTAAACTACTTATGGGTTAAACGTTATACTGAAAAACTAGAATTAAAAATATTTTAAATATTTTTTAAAAAGCCGATTCCGCACTAACATAATTACATGACCTTTCGCGAAGTTTCGCCAACTATAGGTAAATATGTACCTATTTCGATCATCCGCTCACTAGTAACCTACTTATATAAAAAACAAACTGAAAAAAAATCATATGCGAATGGTTCTTGGCTTAATTTTGTGTTGGTTTTGCGTGGAAGCTTAGACACCGAACCAAAAAACAGTTAGGTACAGAAATTAATCTACATACAAAGTGCGCTCGAGCAACGCACACATAGACACTGCTCACGGACACGATATCTCGGGCCGGTTAGGACCAGCGCGAGCGCAAGTGCCACTTGAGACACGCGTCTGTTTGTCGCTCGGATCTCCCTTTCTGTCTAGGCAGTAACGATAGAGACACACTGAGCGACGAGCGAGAAAATACAACTTGTGCTACCCGTGCAGTGGTTTCAGAGAGGTAAGTACGTATGTGCTTGTATTTCGATGGTTCGTTTTAACGTTGTACAGAACAGTTAGGTACCTAGGTAGGTAAGCGCTCCGCCCCGGCCCCCGAAGAACATATCTAGATATAATAGTTTCCTATATTGAATCTGTTTAAACGAAGTAACTAAACTTTTGTAAGGTAAATTCACACTACCTTAGTTAGGTACGTAAGTTGAAAACATGTTTTTTTTGTTTGTGGAGATATTGTGTAGTGTCATTTACCTAATAGGCTTAGGTCTAAAACGGATTTTCTATAGTGAAAATTTAAAATATAATAATCGTGCATTTCGCCAATGTCGAAATCGTCGCAAGATATTTTCTGTGACAAATTTGTAATATAACAATGACATTTAAATTAAAATGTTTTAGTTATTATTAATTTATATTTCCATTCTTCCCGTTTCTTTTTGAACAGTAAATCAAAGAACTAGATACGAGTGCAACCAGCACGATAGTTTTTTGTGCATAGCTAAGCCATAGATGACAACCCTAGAGCGACCGCCTAGCGTAGGTATGAAAAGTGAAGTACATACATGTGATTTACTTCTGTACCTATCTTTTGAACTGTGCTAATTTTGTAAAAAAAAAATGTGTTTAATATATATCAAACAACCTTTATTTACTAAAGAGATTGGGATTTGCTATTTTAACGTTAAGAATTTTAATCCGTTTTATTTTTGTAATAAGTTTGTTTCTCGTGTGTTGTTTTTTTTTTGCTTCGTAACTATAACCGCTTTGTTTTGGTTTCTTCCTTGCTAGCACCCCAGCACCCAATCACACAGAGCATGTTTTCCTTAACCAAATCTCAAATAATAATGATGTATTCCATAACATCCATGACGATCATATCCTTCAATCTGAACCACAACCTTCTGTTCTTATAATGAACCAAATACTCAGGGGACGGAGCCAGAATTAGAAAATGTTGATTTAGATTGCCTTGATGACGATTCAGTGGCTGATCCTGATTACATTTCATCAGATAGCGATGATAATTTTGATACAGCAATATATAAATTTTGTGAAGGCATTTTGAGTAATGAGGCAATAGATTTTAATGACTTAAATAACGATAATCCAGAACCAAATATACCCGGCGGGATAGGCGTCGTTAGCATTGGGCTGCTACCTATCTAGGAGAAGGAAAACTCCGAATTCAAACCCGGCAGGATAGGCGTCGTTAGCATTGGGCTGCTACCTATCTAGGAGAAGGAAAACTCTGAATTCAAACCCGACCCTGCAGTATGGACCATGCTAGCACTGTTTAAAACGATTTTACCCCAGGAGGGTACTGGCAATGCCAGAGAATCCCTCCCCAGGCCTAGCCTGGGCAGCCCTTCGTATTCTGGGGGAGGCAAAATAGTGAAAGTATGTTCAGATCCCTCCGGGGATCGGAACGGTGGCGATGCCGTTTGCCACGCGTCACGCCGTGTTCGAAGGGGGGTTGGCAAAAAGCGGGCCGCTGAAAGCCGCCTTGCTACGATGAATGTTTGTGGAGGGATGGAACACAAATTAGATGAGGTATGTATGATGATGAAAGAGAGAAAAATAGATGTTCTATGTGTGACTGAGACGAAGAAAAAAGGGGTGAGTACGTCCACACACGGAACCTTGACGGCATTGTGGTCCGGGGTTCCGGTATCCGAGCACGGTCGTCAGGGAGTTGGTATCGTACTCACAGAGCGAATGGCTGAATGTATGCAAGAGCATGAATGTATGAGCCCAAGACTTCTCTGGGTTAGACTTAAGGTAGGTATCACCCGTTTATTCGTAATTGGGGCTTATGCTCCCGATATGAATAAAACGAAAGAAGAACGGGAGAAGTTTTGGGAAAGTCTGCATGAGGTTTCAACAAAATGCAAGGAGAATGAAAGGATTATTTTATTAGGCGATTTTAATGGTTGGACAGGCGTGCAAAGGGATGGTTATGAATCGGTACTAGGGAAGTATGGTGATGAGCGAGTGAACGAGAATGGCAAATGCCTTCTCAATGTATGTTTGGCTAAGAATCTCTGCGTGACAAACACTTTGTTTGATCACAAAGAGATTCATCAGTATACGTGGAGACGTCAGAATGAGAAGTCTATGATAGACTTGATGATTGTGGATGAACGTTTGCGTAACAAATTCGTAGATACCAGAGCATTTCGGGGGGTTAGCGTGGGATCAGATCACTACTTAGTGGTAACACGAGTAAGGGGTCTGTTCACACGTTGGCGCCATCGTGTTCCCGTACCGACAACTGCGTTAGAGAGGATAAAAGTAGAAAAACTGAATGATCAAGTTATAAAAGATGAGTACGTAAGGAAGCTGAAAGATTGTTTTGAATGTGTTAATAAGATGAATGACAGTGAAGTTGAGAATAATATAAATGATGTATGGGAGATTATGAAGAATGGAGTGGTTAAATCGGCCATTGAAGTATGCGGTGTAGTAAAGAGAAGAAAGAGCAAGAATGAACGTCCGGAATGGTGGGATAGAGAGGTAGATGATGCAGTGAAAGAAAAGAAAAAGTGTTGGTTGGATTTTATAGCGGTAGAGCCAGCACAAGATCTATGCGACAGAAAGAAAGAAGAGTATAATAGATCAAAGAAAAGAGTGAAAGAAGTTGTGGCTACAAAGAAAGATTTACTGAATGAAAAGTATGATAGGAGTTTTTCTGACAACTTCCGGTCGAATATTAAACTCTTTTGGAGCTGAATAAAATCGGCTCGGGGGAAATCAGAGAAAACTAAATTAAGCGCGGTGAGGGATGAGTCTGGAGACTTGATATGTGCGGAAGAAAAAATGCTTGATAGATGGAAAAGTTATTTTGAAAGCTTGTTTGAATGCGAAGATATTCGTCTTGAGCCAGAAAGCATGAGTAAGGATGCAAGTAGCGAAGATGAAAGTGTGATTAGCATGAGTGAAATCGTGAAAGCTTTAAAAAGTATGCAAGCGGGAAAGTCGGCAGGTTGTGATAGAGTGTCGATAGAAATGCTGAGGAGAGGAGATGGCGTGGTGGGTAGTCTATTGTACCGCCTTTTCAATGCATGTTGGAGTAGCGGCCGAGTCCCGGAAGATTGGGTCAAGGCTGTTATCGTCCCTCTGTATAAAGGAAAGGGGTCACAGCAAGACTGCAAAAACTACCGCGGTATCAGCCTCCTTAGTGTTGTCGGCAAAGTATATGGAAAGATTTTAATTAAAAGGGTATTGAATGTTACGAATGACGAAATCTGGGATGTACAAGCGGGATTTCGAAAGGGAATGGGATGTACGGATCAGGTCTTTTCACTACGGTCTATCACAGAAAAGTTCTTGGCTGTCAACCAAAAGGTTTTCTGTGCTTTTGTGGACCTGGAAAAGGCCTATGATAGGGTAGATAGAAAGGAGTTGTGGAAGGTGCTGTCTATGTATGGAGTGAGCAGCAACCTGGTGCAGGCTTTGAAGTCCCTTTATGAGGGCTCCAGAGCCTGTGTCAGGATCAATGGGGCATACTCGGCCTGGTTTAATATCTCCAGAGGTGTTAGACAGGGCTGTGTTGCCTCACCATGGCTGTTCAATCTATTCATGGACAGTTGTATGCGAGATTTGAAAGAGTGTGATAAGGGTTTGCGTATGCAAGAGTTGCTAATCAAATGCCTCTTATATGCCGATGATCAAGTTATACTTGCTCCATCGGTACTTGAGTTGCAGGAGATGGTGACAATGATGAATGAGGGATTTAAGCAAAAGGGGATGAAAGTAAATGTTGCCAAGACCAAGGTTATGGTGATAGAGAAGGACGAGGAAATGACTGAGTGCGTGATAAATATAAATGGTGAATTAGTAGAGCAAGTAAGTGAATTTGTGTACCTGGGAAGTATGTTTACAAGAGATGGTAAGTGTGAGAAGGATGTCGAAAGGAGGGTGAATGCGGGGAATCAAATAAATGGGGCACTGTACTCATTTGTGAGCAGAAGGGGTATTTCACAAAAAGCCAGACTGGCTGTTCACAATGGAGTGCTGGCCCCTACTCTGATGTATGGTAGTGAAGGTTGGGTGTGGCAAGATAAGCATGAAAGTCGTATAAATGCAGTTGAAATGCGCTCTTTGCGTAGTATGTGTGGTGTGAAACTGACTGATAGAGTAAGGAATGAAAAAGTCAGAGAGAAATGTGGACTAAAAGAAGATGTAGTGACTAAGATTGAAAAGGGCATGCTTCGATGGTTCAGTCATTTGGAAAGGATGGATGAAAGAAGATTGACGAAAGAGATATACAGAGCGAAAGTGAGTGGAAGGGTCGGAAGGGGCCGCCCTAGGCGTACTTTTTCGAATCAAATCGGAGAAATACTGGAAAAGGGCTTAATTTTAAGTACCCGAAACCGACGTGCGTGCATGACTCGATGTATGAATGTGGAAGAAGCGAAAGAGATTTGTCAAGATCGTAGCAGGTGGAAAGAAGTGGTCTCTGCCTACCCCTCTGGGAAACAGGCGTGATTTAATGTATGTATGTATGTATGTAAATATACTTAAGCGCAATGATGATTTTTGTGAAGACATTTTGAGTGCTCAGGCAATAGATTTTAATGACTTAAATAACGATAATGAAGAACCAAATTTTACTAACCACAATGATGAGATCGTTTATATAGTTAATAATGTGCCACTTGCTTGTCACAACTTCTGAACAATAATAAAAAGTTTAAGCATCCAATTGTTCTGCGATCTTGTGAAGGGAAGTGCCGAAGAAACTGTATGAAGTTTACTGATGAAAAAAGACAGGAAATTTGGGAAAAATATTGGAATATGACATATCAATCTAAACGAAGTTTCCTTAATAAATGTATACAGTTCACGGAAGTAAAGAGGCATAGGATTGAGACCGATACATCATCAGCTGCTCCTGAATATAACAAAAAAAGAGAGTCGATTCTATAGTTTACCCCACGATAACGATAGTGATTTAATTCATGTTTGCAAACGCTTCTTCCTCAATACTTTGGGCTATAAAACCGATGGGGTAATAACAGAATTATCTAAAGAGATCAAAAACGCCACAACCCAAACAAGAGCAATGGGGACCGATCTCAGGTTCTATTGGCTGCGAGCTCACGTTGGAACGCCAGGAAACGAGAGAGCAGACGAATTGGCAAAGCAAGCAGCCCTTAGGAAGAAGACCGCCCCCTAATACGAGATGGTGCCGGTGTCCTAGACCTTAGGCGCCAAGAGGTCGATAAGACAAAGCACGGTCGAACAGTGGCAGGTTCGCTACGGGGCATCTGGGACAGGTGCGACAACCAAGAAGTTTTTTACAACTGTGAGAGATGCGAACAGCATACTAAAGAAACTCAAACTTACAAACTTCCTGATTCAAGCGTTTCGCCGCCTATCTCCACCGTTTTAAGATCAAAGACACACCCTCGTGTGTCTGCGACCCGACCCTTGATGAGGACATCTGGCACATTGTCTGCGAGTGCCCGCGTTTCGGCGTGGAAAGGCTTGACCTTGAGCAAAAGACCGGAGTCAAAGTTTCTCCGGATAGCTCAAGCTGGAAAGCCCTGGTGGGAACAGAAGCCAACCGCGAAAGCACGAAGGGTTTTATAGAAAAGGTGGTACGCGTAGCGTGTTTAAGGAATAAATAGTTCGGTACTCTAACTATTCTGGAAAACGCTACGCTGAAATCTGACACCACGCAAACCCCTCGGCCACAAGACCCCGGCAGGATCCCACGCCGAAACAACCCCCCAAACATCTCCCAACCTTCCCCAAAAACCCTCGTACTCGTACCCCCCCTTCCCATTCCCCATTCCCACCCCCTTTTTTCTAACCCCGCGGATAAATAAACGGAGGAATTAACTTCTCCTCCGGCCTTTCAGCACTGGCTGGGGTAGTATCCGCGGGAGTTTTTTAACTTCATTCACAACAAGGGGCATTGGTGTTTTTAGCCGGTGCGAGCCCGGCAGTACCTGGGCCCTCCATTCCCAGGTCTCCGAAACGGATTTTCATCTCTGCCCCTTTTAAATGTAAATCTCAATATCCTGCTAACAAAAGCAAGGACTTAAGTCTTTGGCCTTTCAGGCGAAAACCCAAAAAAAAACAGAATTATCTAAGGCGTTGAAAAAAGGACAATTGTACGCATCGTTATCCGGTGAAAATCGAGGTGGAAAACGAAAAGAAATTGATAGAAGCAGTCTCCATGAACATATTCTCAGCTATTATCCGGCCGTTAGTCATTACCGTCGACATAATGCACAAGATACTTGCCAGCGGAATTGACTGTGCGTCAATTGTACAAAGATTTTAAAAATAAATATCCACAAATTAACTGTTCAGAGGAATCTTACAGAACTGAATTGAAAAAATGAAAATTACTTTCAATATGCCGAGAGGTGATAAATGCGATGAATGTGTTTTTTATACTGAGGAAAAGAAAAAGTATAATGATGAAACTGTAATTCCGGCTGAAATTACTCAAAAATATGAACAGCATAAAACTAAATCTGATCAACCCCTAAAAGAATATAAAATTGACGCGACGCATAAAAATACACTTTATGATAAATATTTTTCCATGGATTTTCAAAAAGTAATTTTACTGCATATAAAGTAAAGAAGCTGTTTTTGTGAGCCGTCTTATCACGTTTAATTTAACATTCGCTCCAATCAATAAACAGTCATCTGATCCAGCGACATGCGTTCTCTGGCATGAAGGTGAAAGTGGACGTGAAGCTTGTAATATAGTTGATGCTTTAGCAAGTTTTTTGAAATCAGAACGAGATTGTCTGCATCTACATATTTGGGCTGACAACTGCACAGCGCAAAATAAGAATTGGACAATTTTTACAGCTTTAGTAACAATTGTTAACAGTGGTCAATACAATAATTTACAAACTGTCACTTTGAGCTACCTCACAAAAGGACATACACACATGACGGCAGATTCTGTTCACGGAAATATTGAAAAAAAAATTAAAAGACAAGGCAGTTTTTCTGATTTTACCGATTTTAAGGATGTCGTTCAACACTCAAGAAATAAAATGCGAATTGTAGAATTGACAGAACGCATGGCTTGGCCTAAAAAAAGAAGGGTGGCCAGAAATACTGAGACTGACCTATTGAAGTCTTTTACACTAAATAAAGTTGTCCAAGCTCAATTTGTATGGAGCTCGAGGAAAGTCCCTTTTAAAACAAGGTAATTAATAATTTTATTCTATTGAAATTAATTAATAACTATAATTCTGTAAAAAGTTATATTTTTTTTATCCACAAATTTGAGTACAGTCATACCTAGCACTAATATCTATTACACCCACAGCGTCATATAAATGTATATAAGAACCTAATTGTCAGTGACATAGAGGTGTAAAAAAATCTTTATCTCTTTGTTGAACATATATGTTATATATTTATGACTTTGCTTGTAATTATTACTTACGAAAAACTCATGGTCACTAAGTAATGGGGTTCCTTATTAGGTTTAATTTAATTCATTGACAAGCTCCGGCTCTACGAGCATGCCATGTTTTCATTCTCATCTTTTTCATTCCAGTTTTGAGGAAGAATTTAAGGAATTAGACTTCCTTATAAGAAATTACAATGTGTCAGTATTGCCCAAAGCAATCACAGGCCCTTGAGGCATTAAAACTTCCAAAAAGGACGTTATAATTGATAAACTCGTACCTCTCATGCCAGAAAACAGGAGGAAATTTTGGCATGAAATGCCTGTAAGTGACGCATCTGAAGATTTACAAACAGGCGGTGAAGTTCAGGAAGAAGTTAAGTATTGTTTTTTAATAAACTTTTTGAAATAAATACAATTTCGTCGTTATTTCTATTTATACTCTCCTCTAATTATTTAATAAGATTATTTAATGTCAACATTTTCATCTAATAAGATACATTTTTGAGTAACTTTGAGTTGAACATTTAGAAAATTTATTTATCATTTTAATTATGTAACAAGTAATTACTTAAAATATTGCACACTTAAATTTAAACTTCAATGATCACAACACACATACTCAAGAACTAGGTTTTTACATAAGAGAAAAACGCTCGAACCCACCAACAAATCAGATCAAATTCCCAGTAACAGACTATGCTAGGTTTGAGACATTTCCAGCGTCAAATCTACTAGTAAGTCTCATAAAACTGGCATTTACAGTGTTTTTTTTTTTTAATAATTCTATTAGAGTCATTTATTTTCATAATTTAGCACTAACAATCAATTACCTAGGGCTTATAGTTTTTAAGAGGTACATAAAAACGTTTGTTTTGTTTCTCCTGTAAAATTTTCTCAATAGGTCTTACTAGGTTTTGGTTTGGGACAGCCGAGTTAAACAAACTTGCTTAAAGGTCCACGAATAATTCTTAACATAATTTAGGAAGTCAGCGTTGTTATTGTCCTCCCTCTCTCTATATAGGTCATAACGCCTATTTCTACTTTTATGAATGCCTGCAGTAGCCCATTCACTAAATTTGGTTTTTGACCTAGTAATAGTTTTCATTTTAAAATTGTTATTAAATTAATGCAGAATTACGCCAAACAAGTCATTATAAATACTATTACACTCATTCTGTAAGAAAGGTAACACTGAAAGATTACTCTGAACTTTATTTTTGAATAATTCCATACGATTATTAGTTATAGGTCGGTATGTTATAGTCTGAGATTTTTAATAAAAATCATTGATGAAAGAAGCCTTCTGACCACTATGGTCAGAATTAAAACAATTAAATATTTCTTTAGCCAAACATTCACAATTACAAAAAAAAAAAAAAAAAAAAAAAAATGCGTCAATGCATGTCCGTTTTAGGGATAAAACAAAATCTCGTTCCATTATATCACCCAGAAGCGAACTCTGCGGAGCGTAAAAATCGCGACATGAAAGCGATGCTGGCGCAACTCGTGGAAGACGACCACGCTTCTTGGCCGAAGAAGTTACCGGTGATCCGTTTCGCCTTGAATAGTGTAAAGTGCCGTACTACAGGCAAGTCACCCGCTTACTTGACCTTTGGCAGAGAAATGCGGTCGCCCACAGAAGTTGTTCATGACCTTCGTGCCATCTTAGATAAGGATAATTTTGTCCCACAGATAACACCGTATCTCAGGAAATTCTTGAATTCCTTGTCGGGTGTACGCGAACGTGTGGAGATCCAACAAGACAAGGTAAAGCAGTACGCTGATGCATCTCGCCGACCTTCCGAAGAATTCCAGGTAGGTGATTTAGTTCTGCTTAAGTCGCATCTGCTGAGCAATGCTTCCAAAGAGCTCACTGCCAAATTATTCCCTCGTCGCGATGGACTGTACCAAATAACTGACAAGGTTAGTCCCACAACGTACACCATAGCAAATCCCGACCAGCCTGACATTGTTTTAGGGAAATACCATACTCGGGATCTTACCCGCTACCAAGGTAACGAAAATAGCACCCCTCCAAAACCTGTCATTCCTAAAAGGAATCATGGACGTCCAGCTGAGGCTGCTGAGGTGCTAGTCCAGGAGCGAGGGCGTTCTCCAGGACTAGAGGGGGAGCATATAGCAAACCGTGAATGTCCGATTTTACCCAAGCGAGCGTCCCGCGGTCGCGTACCTAGCCGTTATACGGAGTAGCACGATAAGACGGATATATTTGTCTCGTTTACGCTCAACGGCTTTGCGCGCCAATGCCGGGTCACGCGGCGTCAGTTCACCGAGACGCTTTGAGTTTGCCGCCACCCGTTGCCCGGCATAGTAACACGCGCGTGCTACTTCGTACTTTATAGATTGTCTATTTTCATCAGTGTGTGTAAAGTTTACAATTTCAATAGACCCTTTTACAATACACTTTGACTTTCGATACAACACCTCGAGGTAATCCCTCTCATAAGTTGTTATACTGTTACTTAATAAGTAAGAGCCATGCAATTCTGACACTAAATTATGGTCACGCCAATACACTTTAAAAGCTATAATGACCACGCAATGCTTGTTAAAGCACGCAAATTAAATAAAGCTTATAGAGAGCACGCAAATATTTACAATGCTTGTTAAAGCACGCAAATTAAATAAAGCTTATAGAGAGCACGCAAATATTTACAATGCTAGTAGGGTAGAATTGCCGGTTCTGGCCCACTAGTTATTTGCGGTTGGTAAAATGTGTTGTGGTGAGTAAATGTATGTGAGTTGTATGGGTGTGGTAGTAAGATAAGGTATTTCCAGCTGCATAAAAAGCGTTTTTTTTTTTTTAATTTATTTATCACAAGAAAACTTAAATGGTATATACATATTTATATTCCGCCAAACTGAGGACAGTTTGTTGGCGGATAAAGCGCTCATTACCCTCTTGTGTTCTACCCACTTATAGCTAATTTACATGCTCATAACTTATACACTACTTAACTAGAGCGGTATTACTCACTACTATTATCATACAAATCTAACAGTTTTGCTTGAAGTCTCTTCTTAAATATCTGCTTGCTACTACACTTTTCTACTGTTGGGCTTAATTGGTTAAGTATTTTAGGGATAATATGCGTGCGCGTTCTTTTGCCATAGTAGTTGTTCGCTTTATATTCTACGTATGGTTTTTGTGTGCTTGTTCTAAGGTTACGCAATGGTATTCTACGCATTTTGAATTTATCCTGACCGTAATCATCCACACAAATTAAATACCTAACCTATTATTTTGGTAATTGAAAACTTGGTGAGTAGGTATTTTGTATCTAGTTAAAATGGGTATGGCCGGGGCCCGCCGCCGCCGCCGCCGCCGCCGCCGTTGGTGTTGTTTGTTGTTGTTAAGTGGTGGTGGTGATGGTGATGGTGATGGTGGATGGCAGGTGGTGGTGCATAAAATCGTCGGGTGTTTTGTATGAGGAGTTTGACAAATTATTATATTTAATTGAATGAGCGAACGAGTGGTAGGATATGGTTAGGTCATAGGTTGAGGATATCACTATCAGCCAATTCAGGCGGTTTGCTACAACTAAGTAATAATTGATTATTATTATGTAGGCGTATATATTGTGTTTTCAAATCCTTTGTTCTCAACAACAGCGGAAATGCGGGGTTGAGCTAGGTTTCATTATAAATCTAGTTGAGAATAGATTCATTCTAGTCAGTGACCTACGATCAAATAGTACTCCACCAACATGTTTATTTCAAACTTATTGCCTTTAACTATTTTGCTCCAATTACAAGCAACCAGTGATACTGATGTTAAAAATGTTACAATATCGCCTAATAAGGAAGATTATTTTCCATCATGTCGCGTCCAATCTTGGATTTTAAAACGAGCGAGTGTAATAGACGCTAATATATCCACCGACTCGTTCGGGTCGAGGAGTAGGGACAACAGCACATTAGTCTTACCACAGTTGGAAGGACCACAGATAAGACATCTAATGTTGTTTGCCAACAAAGCACCATGTTTCAAATAACTTTGACGGGTTGTATTATCCAACGCACTCCAATGGCTGACTCTAAGAGACGTGTTTTGTTTTTTAAGCTTCATTTTATTGTGAAAGAGTGAGGGGTGCAGTCGTGTATTTTATACAAAAATCTATCATGTCTTTTGAACTATTTATACTACCTTCACAATTAAAATATGAATTGGATTTGAGTATAGAAGAGGATGAGGAAATAAAAGTGGAGGGAGATAAAGAAGAGAAAAAGGTGGGAGGGAAGGGGGGAGAAAATATGGAGGAAGAAAATATTGAGGATGAGGATATGGAGGAAGGGGAAGGTGAGGGGGAGAAGGATGAGAAAGGTATGGAGGAGGATGGAAATAATAGTTATATGAACATGGCTTCTAATGGTGATGATGATGATGATGATGATGATGATGATGATGATGATGATGATGATGATGATGATGATGATGATGATGATGATGATGATGACAGTTGTAATGGTGATTGCGATTGTGATTGCAATTGCAGCTTTAAATTCCCAGGTCACAACTTATCCTTCTTCATTCCGAAAACATACTTAAGATGATAACACGTACTGGTCATGTTAGTGTTAAACGTAAACCCAAAAGGAAAACAAGTGGTGGAGGATTTGTAAATAACCTCATTAATAAGTTACCCTTCGAACTGCACGTACCCGGATACAATTATTGCGGTCCAGGAACAAAATTGGAAAAACGTTTAGCACGTGGTGATAAGGGAGTCAACCCTTTGGATGAATCTTGTAAATTACATAATATAGCTTATTCACGAGACAATACCTTAGAGGGACGACATAAAGCTGATTTACAATTAGCGCAAGCAGCGGAGAACCGTTGGCGTAATTCAGCTAATCCATTTGGTGAACGAATAACTGCCTTCGCAGTCGATAAGGTGATGAAGTACAAAACTAAGCGTGGTATGGGCGTCCCCCTATCTAGGGTGATTAAAGCCAACCGTAAAGCGGTTGTACACAACAAAAGTAAAACAAAGAAAAATGGGGGTAAGAAACCAACGTCTGCTAATGCACTACTCAAGGTGGGTGTGAAGGCTGCAAAGCGTTACCTTCAAGGAAGAGTTGTAAAACCATCACCGCGAGTTATACCAGTACCTAAAAAAGGGGGGTTTTTACCCCTAATACCACTACTAGCTGCGTTGGGTGCGGCGGGTCGCTCGCAGGAGGTGTGACACCGGCTGCTAAAAACATTTATGAAATGGTAAAGAATAAAAATAGTAATACACGTAGCAGCGGTGCTAAAGTAATTGGTAAAGGATTGTATTTAGCACCCTACAAACGCGGCATGGGTCTTTATTTAACACCTTATGGGAAAAAAAAAACTAGGATTACCGAAAGGGAAAGCTCTCACAGATAAAGACATTCTGAAATGTGTGCAGAAGCAGAAAATCCCCTTCTTTCGTGGTGTTTTTATGCGAGATAATCTACCCTCTACACCACCCCACTACTATGAAACTGGTATTATTAACCTAGACAATCAACAAGGAGACGGTACGCATTGGTGTGCGTACGCTAGAAAAGGAAACTTTTGTTTGTATTTCGATAGTTTCGGTGACTTGAGACCGCCTCAAGAGTTTCTCAAGTATATGCGCGGAATAAGTGTGGAGTATAACTATAATCGCTTACAGAAATTTAACACTGTAAACTGTGGACATTTATGTTTGGATTTCCTATGTAACACTATTAAACATGTTTTGTTTTAAATAAATACAACATACACTATATAATTGGTTTCATTCACACAATTACCCTTTTACCATCATGACGCTATCAACAATCACATGAAGCCTAAATGATAACGAGCCCGCTTTAAATGTGGATTTTTTACCACCTCTAGAGTTGGATGATGACGCTGAATATGAGTGTGCTCTAGAATATTTTAAAACTTTCAACTCTATTCCTAATGTAGATAAGAGCAATAATCTGTTTCACTATGGTGATAAGATAATTGAGATCCCAGAAGTCTCATATGAGCTCAATGATATAATAAATTACTTAAATCGGGAAATGATGAAGCTAGCGAATGGTGATGGAGGCAGTTTGATTGATATTATGTTAAACACCAACACCTCCAAATGCATGATGTTCTCACCAAAGCTCGAGATTCACTTTAATCGGGAGAACACCATCGGATCTCTCTTTGGTTTTACACCGAAAACGCTGAAAGCGGGGAAGGCGCATTGGTCCGATCAAGCGGCGAATATACGGATCAAATTGTGGTCGTCGTTCTAAGCATCAATGCGTACTTCACTGTTCTTTTAAATACAAAGTGACCAACATCTTTGCGTCTTTGTTTAACAATAAACCTTACTGCATTTGACTTAAAGAATACTTTAGTGTAAAAGTTGTTTGCACTTATGATGCTTTTCATTTTCAAGTGGCAGTTTGGCCACACTGAACAATGCAGATAATGGGTATTGTCTGTCAGGTACAAAGCTAAGTAGATTCGCTCTCAAAAAAGGATTTGTACTATACAACACATTGAAGTGCGCATTGTAAACGAACGCGGTAATTTAGTGAATTTCCGAGGTGAAAACATATCTCTTCGATATTCGAAAAATAAAATGATTATACATCATAATAAAAACAGAAGTAACAACACCCCAGCTATTAGTCAGTCTTGATCTCGTAGAGCAAAGTACTCAACGACAGCACCATTCAAAGAAATTGACTAGAGAAAATATTAATTTCTTACAAAGTATTGGCTTTAAAATATGTCCACATCATCGGTCTTAGATATTGGTGAAAAGGTGGTGTTTGATGATAGCATAGAGAATATAGAAGTCCATCCTTACACCCCATACAATGACTCCTTCAAAAACAATGATAGTATCCACATTTGTATTAACCGTCAAGATTTTGATTGTAGGTATTACCGAGTCAAAGTCATACTGGTAGAGGGTAAGCTAACTAATTGTAGCATAGTTCATAATGGACCAGCATTTTTATTTCAAGACATTCGTTATGAATTGAATGGTGTGGAGATTGACCGAATAAAAAATTGTGGTATTACCTCCACCATGAAGGGCACCGTCTCCTATGGCAAGGAAATGGCCTTTGCTTAGGAGAATGCTGGCTGGAATGTGGGTGTTAAAAAGGAACATACTGACTTTAGTTATGCCATACCCCTCTCACATTTATTGGGATTTGCGGAGGACTACATATAAGAAAGTTATAATGAATGCAAAACACGAGTTGATACTTAACCGCGCCAGCACTGATATCAATTGTAGAGAGGTCAAGGACGTTACAAAAGATGTGGGCGTTGAAGTAACTCGTATTGTATGGCGTATGCCTGTTTTAAAAGTGTCTGATAAGGAGAAGCTGCGATTGATGACGTACGTTGAAAGCAATATACCTACCTATTCCAATATCATTCCGCACGTGGGAGCTGTTTGAATATCCACTATTACCCGCCACTCAACGACATAATTGGAGTATAAAAACTGCAATACAGCTATAGAAGCCCCGCTTTATTATTATTGGTTTTCAAACAGCGCTGAGAAATGAGAAAGTCAAAGATATGAGCTTATTCGATCATTGCAACCTCAACAATTGTAGGGTGTATTTGAATGCTCAGTATTATCCCTACGATTCGTTTTCAGCAGACTTTGAGAATAACAACTATGCATTGTTGTATGATAATTTTTCAAATTTAAAAGTTATGAACGTGAGCAGGCTAGTCCCCAAGTACATCACCCTCACTACAAAACTCACACACCCTTAATTGTCATTGATACATCGAGACAATGTGACAGTTACAACTCGGGAGGTGGTGCTGTTGACATTAAAGTTGAAATGGAATTTAAAAAGAATGTACCTGGCAACACCGCAGCATACTACCTATTCATTAATGACTCACTATTTGAGTACAACGTCACGACTAGTGCTGCACGTAAAATTATTCAGTAAAACCACACGCTACTTAGTCTGACTTCAACTACCTTCGAGATCAAACGTGTTGGATAAATTAAAAAATGAATTATTTTAATACTTTTTTACCTTCTTACACACCATCAGTGGATTGGGGTGATGATGGTAGTAGGAGGGAGTGTGTGTTAAGTAAAAACATATACAATCTGGAAATCAACTGCTACCCCGCCCTCATTAAGAATGTCTACGTGTATTTGAAGTTGCAATTAGTTGAAGAAAACATCAAGTTGCATACATACGTAAGTTTTGATGGGAAACATGAACTCACTTGGGAGGAATGGTATTACAATGTTTGTAGAGAAGGCCGATTACATTAGCCAGTCCATTTCATTCCATGTGCATATGACTCCAGAACCTTCCTCACAACTACTTCTTCTTCTCCCCCCCAACCACCACCCCTGCTGCCACCACCACTACCCCCGGTGAAAACCTCGAGAAATCTCCCTATAATAACCCCATGGTGATAAATCATTTGGAATGGAGTAATATAGAATGTATTATGGAGTGTATTACGCGCGCATTAAGTACCTGAATAAGAAAAAGTCCACCTATGAAAACCGTCTCAACTTTTTCAAGAAACATTTCAAGACATACCGCCCCACCGGTCTGCAGGAGGCTCATCATATTCTCAGCAGATTGTGTGATGAGGATGATATTGTAGATAGTGAAATTAAGTGTTATGCTGTAAATTTTTTATGAAATACCTATTTTCTAACATAATGAGTATAAATAAATTATTACGCAAATTATTTTTAACTTTTTCTTATCACTAACCGCCACCACAACCCTCACTCACCGCAACTGATGAATGTAGTAACAGAAGGTACGCACAATAAATTTGATATAAAGCAAGGTGTTTATTTCAAATACACTCACTCATGTGTGTATTTTCATACAGTCATAATGTCAGTGTATCATTGTAATTATTGTAATGAAGGTGTACCATCAAACCGATTGATAGCTCATTCAAGGACAAAACGTCATAAGAAAAAGACACTGAATATGCTGTTTACATTATTAATAGTGCATTCAAATGTAGAATCATGAGTTATCGAATATCGAATTGATGGTACTTCACAAATACTAGAGCCTAAAGTTTATATGCAAAAAATTGGTGAAAAGCTTAAAAAAATTATCGATGTGGAATTACAAATTCATAAATACATAAAAATGAATGTAGAATTATTTTGCACCTTTGTGAAAACCACTAGTGAAGGTGAAGTGACTCGTGAATTGAAATCATTCAATACCAAGAACGTGTACCTACATGAAGGAGCATTAGACTTCCCCAATTACTTTGAAGTCCTCACCTCATCTATTACTACGAAGAGTGAAGACTTTCAAGAGCGTGATAGTGGGTGGGCGTTGGAGAAAATCGAATTTTGTGATATTAATATTAACAAGCACCAACCGCTGAAAGCTTCTTCATACATTCCCCTCCCAAAGATAGTGCAAGCGAAAAAAGCGTGCGTGAATGTAAAAAACAATGATATGGCTTGCTTATTTTGGGCGGTCACTAGCGCCCTCTACCCCACTGATAAACACAATGACCGTGTGACGTCATACCCACGGTATACTGACATTTTCAACTTAAAAGACATTAAGTGTCCTGTGAATTTTAAAGACATTAAACGTTTTGAGAGGTTAAATAATCTAAGTGTTAATGTGTATGGAATTGATGGGAACAATATGAAGGATTTGAATATTGTACCTTTACGTACCTATTTCGAAAGTGTGTAGTGAAGAGATACGTCATGTGAATTTACTGTGTTTTGAATGTGGTGTAAAAACACATTTTTGTTGGATTAAAAATTTAAGTAGGCTGATAAGCACACAGATTTTATGTCATCACCATCAGATGTGGTTATGTGATGGGTGCTTACAGCATTTCTCCAATGAGCGAAAGTTAAAACTTCATCGTAAGATTGGATGTGTGAATAAACTCATACAACTGCCTAAAGAAGATGATAAATTCATAAAATTTAAAAAATTCTCGC
Organism: Acleris cristana; assembly: GCA_948252455.1. Classification (NCBI taxonomy): domain Eukaryota; kingdom Metazoa; phylum Arthropoda; class Insecta; order Lepidoptera; family Tortricidae; genus Acleris; species Acleris cristana. The sequence goes on along the minus strand of OX411771.1, from coordinate 20,383,969 downwards.
ATAAAATGAAAGTACCGTTTGTTATTTATGCAGACTTTGAGTCCATCCTTATTCCCATAGACAGAAATTAAAAAATGATTCTGCTTCCACTTACAATACTCACGAACACATACCATGTAGCTTTGCATACTATATTAATTGTGAATATGATGAGAAACTATCAAAACTTGTGAAATACCTCGGTGAGGATTGTGTGCAAAATTTTGTTGAAAGCATCTTTCAAGACGCGCAAAATATTACAAAGATCTTGAAGAATATAGTCCCACCTAAAAGCTGTGGTTGTAATAATAATTTAGAACTTGAGTCTACCACTAACTGCTGTCATATTTGTGGAAAGCTCATTGAAAATAACCAAGACAGTGTGATTGATCACTGTCACCTAACGGGTAAAATAAGAGGTAAAATAAAATTCCTCAGTTTATACCTATCATTTTCCATAACTTGAGTGGATATGATAGCCACCTATTTATAAGGGAATTAGCCAAATCTAAGGGAAAGTTAGACTGCATTCCTCATAATAAAGTAAAATATATATCTTTCAATCTTGATGGTGGGATGGTTTTAAGATTTATTGACTCTTATAAATTTATGTCGAGTAGCTTGGAAAAACTAGTTAAAAATCTATCACGTGAACAATTTAAGATATTACCCAATTTATTACCATCACTTCTACCACCACCTCCACATCAATTTCACGTTGAGAAAGAGAAGCTTTTGCAGCTATTAACTAGTAAAGGTGTTTATCCCTACGAATATGTGAGTGGGTGGGATAAACTTGAAGAAAGCTCCCTACCGTGTCGGGAGGATTTTTACAGTAAACTAACTGATTCTCAAGTCTCCGAAGAAGACTATCAGCATGCAAAAAATGTATGGGATGTCTTTAATATTAAAACTTTAGGAGAATACTGCGACTTATATCTGAAGACAGACGTCTTACTCTTAGAGGAAGTTTTCGAAAACTTTCGTCAAACTTCTATAAATACATATGAGCTGGATCCTTGTCATTATTTCACAGCACCCGGTTTGAGCTGGGAAGCTATGCTAAAGTATAGTGGAGTTGAGCTAGAGCTATTCACTGATTATGAAATGATACAATTTGTAAAGGCTGGTATTAGAGGTGGTATTAGTCAAGTGTCAAAATGTTACGCTAAAGCGAATAATCGTTTTATGAAAGACTATGACGCAAAACAGGACAGTAATTTTATCATTTATTTAGATATAAATAATCTGTATGGTGATGCTATGCGACGATCTCTCCCAATCAACCAATAACTTTAGGTGGTTAAGTGAAACTGAGATTAAAAAATTTGATATAACAACGCAAGAGGCAGATTCTGATGTGGGATATATATTAGAATTAGATTTGAACTATCCACAACCCTTACATAACCCTCATAATAACTATCCATTTTGTGCTGAAACTAAAATACCAACTGGTGGTAAAATTATAAAAGTTATTACTCACATTCAATGATAAAACTAATTACATTATGCACTACGTCAACCTCAAACAGTGTTTTAGAAAAGGGGGTTGTGTGTAAGAGAATTCTAGCGTTCAATCAATCACCATGGTTGAGATCATATATCGATTTGAACTCACGAATAAGGGTTCAAGCGAAAAATTTATTTGAAAAAAACCATTATAAACTGATGAATAACGCCATCTTTGGAAAAACAATTGAAAATGTGGAAAAAAGGGTTGATGTTAAGTTGTGCGCTCAGTGGGATAGTGTAAAGACATGTACAAAACCAAAATATGGGCTTGAACGCTATATTTCAAAGCCAAATTTCCACAGCGCTACGATATTTTCTGAGGATCTAGTTGCTGTGCAATTAATAAATAAAACAAAAATTATCTATGATAAACCCATTTATGCTGGATTTACTGTGTTAGAATTAAGTAAATATGTTATGTATGATTTTCCTATAATTATACGCTCCCTAAATATGGTGAGAATGTGAGCCTGCTATATACTGACACAGATTCCTTTGTTTATTATATTAAAACTGAATTTTTTTATGAGGACATTAGATACGACCTTGAAACGAGATTTGACACTTCCGATTTCCCCACTAATAATGCATATGGATTACCACAAATTAATAAAAAAGTTGTAGGTATGATGAAAGATGAGAATAATGGTATGAATTGTGGGAGAGTTCATAGGACTAAGGTCTAAAATGTATGCCTACATACTAGACGGTGATGGTGCTGAAAGCACCTGCATTAAGAAGAATAAAGGCGTCAATGCGGCTGCAGTTCGAAAACTTAATTTTGATAAATACTATCAATGTTTAGATTTAGATAAGAAATTTTATGATGATTTATACAGCCTAATTAGTAATAAGCATAATGTTTACACTCAAATAAAGAGAAAAAAAAAATTATGTGGTAAGGATGAAAAGAGATACATTCTACAAAATGGCATTGAAACCCTAACATGGGGTCATTATAAAATACCTACTAGTTGATTAATGAATAAAACAATATTAGTAAACTGCTTTTTATTCACACACACACACTTATTATTTATAGATCCACGAAAACAAACATTCTGAGACCATGTGCAGGATTAGTGCACTCACATATCCATAGGTCACCATTCCGATATAGCATTGTTTTTTGTTGTATTGGCACGCTGAGGAAGGTCCTCAACCCAGCCTCCTGTAAAACATCACTCAACATCCCCTCCGCACAGTATCCCGAGTGAAGCACCGAGCAATTAATTGTTTCCAACTCATCACTTAGTTTCACTTTTAGGGTTTCCCGCGCCATCTCCCATTTTGCCATGTCTTCATCTAAATCTTCATTCGCTGCTAGGTTTTTGATATATTTTAAATTTTCTTGGGACATCCCTTCAAAAGATAGATTATATTCAATCCCCTTATTCTCCATCCATAGACTCAAACATAAGTCCACTAGACGTTCCATTTTTATTTATTATTTTATTAGTTGAGATGAGAACAATGTGAGCACGCTGTAGCGAGTGTGATAGTAACCGAATTATAATAACTAATAAAGTTATCATTTTAATAAATAGGACATCCATTGTCATACTGCAAAACCAAAACGCTGATAAACACTGATTACAAAATCCCTCATTCAATTAAATATAATAATTTGTGAAACTCCTCATACAAAACACCCGACGGTTTTATGCACCACCACCTACCATCCACCATCATCATCACCATCACCATCACCACCACTTAACAACAACAAACAACACCGGCCAGAACCGACAATTCTACCCTACTAAAAAAAAAGCACGCAAATTAAATGAAGCTCATAGAGAGCACGCAAACATTTACAATGCTTGTTAAAGCACGCACATTAAATACAGCTTATAGAGAGTACGCAAATATTTATAAATATCACAAAGCTATGTCAATTGTTATACTGTTACTTAACAAGTAAAAGCCATGCAAAGTATATCTACGAGTCCTAAGCCCCAATATGACTCATGCTATGTCTTTGCTTCCATCGCAGCAGAATACGCTAACGAGCAGGGGCGCGCTATGTAATGGCGTGCACAAATGGATAACTATCGGCCGGTGCTAAAGATAAACGTTACTTATTTTCCTTCTCAGTTCATTAAGATTTAATATGTATGTAGGTGACACTGAATAGAACAAATTGGTAGGCAAACGGCGTTCATACTTGCACTACCTAACACACGAGCGTACATTATATTCTACAACTTGCAATCAATAAATAATTAATTAATATGTAGAAATATCTTGCAGTCATAAATATAATAGGAAAAAAAAACATTTTAGAAGCTAATGCTTTTGAATATGTCAAAAAGCTAGAGTTGCCTGATGATCTAAAACCAAGAACTAAAATACCACCTGTATGCACCAGGTGTGGTAAGCCGAATCAAAAAGCTGATACTTTTCGTGGGTAGATGCATAGCATACAGATTAGTCTGACAGCTTTGTGCTCATCAGTTTTATTTAGATTATAAATCATTTAGTGACTTTCAAGGCTACAAATGTGAACTCAGTTGTAGTGATAGTGATTGTACACTGTTTTTCAACTTATTGGTGGTGTTATTTACATTGATTTTAGTGATATAAACCATTTTATATTAAGTGTATATGAGACTACCCTCATCTCTAAAAGTAAATTGCAATACTTGAATTTTAAAGTGTATTGGTACTTGAGATGGAGTCAAGTGAAGAGGAGGAGCATAATGAAGAAATTCCTGCTAGGATTATTACCCAGGAGGAGATTTCTCATGTTCTTTTTGGACCGGAAATGGAATGGGACAACAATGACATACGTCATGGTAACCGTAACTAGTAGACTTAGATTCTACATAGTACGCAAGAGTTTCATCGCTTGACAAACATCGTTGCTCCTTCTGTTCAGTGGTCAGGTCTTGTATAGAGAATCTCTAACTTTTTCTGGACACTCGCTGACCTCTTTTATAAGATTACCCACTGTTCTTTTTTCTGAGATCAAATAATATTATTAAAGTATAGCTTAAAACAGCAGGAATTAACTAGGTAGGTACAATCAAACCAATATATGTAAAATTTAAAAAATACGTATTATAAAAGAGTATATACAACTATACCTGACAGTCGAGAAGATACTCGTATCTCAGCAGCCGTAAGTAGTTCCTCAGAACTTCGGGATTGAACCAAATCATCAACACGTCGACGTTTGGTCTTGGAACTGGCATCTGCCAAGTCCGACATCTTTGGTCTTCCAGGGCCAGCCATTGGGGACTGAGACGATGTTGTTGGCTCCGCAGGGTCGAGTATCGTATGAAAGGTGATATCACCCTCTAGCCATGCCATATTTGATGACAGAAAACGATCCCGTGTTCGGTTAGACTTCTCCCATTTTTCCAACAATTTCGCAGAAAATCGTGAAATAACTGCCTTAATCTCCTTCAATGATTGCTCCATTATGCCACTCAGGTTATTTTTGATACGAAAAACTTAAAAAATGCAGCATTTTTGTCACTTTTGGAAGTTTTCACCCATTCCTCAAAAAAATCAATTTTCGAGATAGTAAAACTGCCTACAAAGAAAAACAATGTTAGGGCAAATTCGGGCAAGAAATTTTAACTTAGTTATAAACTACAATGATACAATAAGCTCGGGGAAACGAGGGGATTTTTACTTATCGTCTTTTGAATTACATTTTTTTTTACTGATTTATTTTAAATTACAAAGCTTTTCTATTTTGCCAATTAAATAATATTCAATGTAACAATACAAAATTAAGGTACTTACCCTTGGTCATCGAATCCATCACTAATTCACAACTCAACTTTAAATAACAACACAGGAGACGTATTCGTATTAGTAGCCAAATTGCAACTAATTTTATGCATTTTACGCGGCTATCTTTTATACTTACCCTCATCGTTAATGTTTTAACTCAATAATATCAAAATAATACCTGTTTTAGTGATAAGCAACTAAGGCTCTAATTACCCTCATTAACCATTTTTACTATCGTTAATGTTGTTTCTGTCCAGCTAGCTTGTTCTAGGCGACACACTGTGCATATGTGTCAAGACAGGCGCATGATGAATGACTTTGTAAAAGAAAAGTCATTGCAGGTCACAGTGGCCAACGGGGAAAAGTTGTTAACAGCAGGACGAGGAACTGTCAAAGTGAAGTTTAGGAATGGTGTTACAAAATCAATAAGTGATGTTCACCATGTACCAAATTTAACTGCAAACTTGTTATCAGGTAGTTCTATGGTAAACAAGGGATACGAGGTAGTGTTCGGCTCCAGTACTTGTCAAATATTAGACAATGGGGTAGTCGTGGCTAGGGCTGTTTTAAGAAATGGTGCTTATGTTCTCGACACGACTGAATTAGTGTCGGATAAGTGCATTTCTGAAGTCTGTTTACAGAATAAATCAGTAGCAAATGCAGCAGTTGGATGTGAGACCAACTGCACCAATGCGGAGACTGTTGATGCTGCTTCTGAGGCAGTCACTGAGGCAAGCAAACAGGTATGGCACCGTAGGTTGGGACATCTCACCCGAAGAAGTATGGAGCTCCTTGAACAAGGTATGGTTTCTGGAATTTCTTACAATAACTCAAATTTTAAACAATGTACTGCATGCATTGAAGGAAAAAAGAGTAGGTTACCTTTTCCTAAGAAATCATTCAGCAGAGCTAAGGAAGTGCTAGGACTGATACACTCAGACCTTTGTGGCCCAATGCCATGTTCATCTTTCAGTCGAGCAAGATATTTCTTACTCATTATTGATGATTTAACCGAAAGACATATGTATATTTTCTGAAGCAAAAAAGTGAGGTGTTTGATAGATTCAAACAATTTAAGGCTTTAGTGGAAAACCAAACGGGAAAAAGGATAAAAATCCTAAGAAGTGATAATGGTGGAGAGTACATGAGTTCTGTTTTTAGGAATATCTAAGGATTGTTGGCATTCGACACCAGACAACCGTCCCGCACACCCCGCAGCAGAATGGAGTGGCAGAGCGTGCCAACAGTACTGTTATGGAGGCAGCGAGATGTATGCTCCAAGATGCAAGCCTGAAGAAGGAGTTCTGGGCTGAAGCTGTTAACACAGCTGTCTACATCAAGAATCGTTGTCCCACAAAAGCAGTTTTAGGGAGCATTCCGGAAGAAAAATGGAGTGGCAAAAAGGTGTCGTTGAATCATTTACTAATCTTTGGTTATATTGCATATGCACTTAATTACAATAGATCAAAACTAGATTCAAAATGCAAAAGTTACATATTTGTTGGGTACTTTGAGGAAACAAAGGGATAGATTAATAGATCCCGAGTGTCCAACAAAGTGTATTAAAGCTAGAGATGTAACATTCTTGGAAAATAAAATAATAAAACTATACAGGGTGTATTTTTGGTCGACAAATTCCAAAACAGGAGAGATAGTTTAATTAATGCTGAATCCGAATATCACATTAAAAAATTAAAACGCCTTAGGAGGTCAGAGAAATAGCATTTTCAGTTTATCCCATTATTTCACTTAATTGTGGTTACCATGCGACGTGTTTACCGAAGACTAATGACGTAATCACCGTGCACAATGTTATGATTCATCTTTCCCTTCATACTTGTTACAGGCTTAGGACCGTCAAAGATTACAAACACGGTTTAGGTTAAAAAAATGTAGATTATTGTTGTAAAAATCGTTCTGAAATAGCATTTAACTACAGAATAACGGTATGGATTAAAAAACCGCAAGAGTTGTCTTTGGCGTATTTAAAAAGGGGAATCAGCTTTGTACAAAGATTGTTAAAATAAAATTTAATTTTTTACATTTGGTCACTTTTAATAAATGTTTGAAGTGACGGCCGCCTTCGGCTCGCCAGTATTTAAACTGCTTAAGACTAAGAAAGTACTCGCCCGTGGATGTTCTTCGAAGTAATCGAGAATAGCCTGCTTAACATCCATTGCAAGCCCACTTTGGGCTCTTCCTTGAGCATGGCGTGGCGTTTCAAAAGTGCCCCACTCGTAAAGGTTGCTAGCGATAGACCTTACTGCAGTGTAACACGTAATGGCATGCCGATTAGGAAATCGTTCAATCCAAATTCTAACGGTGTCAGCAATGTTTTGACCACTCACAAAGTAAATGTTTACAACATCAAACATGTCTCGATTGTCAAGAAGTAAATTTTCTTGTCAAGACATTTTTTTAATCAATAAAATGATTTAACACTTCACTTAACAAGCACTCGCTTCGAAACAAGCACGGTACTGACGGCGCTTGCGCATAGTTTTGTGAGGGTAGTATCAAACAATAACAATCGTGACGATAAGCGGTCTACCCCCTTCGTAGCTACAGAAACGAGAGACCATGATTTATAATGTAGCGAGGATATTCTTTCGACATTTCATGAAAAAAAAAATTTTTTTTTCAATATTTTTTTTGAGCTCAGAATCATGAATATAGCAACCCCTATTGTGGAAGTTGCTGACCAAAAAAACACCCTGTATATCACATGATGATAATAATGAGTCAGGTCTGGACATATTTACACAAATTAATGAAGGTGTAAATATTGATGATGAAACTCAGTCTGATCAAACTTCTGTACAGACAGAAACATCTGTTGTGAGAGATATATATCTGATGATTCTTATAGCTCAAGTGAGCACAGTAATCCGGCGGATGAAACTTATATTCCAGAGGAAGAGACAACGGATACATCTGAGTATGATGAGACATCGGACACACTCCACACAACCTTTTTAGTGGGAACTTCCGAAGCAGACACTCCACAAACTGTGCAAGAAGCGCTGAGAGAGCCAGATGCTGACCATTGGAAAGAAGCAATGTCTAGTGAGTACAACTCTTTTGTTCAAAATAAATGTTGGACTCTGACTGATCGACAGGATTCACACAAACCTGTCAGATGTAAGTGGCTATTTAAAGTCAAACGTGGGTTGAACGGTGAGCTATTAAAGTATAAAGCCCGTCTGGTAGCTAAAGGCTATACACAACAGTATGGTGTAGACTACGATGAAACGTTTTCCCCAGTTATCAGATACTCCACTATACGTACTTTGTTAGCCTTGTCTGTGGAATATGGTATAGAAATCGAGCATCTCGATGTTAAAACAGCCTTTCTTAATGGTGACCTGCAGAAAACTATTTTTATGGAACAGCCAGAGGGGTTTACAGTAAAAGGCCAAGAAGACAAAGTATATAAACTGAATAAAGCCATTTATGGCTGGAAACAGGCCTCAAAAGCCTGGTACGAAAAAATCGATCACGTTCTGTGTGAGAAATTAGAATTCAAAAGGTCATCAAAGGTGTGTTTATTGTAAGTACTACCAGGAGGCACTTATAATAATTGCACTATATATAGACGATATAATTTAGTTTTCAAACTGCAATAAGCGTGAAAAGCTAAGATATAAAAACAAAATTGTTGAAACAATTTGATATCACAGATTTAGGGCCAGTACATCAAGTGCTAGGCATGAGATTGTGCAGAGATAAACACAAAATTACACTTGATCAATCAAATTACATCAAGATGCTGCTACAGAAATATAAAATGGAAGATTGTAAATGTTCCTATACTCCCATGGACACTGGTCTGAAGTTGCCTAAAGGCAATCAGAAAGATAATGTTTATAATTATAGAGGTCTTAAAGGATCTCTGATGTATGTAGCTGTCTGCACCCGACCTGATATTGCCTATGCAGTTACTTATCTAAGTCAGTTTAATGAGTCTTTCACAGAGATCCATTGGAAAGCTGCCAAAAGAGTCCTACGGTATTTGAAAGGTACCGTAGATCTTTGTTTAACCTTCAGAAAGAACAATTTGGATGTCACTGCGTACGTGGATGCGGATTGGGGAGGCAACGATGTGGATCGCAAATCATACACAGGATATGTCTTCAAAATTGGTGACTCAATAGTGTCTTGGGAAAGTTGCAAACAAAAAACAGTTGCATTGTCAAGTACTGAAGCCGAATACATGTCCTTGTCTGATTCATGTGAAGAGGGTTTGTTTATACGTACTTTTCTGAAAGAAATTATTAAAAGGGATATTGTTTTAACAATTTTTAATGACAATCAGTCAGCACAAAAGTTGTGTAAAAATTCTTTACATCATGCTCGAACAAAACGCATTGATGGAAGGCATCACTTTATCAGGCAATTTGTAAATAATAAAATTATTGTCATAAAGTATTTATGTACAAAAGATATGTTGGCTGACATATTGACAAAACCATTGTGTAAAGATAGTCATAATAAGTTCGTAAAACAGCTGATGTTGCTGTAATAAGTTAGTAAAGATATAGAAGCTATACTACTAAGAGTTTATTGTTGTTGATCTCTTGTTTTTTCTTTTTATATTTAGTTCTTGGATGTCTTATGGGACACAGTAAAGGAGAAGAAACTGAGAAAAACTCATGCATTAATAAGACTACATGAACTTTGTTAGCATTTGTTTATGGTGTTTAATTTTTATTTTATTAACTTGTCTCATGATGTGTACACTTAAGTACTTAGTAAGTTTAAATTGAACCAATGTTATTGTTAATGTGATTGTATAGTTCATCACTTAATGTTTTTGGTTTAAGGGCCAGTGTTAGAAAATATAGGTTGCTTTATAAACGCAATACATTAAGTAGCTGCATAAACGCACCTTTCAAAACACTCTCTCGCTATTCTTTCTACGAATCGACTTTACCGGTTGCTCGTTTAGTATTAATAAATCTCAATTAATCCGCTATGTTAGTTTCTTTTATGCCCATAATCCTTCATCTAATGCTTGACATTGTTAAAATGTCTTATAATGTATAGCCACCCTTACAATACCAAGATACAAAGTGTGTGGTCTGTGCGAGACCTCTTTCTCTTTGATCTATGGCGTCTCAACGGAACGGTGTATGTTCCCAAGCTGTTCGTTAATTACTATGAGTAACTACTGCTATTTTCATCAAGACTGTAACCATTGTAAGTTGAAAAGGCTACATTAAAATGTGATGGGATAGACAATTGTTTTTCAATTAACTTCCGCTGCAACCGAACGCACTGGTCTTCAAGAGGTTATGGTGGTCCAGCCTATTCCAATTCCATCACCATTACAGTGCAGCTGGCGTTGACACAACGAAACTGCTCGCCGTGTTATCTCTTCTCCGTCGTCGTGATAATCGTGCACCTCGCCGTGCTCAAATCGTACACGTGGCGTGGTCGTCGCATCGCATCGGGAGATTGAAACGCTCAAGGTATTCATTACAAAATGGCTAATGATCAGCCAACTACAACTACAAAATATCCGAGTAACGCTAACTCTATAGAAAAACTCCGTGGAGCTGAAAACTACTGCAGATGGAAGTATCAAATGAAAATGCTTTTAATTCTTGACGGCTTATGGGACACCGTCACTGGAACAGACGTTGATGCATCTCGTATTAATCGTGCTCTTGCCCGCATTGGTTTAAGCGTGTCATCACAATGCCTCCAGTATGTTCGTTACGCCGACAAAGCGAAGACAGCGTGGGATAACCTAAAAAATGTATTTGAAAATACAGGTTTATACCGGAGAATTCTTCTGCTTCGACAGTTGCATAAAACTGAATATAATGAATTCAACTGCATGTCACGTTACATAGAATCAATTATGTCTCTCGTTCAACAATTGGCAGACATAGACAAAACTATTGAGGATAAGGAAATCGTCGAACTATTGCTGAGCGGTTTGCCTCAAGAATTTGACGCCCTAGTCAGTAACTTAGAAACTGCAAACATAGCAAATGCGGATCTGACCGTAGAAATGGTGCGCTCCAGACTACTACAAGAAGAGTCGAGGAAGGCAAACAACTCCAGAACTGAAGAGACTGCTTTCTTTTCTAAATCTATCAATTGTACTACTATGAAAGCCGTGAAACCTACATGCCATTACTGTGGAAAAACAGGCCACTTTAAAAACAAATGTTTCAAGTACAGAAAAGACAAGATGAAGAATCGCTCACTACTGGCTGCGGATACAACTGCAACAGCATTCTTCGTCAAGAAGTCATCGTGGTATTTGGACTCCGGGTGCTCCAATCATATTTGCAACAACAAGAATTTGCTGAGCAACTATGAAGAGCTACCAGGCGAAGGCAGCTAGGTTACACTAGCTAATAGTGAGTCAATGAAAGCAGAGGGCATCGGTGAAATGACTATAGATGGTTGCATCAATAAGCTTGACAAGGTACTGTATGTTCCTAACTCGTCAGCTAATCTGTTGTCTGTTAGTAAACTTTGTGATAAAGGGAGCAATTTGTGATATTTTTGACAAAGAGCAATGTAACATTTATAAAAGTTGTAAAATTCATGGCAATGTTGTTACCTCTGCATCTAGTGAAAATGCAATGGGTTCTATGAGTGGAAAGGGTGTAGTCGGGGTACTTTGCAGGAAGTGCATTCTTCCATGTTCATGTGTAATAGACAAGAATCAAAGAGTGCTAATGTTGCTGTCTCTATGTTGCCAGCTGAGCTCTGGCACAAGCGTCTTGGCCATTGTAACACTCCTACCCCCGGTCTACATAGAAACGATAAAATATCCTACGTTGTGTAATAAAATTTACTTGGCCTTAAATTAAAACATGTGATCGTCTAGTTATAATTATATCTATCTAAATTAGGACCCTCTACGTTGTGTAAAATAATAATGAGAACAAGATAACCCTAAAACAAATTCAACCAATAAGCAAGCTAGAAACCATAGATAAAACACAATCAAGATAACACAAAACAAACAAACGAAAGTTATAAATTGGATACGACTCACCGAGAATCTTCTAAGAATACCTGCATACCCAGGAATTGAAGTATCGAATACCGCTCCACTCACGGCTCGTGGGGCCTCCGTGTACCGGAGTGCGTGTAGTTCAGATAATATATAAATAATTATGAAATGACCTATCCGAAATGGCAATATATAATATTCCCTACCTAAACCCCTACCGTATTACGAGGTCGGATACAGCGAGAACCTATTTGACCTTAAAATTAAATTCTTTGAGTACTTGAAATGATTAATCGAACAGGAAGTTAAAATCAAATCGGTCCTTGCTTTGGATGGGGTCTGACCTCACTAACCCTATCTGCCTCGCTATCTCGCTTCCTAGTTTCCTAATAACCTACCCTAAACTAAAATAGATGTAATTATATTTAAGCAAGCTCATGCAATTACGCTACTCGCTTATGCTATGCTCTTAAAACTATGACTCTACGCGTCCCTAATCCGAATTACCCAAACGCGGTTTGTGACGACGACTGAGGAATGTTGCCGAAGGTGGTCAAGATAGTCTGAATATCATTTAGATGAGTATAACAATTCCTTGGTGACCCCATAAAAAAAGTGCGTTCTAACCAAACTTCACACTAGCGCGGGCGGCCGGGTCGTAGGGTCTACACCTCAGGGCCACTAGTATAAAGTTACAGACACCTAAGTGACCCAGGTCTTGAGTGCGTACCTAGTGTCTGTGCAGAGGCGTGACGTAAAAGGTGCGTTAGCTAATGTAAGTTTTTTGAATCTAAATGGTGGTAAGGAAGTGAAATTGCAAGAGATGTGATTCTATTGCTTGCAGTAGAATTAGACAACCAGAATCGCAAGGCTTTCAAGCCGCTATCTGGGCTGACCCCACGTGTGCTGTTTGAGAGTGTTCAAATTAAATGTATGTGCAGTTAACCACAAAATAGTTTTTTGTTATAAACCTTAGCTCGTCACAAACATGATACAAAACTTACTTAGGGTGAAGCGTTATAACACACTCAATAAAACAAAGGTGGAGCAGATTAAGGATAGTGAATAAGATAGAACTGCACCTCCCTCTATTTCACAAAGCCTGTGATAACAAAAGCATATTAATCAATTAAGCAAGCATAAGGTTATTATATTTACCTAATCTAATTTAGTCACTACTTACACATAATTCTTGCACACATATTATTCTCTTTCGCAATCTGTTTGTCGAATTAGCTGAGATTAAAATGATACCTAACGAACCTTCCCTCAAACCCTAGTTGTCTAGTCGATTTAAAGAAAAACTACTAACCCTACAAGTAATATCAAAGACACAGAATATAAGAACCCCTCCGCCCCTAATACTGAAAAGACATAAATTATCTAATACATAAAATCAAATCAAATATATAGAATAGATACAACCGTGTATAAACACTGTCTCTAAATAACTATCTAGTAGTTAACAACCACAATTCACACACAATTACAGTCCTTTAAACTAATAGTCCATAATCACATAAACCCGTCTACAGCGATACAAAAACCAACACTCTTTTGAATTACTAAAATACCGTAACTTGGAAATTTAGATGGACATAGTAGATCCGACTTTACTCGCGCCGCCTGGTTGACTGTCCTTTGGTTCGTTACCAACTATCCCGTTGTTACTTCCTAGACTCCCTCTCCGCGTCCGAATTTCCTATCCTACCCTAAAAGTAGGCTTGGCTAATACCACACTTGACCAATCGGTGACCGATACCCTTCTTTTAACGTCAACGCCCAGGCCCTATTGTCTTCGTCGAAGTCATCAACATCTGTGCTTAAATTATTCTCTCACGATATTTTCTTTGTTAAAATTATTGAGAAATGGTTTACCCCGAGGAAGTAATAAATATGCAATCCAACTTTCTTATTCCTAGTAAAACAAAAGGCCCGAAACACATTTGCGCAACGTGTTATTTTAGAAGATATGATGCTCTTCGCTAGTACCGAGAAAGCAATAAACTATTGTTCAAGTCTCGGTATCATCCCTCCGACAAAGGCTTCTGCACATGTTGCGTGCAAGTAGACCCTTTCGAAGAACTGTGAAACCATCGCCATAAAGTGATATTTAACACTATGTCTGTTTTTTAACAATCTAGCAAAAGAAATATAGATAAAAGAAATTTGTCTAAATGACCTGCAGCTGGCTGGTGTTACTGTAATTCTAAGATTTCGAAGAATACAACTAATTAAGTTTTAAATAATATCTTACATTATATGAAATGTTTATTATTTATATATATTAATGTATAGCGGGTAATATACACGCGTAACACCATCTTAATCTTAAAGGTACGTGTGCTTTAAGGGACGATGTTGCAACTGGTATCAAATTTCAGGTATGTTCAGAAGCGAAGTGTGAGACTTGTCTACTCGGGAAGCAAGTTGCCTTGCCGTTCCCCGTGGGCGAGGCTACACGAGCTACAAAACCCTTAGAAATCATACATAGCGATGTAGCAGGCCCGATGCAAGAGAGCAGCTTTGGAGGTATAAGGTGCATGCTGAGTCTAACGGATGATTACTCCAGGAAGACCTACATATACTTGATGAAGAACAAATCTGAGGTAATTAACCATTTTATTAATTTTAAAAATGAAGTTGAACAACAACTTGGGTTGCCAATTTTAATACTTCGCTCAGACGGGGGTTCAGAATATTGTAATAATAGTTTTGCTGATTTTCTTAAAGGACAGGGTATTATTCATCAAAAGACTGTGACCTATTGCCCACAGCAAAATGGTGTCTCTGAGCGTCTAAATAGGATACTCTTGGAGAAAGCGAGATGCATGTTGTTAGAAGCTGGTCTTTGCAAGCGTTTTTGGGGTGAAGCAGTGATGACTGCAGCTTATTTGAAAAATAGAAGCCCTACTAGTGCTTTGGCAGGACAAACTCCTGAAGGAATTTGGACAGGTTCAAAACCGGACCTTAGTCACATTCATGTCTTCGGGTGAATTGCTTACTCGCTTATACTTAAACAGAAACGTCGCAAACTAGATCCTAAAAGTAAACCTTACATTTTTGTTGGTTACAGTGGAACAACAAAAGGTTTTAGGTTATTGGATCGAATTGACTTGGCATAAAGTAATTTTGTCAAGGAATGTAGTATTTTTAGAAAACAATTTTTATAACAATTTAGATAAGGTAAATTTTAATGAAATTGTCACTAATTTATTTAATGAATATGAGCTAACATTTGAAGATAATAATAATAAAAAAAATAATTCATGTAATGAAAATAATTCAACTCCTAGTCAAATGAATGAAACCCAAATGTCTAGTCATAATATAAACAATTCTCCCATGGTGTTTTCAGACCCAGAGCAATACTGTACCGGCAGCGAAAATGAAGAAGAATCAAGGTGTTCTTCGGGCCCGAGTGATTCGTCGTGCGAGCATGTAGTGCTGTCGCAGCGACCATCACTTTCAGGGGAAGAGCTACCCTCAGTGGGTTCTCCTACTGTCCGTTCGCCTAGACCTGTACGCTCTACAAGGTCACAACCACCAAAAAGGTATGAAAGGTATGGTATGAAAGGTATGGTCTGACTACTCGCTGGTCGCGCACAATGTCTCGTCTGTCGACAATGAAAGTTTACCTATATCTTATAAGGAAGCTATTAATAGTCCACTTAGCTCAGTGGCCTACTGCCATGGAAAGTGAGTATGACTCTCTGATATCCAATAAAGTTTGGAAACTTGTTAATAGACCTAAAGATACCAATGTTATAAAATCGAAATCTATCTATCTATACATATAATAAAGCTGAAGAGGGTCGAAAGTCTGTACATGGCAGATATTCCAAAAAAAGTTGGCTGGGGATACTTAGAATCGATAACAAAACACGTTCCAACAGTTTTTAGAATTTTTGTCTGTTTGTCTGTTTATCTGTTTGTCTGTTTATTTAAACGCGCATCACGTGAAAACGGCTGAACGGATTTTGATGCAAACTTTACTAATCTGTCGAAAAAATCCCCGGCCAGGTTATAGGCAATAAACATATAGGTATCTATATCTATATCTATACATATAATAAAGTTGTAGAAGGAAAAAAAAACTGTAAATTCGAGATATGAACTTAAAAATACTATAGGGGTCCTCAGAATGAGCAGCAGAACACGTTTCAACAACTTTTAGAGTTGGTGTCTGTTTGTCTGTTAAATTTTGTTTCTCCTCGCATCAATTGAAAACCACTGAACCAATCTTAATGCGGTATTCACTAAAACGTTTCAATAACCGGTGACCAGGTTTATATATAATAAAAAAATAAGATATGAAAATCAAAGGGGGGGGAAAAGAAGGGTCAAAGTTAGTATGGAAAAAAGTTACCGGATTGAGCTGGTCACTTGAAACTCTGTATAATTACTCTTCGTAACAAATAAAAGTACATTTATTTCAGGATTTCTCGATTAAAGTTAAAACAACTAAGAAATTATCGAATTAGCCCAATTGTAAGTAGGTACCTATTTCTTTAAAACCCTATTCGAGGGCCGTCGATTACTTTACGTGATTACAAATATCAAAATTTCATTCTCCGTTTATTACATAGAAAATTAAATTAAAGATTTTTTAAAATTCAATGTACAAAATGCTATAAAGAAGCAAAATAAATGATTCCAATTTGTTGTTGTAACAAATGCGACCCCATGATAATGTGACATCAAAGACAAGGACAACCATATCCCTCCTATAACTGGAGCGATCAAGACAAAAAAGCACGCGATCATTGATTAACGTTACAGAAGTGACGCTGTGATTGAAACTAACGGTGTCACGTTGTTGCTTGAAAATAGTGTTTTAATGGGTAATATCGGGGGTTAAAGTTCGAATATATATTTAAGACATTATTTCGAAAACCAAACTCCTATTTTTAACTTAGCTTGGGTTTTACAATTTTGATCAATAATTTATTCTCTTCTTTAGGTTCCGCAACATTATAGTAAAAAGAGAAACCTTACAATTTCCTCATTTCCATGTATAACATAGGTCACAAATATCAAATATAATTTTTTGAGTGTTACTTATTTATCAATCAGATTATGAAGTAAAAAAATAATTAACAGCAAACTTTTTTTGAATTAATGCATTTATTTCAGGATCATAGATTGTTAGTAATATTAAATCTTATTCTATATTAGTAATTATTGTCAAAATTGTAAAATTGATTTATTTTTTTCTCCTATGGCATCTGTCATGTGAGAATAAGAATAAGAACAAGAATAAATTTATTAAGAAAAAACAACAACAACATGGGACAGTCTTTGTACATTCTGTTTAGTTAGTCTATGTAAAAAGGAGCGGTGTCAGATTGATGTTGACAGCGTTGACGTATCCAGATTTTAACATTTTTCCGCCATTTTCAAGACCGAGACTAATTCAGTGCGTAAGTATATTATTTCTACGGCTGTTATTTAAATATTAGGGCAGTTATGATTTATGATCACTTGAAAAAATCTTGGTATTTTTAGATGGCGAATTTAGACAGATTCCATCTACCTACCGTTGATAACTAGGGGCACGCTGCCGGATAAAATAAATGCAAGTAAAATGTGGGTAGGTATATGAAAAAAATATATCACATGGTTGGGGCAATATGCGGCAGTACTACTTAAAATTGGCGAAGATCGTATAGCAAGAGGTAGGAACGATATTTGTGATTACATTAAAAAGCGAATTCTGTAATAAATATTGTACAAAACACAGATGATCTAAAAAATAACGTGTACCCAGATCTACAAACCAATAAAAAGAATAGAGAATGATTGTGTGAAAGGACAATATTAGCACCGAAAAACAAAATTAATGGGTAGGTAGATAAATAAAAAAAAATGGTCAAGCGCAAGTCGGACTCGCGCACTGGGGGCTCTGTATTTAAGATAATATGCTTGGTAACCGCAAAAGAAAATACTCATTTGGTTATGAACTTTATTTTCTATGAAATAAGGTTCATTTTGATTAGCCTAAATTTTAATACAGATTTTCAAAGTTTTTTTGATATTTCTCAAATACTGTGAATAATGAACACTTCACAGACATGCCAGACAGACAGACAACAAAGTCTCCCCATAAGGGTTCCTTTTTTATCATTTTGGTACGGAACCCTAAAAATATCACGTAGAAGGCGTACGAGTATCTCTCGAAAGACAATGTCATAGACACAGCAATAACTTACAGGTGTAATGTCGGCCTAAGGGCAATAATGATGTCTGGAATTGCTAAAGGAGAAAATGTTTTTATTCCCCGCATTCCTATAATTCCGATAGATTTACCATTTAACTTTAAAAGAGTGCTCTAAAAACAGCTATTGCCATAAGACCATAAGCAAAGCACAACGACAAACAGTATAAGTAGCCGGCGTACATTTTGAAGCAAACTGTTTTTCCCATGGGCAACTGTATATAACATGCTCACGAGTACCCAGCCCACTAAATCTACATGATCTAGCAAAAGATGGCAAAACAAAAAATATTGTAGGTATACAAAAATGTATTAACCTAGATGACGTTATCCAATTCAATTTCAATTTAAATGTGGAGCTCAATATTACATAAAAGATCATCCTGGCCTGGGAGGATGTTTAACTATAAAATTACTTAAAACACTTAACTGCGATAAACGAGTTCTACGCGGACGAAGTCGCGGGCAAAAGCTAGTGGGTATATAAAATTAAAAAAAATGCATCTGGTAATTTCGAAAAATATAAAGCGCGTCTTGTTGCCATGGGTTATCACAGGTTCATGGTGTAGATTATAAGGACACATTTTCACCAGTTGTGAGACCCAGTACCATGAGAATACTGTTTGATTTAGCTTGTCAATTTGATTTAAGCATGGACCACAGTGATGTAACCACAGCCTTTCTCAATGGAGAACTTGAGGAAACTATATACATGGAACAACCACCAGGTTTTAATAACAATAACAATGATAAGGTCTGTTTGTTGCAAAAAGGGATCTATGGTCTGAAGCAGGCAAGTAGAATTTGGAATAATAAAGTTAATAAAATACTATGTGAAAATGGGCTCTTACAGAGTAAATATGAACCATTCATTTATATAAGTAAAAATAAGAATAATTTATTAATTGTAGCACTGTACGTAAATGATTTTTACATTTTCTCTAACAACAGCTCGCTTGAAAATGAGGTGCTAAATGTATTACATAAAGAATTTAATTGCAAAAATCTAGCAAATAATATATTTAAAATTAAAATTAAAGGGTAGAGTTACATTTGATGTACTAACATCAAAACATACTAACATTGGGTGCATTTTGCTTCTATTTTTTTATGACTATAATCGTTGCGGGAATATTTTAAGACAAAAGGGTTGGTTGTGATTCACATTCATTGTGAATACACCTTTACACGGAATATAACGGAATATTTTTCTTGCTAACATATCGATAGTTCTGAGGAAGAGTGAGTGTGACATACGAATGGACATGGTGGGTTGTAGGGGTAAAAATATAATTAATTAGGAAATTATTATGAGGTTCATTTTACTAACTTAAATTATTGCATATTTTGTCTTTTTAGTCAAATTATTGACTAGATAGAATAAATATGTCTTGTTTAGAGTGAGTGTGAAAAAAAAAGGGAGAAAGTGCAATCTATTAATAATAAAAGAAAACATGGAGAGAGCAAGATATTCGCGGAAGCGGAAGCAGCCGGCTAGGTATGTGTCAGAAACTGAAATTGAACCCAACATTGGGGAAGAGATGTCACAACAATTGGACATAGAGACTGAATCGCCACAGGCTAAACGTACAAAGAAAAGAGAAATAAAACCTCAGAAGAAAGTCGGGGGCGTCAACCCAGCTTTAAGGTTGCTAATAAGAACGGTAAACACACTGTCTATTAAGTTAAACAAAATAAGCGAAGAAACACAAAATTCTAAACCAGGAAATGAGAAAAGAATACAGCAAGCAGCACTAGCAGATAGAGAAAAATGCGAGGGAAGCCATCGAGAATTAGGAGGTGCAGAAAATAATAGCTATAAAGATAATGCAGAAATTCAAGTTGAACCTAGAACAGAAATTGAGGACAAACTTTCAGAAGAGGTTCAACAACAAATTATTTATAATGTGAAGTGTCACAATATTGAAAAACCAAAATACAATGGGAGTACCTCTTATCATTCGGTTACGTTTTTAGAAGATTTGGAGAGTTATCTTCATAGGACAGCAAAATAATCAGTTGGATATCATTCAGGAATGTTTACAAGGAGAAGCCAGGGATTGGGCACGAATTTATAAAAGTAGATGGACCAATCTAGAAGACTTCAAGACAGATTTTCTAGCTGCTTTTTGGGAAGATTTAGAACTAAGCGAATTGCGCAGGTCTTTAGTGAGCGGAACATGGGATCGTCCACAAACACCGTCAATGCTAAATCACTATTTGAAAATTATAGGAAGGGCTCAGTGGGGTTATTATGAGATAGCTATGCAGTTCAGTTTACGCTGAGAGAAAAGGACAGACCTATATAACTGCTCTAGCTCTGTCCTTAACGCTCACCGTAAACTGAACAGCATAGCTATCTCATAATAACCCCCCAGATGTTGACATATAAAATACCAGAAAAACAACTGATTAATGATGTGATGAGACAATATCCAAAAATGTTCAAAACGTGTGGGCTACAGCTAATATAACGAGGATAATTGGAGCAGCTGAGTTTTTGAGAAAAATGGAAGACATTAGCAAACAAGAAGGCCATGTATATAAAGTTCCAGAAATTCCAAAAACAAACGAAAAAAGGAAGAAAGAACAAACAGAAGGAAATTATTGGGGAAAACCAGTGGGAGGAAATAAGAAGGCATATATTAATAATCGTAGTATTTATTTTGTAACACCTGAGGAAAATGTTATAGTAGAGTCAGAAGACAAGTATTTAAACTAAATGGGGCTGAAAATCCTGTCCTCGAATCAGCCTCAGACAAAGGGGACAAAGCATACAGAATAATGTTGAAAATGGGATGGGAACCGGGACAGACGATAGGTAAAAATAATAAGGGTTTAATAACGCCCATTTCAGGTATAGATTTAGTTAGAGGAGATAGGAAAGGAATAGGGTGTAATTTAAACGACACAGTTGACAATTATTCATTAGAAAATATAGTAGGTAGAAGTATTAAAATTAAAAGAAGAGCAAACTTTTTTACATTATAAAGAAATGGGGGAGTTGTTTGCAGTTTTTGAAGAAGACAAAAAATAATCGGAAAAGCAAAAATATTTTAGATTCGAAATTGAGTTGGGTATTTTAGATTTTGAGGTAAAGGGTCTGTTAGATACCGGAAGTGATATTACTTGCATTTCGGAAGAGTTTTAGGGGGAATTACAAATAAAATATAAAAAATTGCCATTTATGCCAATTAAACCCTTTCAAATTAAGACGACAGTAGGACATAATAGTGTAGATATTCGATATGTAGTGTTATTACCATTAAAGTTAAGGAAATATTTAAAGGAAACAGCGTTTGCCGTAGTTCCGGGGTTATCTCGAACTATGATACTTGGGTTAGATTGGATGAAAGAGAATACAATAAAAAATTATTTAGAAGGCAATATTAAAGGTTTGATAATAAAATGTGAGGGCGTAAAACAAATAATAGAATTCGCGAATAAAAATATAGAAAAATATGTAGAGGTAACAGAGGAAATTGGCGACATAAAAGATAAAGAACGTATAGAGAGTTACAGTGAAATCCAAATTGGAATAAAATTAAAGAATAAAGAGAGAAAGAAGTTCAATCTATTATTAGAAAAATATGAATGTTTGTTCACTTCAAGGTAAGGTAGAGCGAACTGTTATGAACATGAGATTAAGATGCAAGGTCATGTGCCAAACGTTAGGCGTACTTATCCAGTACCATATGCATATAGAGACAAGTTTGAAGAGAAGTTAAATGAAATGACTGAACAAGGAATTACTAGTAGGGCCTCAACACCATATTGCAGTCCAGTTACATTTACTTTGAAAAGGGATGGAACGATAAGGGTTCTTCTAGACGCTAGGGAGATTAACAAATATATGTTGGCGGAAACAGAAAAGCCTCCTCTGCAGCTTGATGTTATAATTTTTTTAATGGGGCCATGTTCATAAGTACTGTAGATTTGAATAACGCTTACTTCCAAATACCTATCTCAGAGAAAAGTAAAACGTATACAGGATTTACATTTAATGGAAAGTCTTACGTATACAATGTTTTACCGCAAGGGTTGAAAACTTCAGTAGGCAGTTTTAGTTGGGCAATAGATATTATATTGGGGCCGGAAGTAAAAGAGTTTTGTGTAAATTACCTGGATGATTTAGCCATAATTACTACGGGGACCTTGGATCAACATATAGATCATATAGATGTGGTGTTAGGGAAATAAAAGAAGGCAGGCTTAACTTATAATTTAAAAAAGTGTGCAATTCTTTGTAAAGAGGTTAAGATGCTAGGTTTTATAATATCCACGGATGGTCTCAACACAGACTCTGACAAAGTGAAAGCAATTCAACAGTTTCCAGTCCCGAAGAAATTAAAACAGGTTAGAGCCTTTTTAGGGTTGTGCAACTTTTATAGAAGATTTATTCCACAGTATTGCATGCATGCTCAACCAATGTATGAATTGTTAAAAAAAGGAGTAGCTTGGCATTGGGGAGAGAAAGAACAAAAGGTATTTGAAACGATTAAGGCGTTATTTGTGGGAACAATTAAATTAAACCATTCAGATCCAAAGGAACTATATTAGATATTTGCAAACATATAGCTCAGGAATAGGAATGGCGGGGGTATTATATCAACTAGACCAAAATGGAGAGGTTAAAGTGCTGGGGTTTCATAGTAAAGCGTTAAGAGGGGCGCAGTTAAATTGGACAGTCACAGAACAAGAATTTTATTCAGTTATTAATTGCCTGGAGAAATTTGAAACGTATTTGAGAGGATTAAGGTGATTATCCAATCTGATCATAAAGCTTGTTAAAAACTGGAAGCTATATAATGCCAGAGTAACTCGTTGGATAAATTATTTAGAGAATTTTCATTATGACATACAACATATAAAGGGATAATTGTAGTAGCCGATGTTTTATCGAGATACCTACCGGAAGGAGAATATTTACAAGAAGATAAAGTAAAATTACCAGAAATACATTATACAGAAAGTAAGGAAAACAAAGAGTCAAATCTGAAGTTGAGGAATAAGTCAACCTTACAAAAGAGAGATTACGAGTTAAAAGAGATAATAGACATTTTAGAAAATAACTTTTTTAGGAAACATAGGATGAGCAGGATCGCTAATAAATGTGTCATAGAAAATAATGCTCTGTATTTTACACCGGAGAGTACTACGAATCGAGTACCTACTATTCATACAGTCAATATTGAGAGATGAAATTATAAAACAGATACATTTAGAAATAGGACACCTGGGGGCGTATAAGGTAAAACAAGTAAAACAATTGCTCAAGTCTTGCCATATTTTTCAAATGGCAAAAAGTAATAAAACCAATAAAAACCATGTAGGACCTTGTCAGTCAATCGTCACAAAACAAATAGGAGAGTTAATTATGGCGGATTTGCATAGACCGTTACCTTCAAGGAAATTCGGAATGAAATTCATATTAGTAGTTCAGGACTCCTTTAGTAAATTTGAAAAGTTTTATAATCTTAGGAAGGCAACAGCTAAAGCGATAGTGCAAAAAATGAGTAATTTCTTTAAAATAATGAAGCCTAAGCAATTATGACAGAATATAATGGGACGCAATTTATAAGTAAAATTTGGAGAGACAATATGAAACGAGAAGGAATTAGAGTTGTTTTCACGACGATTCGTAACCCTCGGCCAAATCGTTCATTGAATGCAAAACGGACACATTACAAAATCAGTCAGTGTTGCATTTTATATTTAGAAGCTGTTGGTATAAGATTTTCAATGCAAGAGCAAATTATTTTGGAATGTGTCCGTTTTGTATTCAATGAGCGAAATATCACCGAGAGGACGAATCGCGAATTAGGCCGACTGTTTAGAACATACTGTCAAAGTAGTCATAAAAGTTGGGTTACGATTTTACCAAAATTAGAAAAATTATATAACTACACTTATCATGAGAGCACAGGATTCACGCCTTGCGAGATAGTATATGGGGAATCTACAAAATTAACGTTCGATAAAGAATTAGGGAATAGGAAAGAAGGTTATAACATTGACCAGATAAGGGAAAAAAAGCTAGACGTAAAAGGCGTCAGTTTAGATTTAATCGTAAATTTCGACTTATTAATTATCAAATTGGAGAATGGGTAAAAATAAAAAAATAAAAAAAAATCAAATGCTGATCAAAAATTGCAAAAAACCGTTGTATGCAGGTCCGTATGTTATCGCTTCCAATACTTATCATAATGTTTACATTTTGGTGGAACTCAAAACCAATAAAGAAAGAGGAAAATTTAATACCATTAATTTGTCAAGGTATTATAAGTAGAACATATGGAACCTTTGGCTGAGGTTGATTCGAAAAAAAAGTAGATAAGGTATTGATTAGACAAATTGTAGTTTAAATTCCATGATGAGTAAGTAGGATCTCTTAAATTTTTAGATAGAAAAAAAAGACTAGAGATAGAAAGTTAATGTAAGAAATGTAGTAGGCACATAAAATATTTTATTGTATAAATTTAGCATTAAGTTAGTTTAGATAAACTAATTAGAGTTAAGGAAACGTAGTATTGTATTAGTCAAATAATTAACAAATAAAGATTTTTGATTATATAACTTCCGAGTGGAAAGGGGGAGGCCTATCGATGATTATAAATTGATAGGATACTAGGAAATTGATAGGATACTAAAAAATTAGGAAATTTAACAGTTAATATGGTTAATAAATACAGAAATGTTTTCCTTGAGAATTAGTAATCATATTTAGAGGGGTGAGTTGGCGGCCTCTCATTAGGTTAAAAAAAAATGAAACGTTTTATACAAATCTAATATATTTAATCTGTAAAAGGAAAAGGGGAAAACTGGAGGAGTAATCAAGGTCGAGGCTGGTCAGGATGAGGTATCTGAAAATGTAAAAATAGATTAGTTGTGTATAAATATATATTTAAAAAAAGGTAAGTAAAGAGAGAAGATACTTACAAACGTTGGTAGAGAAAGGAGGCATAAATCAGAAAAGAAAGGATCGAAAGAAGGAGACGTAGAAGATCTGGGGCCATCCAATGAAATCTGGTATGATGCACAGAAACACAAAGGGAATAAGGGATTAATAAGAAAGTAATATTTACAAGACTAGTAGGTGACGTGTTTCATCAGAAAAAATAATAAGAGAAAACAAAGTCAAATTTCAAAGTAGAATAGCATAGGAACCTACTTTGTTCAGGTCGAAAGGGAAGTCAGGAATTTCGGGAGTAGATTGAGCCATAGCACTGTGGTCCCGTAGAAGGCCATAAGTTCAGATTGTTGGTATAGCCCAGCTATAATTTCTCTATGCCTAATTACTCACTAGTAGCCGTACATCCATAAACTATAAATAGTTTGCAAATTATTTGAAATAATCATGATAGGCCGCAGTGACCTGAGGTGGACGTTCAATTTTTAATTAAAATCAATTCGTGAAATCAAATAGCCGACCATCTGGCTGCCACCTCTGACGTAGGGACGTGTTGTTTTGCGGAACTGCGGAAAAACACAGGTGAGTCACCAACATCTGGCTCCCCTACGTCACACGCTCGGACCGATCAACAGCGGAATTTCCCCGCCGCCGGCCGGTAACTTTCCTTCCAGTACCTAGTCTCGGCCTCTCGCTTGCGGGGGGAGCCTTGGGACGGGGGAAAAGGGAGGGGAGTGGTGAGGCCGCGGTGCGTTATGGTCGCGTGAGTCACTGCCCCATCTTACGTCATCCTTTGTTTTATTTGGGTGGGTAGATTGTTTTTTCCGCAAATATATCTACCCTCCAAATTAACATTGTGTCCCACCCACCTTGTGCGAGTCCGCAAAGGTGGGGTAATTTGTAAAAGCCCTTTTTAGGGCTACCCCCATTATGCAGCCTGGATCCCGGAGTGATCCAACGGCGCGAAGGCAGACGCGCCCGCGGATCTTCCGCAACACCCGACGGATCCCGATCTCCAACGAGGACCGCACACATGTTGTGCGCGCCATCAACCTGCTGCGAGCGGCCGGTCAGGCAACACCGCCGACGACCGCTCCGAACACCCCGCCACCGGACGGCCAAGCTATTGCCGAGCTGGCCGTGCAGATGGCTGCCGGCGTGCCGCCTCAGCGCGACGCCCGCCTTGACCCAGGACGACCCCGGCGGATCCCGTCCCCGGGCCACTCTTGCGACCTGGAGTTCGCAAACTCCCCGGGCACTCAGCTCACGTTGAGCGAGATGCTCGCGGACGGCGCAGACGCTCCGCCTGTGCTGCGTGCTGCGTTCGCGCGGATCACCGCCGCTCGCGCCGCAGCCACTGCTGCTGCCGCCGCCGCCCCACCACCGGCCCACTCTGCCTCCAAACCTCGTGAGCAGCGCCCACAGACGGCGCGCGCGTCGTTTATACTGCCCAGCAGCCTCCCACGCCGCGGCACCGTGCCGCAAATGTCGCTGCAGCCCGACGACGCAGCGCCCCGCGATTCGCCCGAGGACGAGCCGCCGCGCCGCGCACCCGCGCGAGCTGCCGCCACTACCAGCCGCGCCTCGACATCCGCCACGCCCGCGCGCGTGGCCCGGACCACCTCCGCGAGCGCGCACGCGCCCGCGACCTCACCACCCTTCCGCGCTAGGCCGACCACCGCGCCTGTGCGCCTAAGTGCGCCGCCGCCACAGCCAAAGGCCGTCGCGCGGCCGCGAGTCGTGCCACGAACCACAGTGCCGCCTGCCGCTACCACTGCGTCCTCCACCGCAGTGACGCCGAGCAAAAAGCGGGCCGCCCAGACCCCGCCGGCGACATCCCAACAACCGCGCTCACTGCCCCGGCTCGATCTGTGTCCGATGGACACAACCGGGCCGTCACCACCATCTGCTCAACAGCTTCCACAGCTGCACTCTCCACCGCCGCCACTCTCTTTCGCCGCGGCAGCCGCCTCTCCGCCATCTCCTTCCGCAACAAGCGGTCAAGGACCGGCGACAGCAGCGCAGGCGCCCGGGAAAAAGACCCGCTACCCGCCGCTGGTTGTCCAGCGGATCGCAAACTGGGGTAAGCATTTCCGGGCCCTCAAGGGACTCCTGGGACGCGCCCCAAACGCCCGCCCGTTCAGAGACAGAGTACGTTTCTCCCCGGCAGGTGAGGAGGAGTTCCGTTTGGTACAGAGGTACCTCTCCGACCTGGAGAAGGAGGACTCCAGCTTGGAGTGGTACTCCTACTCCCTGCCCGCCGAGCGCAACCAAAAGGTGGCCATCAGGGGCTTGCCCGTGGACACCAGCCCCGACGACATCACCGACGACCTCACTTCCCAAGGCTTCGACGTGGAATACGTCAGGCCCATCAGAGCCCGCAGCGGCAGACCCGGGTGTATTTTTTACGCCCAGGTCACCAAGGCCATTTTCCGCGTCACGGAGGTCCTCTGCATGCCAGGGATCATCGTGGAGCCTTGGAGAGGTAAGCGAGGCATCGCGCAGTGCCACCGCTGCCAAAGTTTCGCCCACTCCTCTCACCACTGCCACCGCCCCATAGCCTGCGTGCGCTGTGGAGGCCCCCACGCTGCCAGCGACTGCCCACGGCCCCGAGAGGAGCCACCAACATGCGCGAACTGTGGCGGCGAGCACACCGCCAACAGCGCCAAATGCCCAGTCCTGCTGAGGGAGAACCGGAGGACTAAAAAGTCACCTCACCCTCCGAAGCCCACCAAGCAGGGCCCCGAGCCCACCACTACCCGAACCGTCGAGGCGGCGCAACACAGCGCCACCCTGATGGCCCCCGGGAACGACCCCAAGCAGCCAACCACCATCCGCCGCGGAAAGAGGCGCGGAGCCCGAAACCGTGGCCCGCAGCCCTCCGCGCAAGCTGCTACTAAATCCGCCACCACAACGCAAACCGACACCCCGGTGAGTACACTCCCGACCACAACAACTGAAGCCAACTACCAGAGAGAGGCGCTGATGGAGGGTTTCGCCGTGGTCCAGGAGGCCGTAAAGGCCAGACTGGACGGCAAACCCATGCCCGCAGCAGCCCTCAAATGGTTGGAGACATATTTCTCTGCGTAGGGACCAACACCTACCCCCCTCCACCGCGCAGCCTGCGCCTTCGGCGCCGGCTGCGCTCCAAGGACCCGGCCGTCTTCACGGCCGGCGCAGATTTCCCCGGTCGGGGGTCTTACGACCCGGCACCGGCTCCTCATCCCCCTTTTTGTATAAAAAGGGCCGGATTGAGATGACTTCGCGACCGAAATAATCATTACGTTTCGGACCTTCAAAGTGAACGCATCTGCCACTCCTAATTAGCGTTATCAGTAAGTCGTTAAAGTGAAAGTTTGTTTATGACATATATCTCAGGATTGTTTGTGTATTAATCTTTTACATCATTATGGAAGTTGTTAACAAAGGTATGTGACGGCGGCATCATCGTGACGTGTTAAATTGAGGATATCGTAGGTTATTGTAATTTATATTGCCGCTTTTCTCTCCGTTGCCGGACCTTATTCTTATATCAGAAGTGGGATCCAGTTCCACTGCAAGCTTCGGCCGACTATCATAACCTTCAGTTGGGCCACCGCTTGCCCATCCGCTTCAGGAAAAAGGGCGACAGTCCAGCCAGCAGCTACGGGGTTCCCAACAACGTTAGCAAGCAAAGTCAACGTATGTACTGATAATGCACTTTTCAAACTTTTCCTTTTGTCTTTGATTATGGTGCCGAGTATAGTCTTATAAAAAGACTAGAGGACGCCCGCGACTTCATACGCTTAAAGTTGGTTTCCCGCTACTCTCCCCATTTTTTCCCGTTGGGGGTCGATTTTCGCAAAGTCCTTTCTTAGTGCTCACTTACATCATTAAAGGAGCCCCTGTACCAAATTTCAAGTTTCTAGGTATACCTAGTAGTTTCGGCTGTGCGTTCATATATAAGTCAGTAAGTCAGGTTTGATTTTTATATATAGATAGAAGATGACATAATACTGCTCACCTCTTAACAAAATTAAGAATAACAAAGAAAAAATTAAAAGGTAGTAATTTAATGTGTGAATTACGTATCTAGCAGTAGTAAAAGCCGTAGAACAGTTAGGGGATTAATTGCATGGCCGAAAATTCACTAAGTACTCACCGATTGTAATGCTTTAAAGGTCACACTCTAAAAGGAGAGCTGAGACCACGTTTTCATAGATAGTGGGCTATTTTGCAATCGTATGTCTTCAAAATTGTTTATAAAGATGGGAAATCAATAGCTCGCGCAGATTGTCTATTGCAGAATCCCATTAGTACGAATCCAAATCCTGTGATTTGTAAGAATGTTATTATTTTCGGAATTAAAGAAAGCTTAGCTGACCGTAAAGCAGTATCGCGATTCTGAATTTATATGGGTTTCCTAGCATGTCCAAATATGTAAAAAAAAAAAGAACACAGATTCTTGTGTCATACCTTGTCTTATTGGTTGGGTCCTTAGGTATACACTTCAACCCTACGGGATCTTTCATGTAATTAAGTACCCCTCTTTTTGTTTAGCGCTTAATCCAATGCAGTCTCCACCCCTTCCAGAAAGCGGATAGTGGAATGCAATGGCAGTGCGTTGAAATCGTTTGGTTCTGGGTAGTCACAACCAAGGATGTTCATTCTTACTCCGGCGAAGACATCACATTTACACAATTAGTGTTTCATTGTTTCCACCTCTTCGCCGCACATTACACTATCTGTGTTATCATAAAGGCCCATCTTTGCTAGGAGATGTTTACTAAAACTAGGAATTGGGACTTAATCGCGTAAACATATAGGTACCTCGATGTTTTGACTGTGTTACAACAGCCGTGATCACGAGAAGACGAGATTCAATAGTTTTAGTATGTGTGAAAATTGTGTTAGTTTAAAGAAGTTGTCCTCTGCTGAGTTTCCAAAGTTTTTTGGCCTAGCTCTGGTCAACTCTTTCTATGAAGAGCTTTTCATGCCCTAAGCCTACCGTGGTTTTCCTATCTTTCTGGTGGTGTTCTTGGACGTTATTGTTCAGGGCTGCTTTTTTTGGTGCCCAGTGAGGGTGCCACAAATAGTTCAGGTCCGATGTATGCGTCATTGGACCCTTCCCTTGCCAGCTCGTCCGCGGCTTCATTTCCGGGACAACCTTCGTGTCCTGTAATCCACATCAGTTCACTTATTTTGTGCTTACCAAGCTTGTTTAAGGCTTGGATTCCATTGTAGGCTAGTCTCGAGTCTACTTTAGGAGCTGTCAGTGCCTTAAATCGTTTGTGTCTAATGAAAAGCATCTAAGGGCCCATCTGGTTCTCGCCTATACATGCAATTCCTAAGCCTCCTATTCCGTGGCATACTTCGCATATGGATTTATCCAGAAAATCTAGTTTTGAACGCGTCCAATGCAATTCGAGTTTTGCAACATGCGGTCGTCTTTTCGGAGCCCCACAACGTAGCTGATTAGTCTGATTACGGACGTTCTTACGACAATTCCGATTTCAAAGTATTTGCAGGCAAGGAATTACATGTTATCGCAGGTTATACAGGTTCCTATAAAGCAAACGAATTGTTGCGTTATACGGATACTTAATTATTTTTTCTAAACTTTTGTTGACAGCAGTACAGACGGTTCATGGCAGGAAAACTTAGGATACATTCAATTAGCCCTTAATAGTACGCGTTGTAGAGTAACAAGATTTTACTCCATTATAATTCAGGGTAATAGGGAACATTCATTACTTGTTTCACGGGTTCAACTAAAACTGATTCATGTAACAAACAGTTGAGAAAAATATTTAATTTTCTTTGAATAGTTAAAAAATAACCAAGATATAAGCCAACAAATATATTTCCTATCTCTTTCTAGCAAAACAGTATTTTAGGATCTGTTAAATGACATCACAGTGCATATCGGATCTCTCTGTCTATTCATTATAACTATTAATTAGCAGTTTAAAATTCTTGTATCATCTATATTTCTTGGCCGATTTTAATTTTAATTTCACTTTTGGTGATCTCTTTTACGGTATTTTAATATTTTGTTGAGAAATGCGATTTAAAAAAAAAACCATCCATATTCCCTTTTCATTAAAAAATATCAAGAATATCAATGAATGCTCAGGATACAACGAGGCCAGATCTCGAAACAGCTGGCTCATAAGACTCCAGTAGCATTTAGTAAGCATCTCAAAGTGATACCCTTCGGTTCAATAGCAGTAGAACTAGACTCAGACCCTTCGCAGTAGGCGATTTTGTATTATATAGTAAATATAAAAGCTGTTACGATTATCAGTGTTAGATAACGACCGTTATGAATTACGACATAACTACTAATGGTTAAAATAGAGTCTTTAAGTACCTACCCCCACGAAAATTTACGGGAAGTGCCACGCGGGTTAACCGGTTAAGTGGAAATAGCCTAATGTACTAATGATGACGTGACGGCGGAAGGTCAATATGATAATTTTGCTCTTCATGAAACTGCTTGTAATAGTGACGGTAAAGAAACTATGTCTGTGATCCGTCCATACGTGGCCGACGTAATTCACGTACTTGTAATTGATGGTTAGGATACACTGTCTTATTTGCCAGATACTGCTTATATTGTTAAAGAAGCAATTGTACATACTAAGTTATGTTGAGTACAGTTAGTGTTGAGTTGCAGGCTTTGAGTGTTACTTGTAAGTTTATGTTGTTATACCTACTTTTTGTGTCTGTAATTTGTTACTGTACCTTTTCCAATAAAATAAAATAAAATAAATAAAATAAGCTATAGGGACCATTGTAGGTCCGGCCTAGCCAATTTTAGTCTTAGTAAATCCGGTCCAATATAACTGAAGGGATTGGTTCTAATAATCCGGGCCAGTTAATTGTAGAAGGGATTAAAAAAAATATATCCGGTCCAGCTATGGAGCTGAAGGGATTCCAAAAAAAAAAACCGGTCCAGCTTTGAAGCTGAAGGGATTCCGAAAATCTGGTCCAGCTATGGAGCTGAAGGGATTCGGAAAATCTGGTCCAGCTATGGAGCTGAAGGGATTAGGAAAATCCGGTCCGGCTATGGTGCTGAAGGGATTCTGAAGGGTCAGTATATGACCGGACCAGAACTGAAGGGCATATGAGCCGGTCCAGTACAGATACGAAAAATTTAGTTCGTCAGGATGATCGAACATTAATTATTGTGTTTCATTCTCAAATTGAACTCTGTGGTACGACGCGCACGAGGACGTGCGCATGTCAGCATGGCCGTGACGGCGGCATCATCGTGACGTGTTAAATTGAGGATATCTTATGTAGCAACTTGATGTAAACAGCACCGGCAAATGGTTCGAGCGCATCACGCCACCCTGCACCTGCTGAACTTGTAAACAGCACGTGCAGCGATTCAGGTGGTCACGCCACGCCGCCCCCCCCCCCCCTACTACGAAGTTATTCTGCTGTAGATATAAAAGTCCAGTCTCTTTGACGGAGGAGCATTCGAGACTTAGACACGAAGCAGTGCACAGGCTGAGTGGCTCTTGAAATATCCTCATAAATTAATTGTCAGTGCAGAGTGTACCTTTCAAAGATACAATAAAGTTATTGTAATTTATATTGCCGCTTTTCTCTCCGTTGCCGGACCTTATTCTTATATATGTATTATTATTATATGTACTATTTCATTACATTTTTTATAATAATATTAAATTGATTGAGGTCTACGTGACGCTTAATTGCAAACAAAGTATTTGTGTACTGTGTACGTTCACGTAAGGTTTTAACTATGTTGGCATAATAATCTAAAGAAGACTCTATATCTATTAGAATGCTCAGAAAGGCTAGATTATTATTTCATATTGTCTACTGGCCGATTTTTGCCGGACCCTTGTCCAGAAGCCTTCTACGGAACTCGTAGCAGTGCTACGAGATAGCTCCCCCGTAGAGAACTATCAACATCCCTCCTTAATACATGCTCTTTTCATTTCAGGTACTTTTATTCTTTGCAAATTTGCAAGAATGCATATATTTGAGTTGTGGTACCTTGCTCCTGGTTCGCAAACTGAGAAATCAAGCCACGTACTTAAGTTACTTCTTCAAAATATTTCGCCGGAGGATGTTGAAAACGTTGATATTGGGGATCTACAAAATTGCATTAAATATATTTGCAAGCAACTGTGGACATATTGGAATAAAGTCAATAGAACCCGGAGACACTTCAACGTGAATTTGAGACAAAGTTAGGATTGATCGTTAACAAACCATGTAGTGGCGGAAGTGGTACATCAAACTACGGTAACACGGCACGTAGGTTTTTTAATAATTCCGCTCTTTCAGCTGCAATTACTGGCATCAGAAAGGATTTCATTGATAGGTGCGGCACAATTTTGAACTTTTTAAACTCTGGTTATAAAATTAATTCAGATAGGTTTAAGATTTATGCTTTAGATACGGCTCGGCAGCTTGTTCATGAATATCCGTGGTACAATTTACCGGCTTCTGTACATAAAGTCCTTATTCATGGGTCTGAAGTTATCGACCACATATTTTTATCTATAGGACAGCTTTCAGAAGAAGCTGCCGAGGCCACCAATAAAAATATAAAATCATTCAGACTAAATAACACGAGGAAGATGTCACGCGTCTTGACGAATACGGATCTCATAAATCGTCTTTTGTTAAACTCAGACTCACTAATTACGAGTCAAAGAAAGCTACCTAGAAAGAAAAAAACTGTTTTGTCTTACTCTGTTCTTGGTTTTTTAGATGTCTAGAGTAAATTAAACAGTAATTATTAATTGTAACATAGTTTAATTTAAGTATTTTTAAGATGACAACTCATAACGTGCAATTTTTATGTTTCATTAATAGCACGGTTACGAAGCAACTTTGTTACTATATTTTTGTAGAAAATGTATACTGCTTTAATATTGTAAATAATGAACATGTATTCAGTTTTGTTTTTTTGATAGCTTTTTTCATTAATATTCATTATTTGTATTTTTTATAAAGGATTGAAATAGAGTGAATTTGCTATAATTTTAGATCATTTTCGGTTTTTTATTAGACCAAATAATAATACGTTATATATAAAACTATATAATATATAATATACTTATAGACTGGCAACCCTAGCCAAAGAAACACGCACGTAAACAGCTCTTCAATTTTAAATTGATAACAACAAACAAAAACATCTTATAATAGTGTCACTGTGCTGAGAGGTTATAAGAAGAAACTTAGTTTGTAACTATCATTGAAAAACACACAGCAGTTACACGGGTTCACGTAAAAACAAGGACTTCGGTAAGAAGATTTTTACCGTTTATATTTAAATTGCACCAAGAACTTAAAACAAACTTAAATTAATCCGTTAAACTGTAAATAATAACGGGATCACGATAACCTCTGTACAGCTGATTGGATGTTCTGTGTCAGGTTGACAATCCTGTCTTGTTGCCAACATTATAAGCAGAATTTAAGTGTTGCCAGCACAAAACTGCATTTAGAATTAAATATACTTAAGTCGATTGCAAAATAAACGTATAATAATAATGTCTTCTAAGACAAAGAAAATTATATGCGTTAAATGAAATAATGAGATTAAGACACAAGAGTACCTAAAATGTCAGCATTGCGCTAACTTTTATGACGTAAATTGCACCTCTAACGTCACCTTCAATTCGCATTAATGACGAAGGAAAGCAAACTTACGTGGAAATGTTTAAAATGTCGTAATATAAGTGAAAATACAGCACGGAAGAATTCTCCGGCTACACAAAATCCGACTAGCGACGTGTATCTACAAGCGAAATTAAAACTAATGCCCAAATACGCGATATACATGAAAACGTCACTTTCCGTAAAAGTAAAGTCACTAAACAATGTTCTCCTAAAGAACTCTCTCTTCAGTCTGACCTGGACTATGACTCTGAAGAATCTGCCGATGACACCGCTCAAAGTCTTCCAAACATGTCAACTGTTGAAGACCTCCAGGTTTCAGAGTTTAAATCTGAAATAGCTAGATTATCAATAGAGTTAGCTAGTGCTCATCAAGAAATTGAACGGGAATTTAGTTCTGATGACTAAAAATCTAGAGGAGAAGGAAAGGAAAATCGAACTGTACAGAAAACTGCTCGGAGATGGTGGTTTGTTCTTAAAACCGACTCCCACAAAAAAGTCTTTGAAAAGACAGAACCTTTCAAAATGTACTTCCGATACTCTTTTTACTTGTTCACCATCAACTCCGTCAGAAAATATGCAGGCAGAGGTTTTCTTTACACCTGAGCCAATATCAAGAGAAGAGATAGAAGATGGATCTGGCATAGCGAATAACGAAGATGAAGCTGACACCGATGTATGTTGCAGCGCTGATACTCCAGCCCAGATTCAAATTCAAATTCCAAAGGCAAAAGAAAGTCTTCTTCCAATGTATCAGCCAATATCGAGAGATGAAAGAAAGGATGCAGAGGAAAGAAACGATGCTAAAGATTTTTGCAAGATCGGCACTCCGGTCCAGATTTCAAAGGTAAAAGAAAATCAACCTGCCGAACACGAAACAAATAACGATGCTAGAGCGGATCTGACAAAGCAAAGGCGGAAGATATTTATTCTTTCGAACGAGAAATGTGTCTTTCTAAGAAGATTCTTACAAAATCATCTGGGAACGTCGCATATTGTCACTTCCTTTGTAAAGACTGATGCCTCTTCTGACAAACTGCTAGAATCTTTCTTAAGCATCTGCAAAAATTTTGACAAGCGTGATTGTGTCATCTTTATTTGTGGTCAAAATAATAAAAAAATAATGAAACTACAAGCATCATTATACTATTATATTGAGAATTTGTCTCATACAAACGTTCTGCTAAGTGACATTTCCTCTTGTAAATACCATAATGTCGTCCATATAAGAGATATGTTAAAGATGTTGTGTACAGAATTCAAACATCATTCTCAATTTGCGCACTTTGATAAGAATATTAAATTAAACAACTCCAAAATAAATTTAACTCATTCTCTGTTACGCCGTATTCAAAGTCTAAACTATAAATATGATTATTATTCTTTTGTAGAAAAGAACCCAGAGTCCTATTACGAAACTAATGATAAGGTTAAATTTGCAAGCGTGGAAACCCAAACTGAATGGGACACTCTGTACGAAGAAAAATCGGTTTCTGACATCAAACAAGGGGATCAATTAGGAGAAAATATACAGACACAGTTTTTTCGGCTGTAAAGATTGCACTTTTTCTGGTTTTCACCAGAATGTTCAAGGTTTAAAAACTAAAATAAATGAATTAGTGATTCTATATGCTTCCGTTAATATGGATGTAATTTGCTGCACTGAAACATTCCTATAAATAATATATATCCCAAGTTACTTTTTCCAATAATTACAATAATTCTGATCCTAACATTGCATATGAATCATTTATTCACATTTTTAAATTAATTTACGATTTGACTATACCGGTGGAAATAACAAAAAAAACGTATAAAAAATATCCAATTTGGAAAACTAAAGGAATAATAAAAGCAAGTAAAATAAAGCGTCAAATGCACTTGGCATTACAGAATAACAAAAATAAATTTAACAAAATTGACTACAAAAAATATTGTAAACTATTTAAGAATGTAATTCGTAGGTCTAAAATTATTTATAGTGATAAATATATAAAACATAGTGCAAATAAGTCTAAAGCTACCTGGGCATTAATCAAACAATACACCACGGCTACTAATTCTATGAAAACAACGATTGAAAGCTTAAAAGTGGACGAAATAAGCATATATAAAGCATCAAGTATCGCAAAACTATTTAACGAATACTACATTAACCAAAATGTGGCTAGTGTCAAATGTGACAAATTTAAATTAAACACGGAAAAAAATGTAACAGTATTTTTTTAAGCCCTGTTGGCATTAGTGAGCTAAAAAATATTGTAGGGTCGCTAAGAAATAAAAAAAGCGTTGGGCATGATGGTACACCGATACAAATAATTAAAGCAAGTATAAACTTCATCGCAGAACCCCTTACATTTATTATTAATTTAGTCCTTGAGACGGGAACCTTTTTTGAAGACCTAAAAAAAGCTTTAATCAGGCCCATACATAAAAAAGGTGCAAAAGACGATATTACTAATTATAGACCAATAGCTTTACTTCCTAGCTTTGCAAAAATGTTTGAAAAGGTAATTTATAAAAAACTGTTAGGGTTTTTTGAGTCTAACCATATTCTTAGTCCAAAACAATTCTGTTTTCAAAAAGGTAAATCTACCTCATTGGCCATTTTCAATATCTTTATGCACATTTGGGACGAGATCAATGAGAAAAGGCCTTACATTGGACTATTTTTAGATATGTCCAAAGCCTTTGACTGCGTTGTTCATGAAACTGTTCTGTGTCAA
This sequence comes from Acleris cristana, assembly GCA_948252455.1. NCBI lineage: Eukaryota > Metazoa > Arthropoda > Insecta > Lepidoptera > Tortricidae > Acleris > Acleris cristana. The sequence goes on along the minus strand of OX411771.1, from coordinate 20,346,248 downwards.
TTGGAAAATGTAGGTATAAGAGGTGTTGCCCTTAAACTAATAAAAAACTATTTATGCAATAGAGAGCAAGCAACAGTTATTGATAGTTACAATAACACTGAGAAAACAGTAGAACAAGAGCAATCTGAGTTTAAAACTGTTCATGTTGGAGTGCCACAGGGTAGTGTACTAGGGCCACTCATTTTCTTAATATATATTAATAAGCTACCCAAAATTGTAAGCGATTTGTGTGTGCTATTTGTAGATGATGCCACAATCCTATTCTCAGGTGCAAAAGCAAACGAGTCACACATCAATCACACTTTAAGCAATGTTATTCCTTGGCTCAATACACTCAACCTAAAAGTTTACATAAGTAAAACAAAACTTTTGCAGTTTAGAAATTACAGAACTCTTCCAATTAATCTACAAGTTTCACAGGCAGGGGTCAACGTTGAGCAAGTAAATAATGCTAATTTTTTGGGGGTTAAAATAGACTGCCACTTAAATTGGAAGTTGCATATTGTTGAATTAAACAGTAAAATTTCGAAGGCATGTTATGCTTTGTCCATTGTATCTGCAACCTGTTCCGAAGAAATTACTAGAAATGCTTACTATGGTAATGTGTATTCCTTACTTATTTATCGTATCATCTTCTGGGGGGACTCTGTTGATATTCTATCTACATTTAGACTTCAAAAAAAGTGTCTGCGCGCCATCTACCGTCTACACAGTAGACATTCTCTCCGTAATGTGTTTAAAGAAAAGCGATTGCTAACCCTAACTGGCATATACATTTTGGAGCTCTGTTTATTTGTAAAGCGTAACGATGAGTTCTTTACTAAGAAGTCATCTTTCCGAAGTAATCTGCGTAGTCACTATAAATATAATTATGTAATTCCTAGAGCCTAATAAGCATCATAATAAGCTTGTTTACAAAAGCACTTTTATTGCTGCGATGCGAGTTTTCAATGAGCTACCTGTATGTTTAAAAGAACTAGAGGGTAACCAATTTAAAACTTGTCTCAAGAATTGGCTCATTGAAAAAGCGTTCTGTGAGGTAAAGGAATTCTTCGCCCAATGAGAAATATTGTATCTCACTTGTGTAAATAAATATATATATATTTTTACATTTTTAAATTTGAGTTATGTTGTGCACGCGCTGAATGAATCAGTAATTTCAAACAGGATTAATTTAATAATTTAGCATAAGTATCCTTATTTTTATATTGTACGTCCGAAATGGATAAACTGTTGAGACTTATTTCTTGTTATCATCTTAGTATGTACACAGTTATACAATAAATGATATTTCTTTTTCTATTTCTATTTCTATACTTTTGGAGAAACCGAATTTTGACACTTTCTCCATACAAGCTGAACCACAGTGCATAGGATCGGTTTGAGGGTGGAACAGTTCGGGAAATAGCTGAAAAAAGAAAACAGGTATTATAAAAAAATAATAAAATTAGGGAGAATGTCCAAGTAAGAGCTAATTTAACAGATAAGGAAAATATCTAATCTCTGGTCCACCACTAAACAAATGTGGAATAAAAAAAAAAGATAATTAATTAATTATTATGCATTTTGGTTATGTTATCAATTTAATTGTTGTAATATAATAGGAAAATAATGAGGAGAACATAATTTACATCTTAAATGTAGGGTGAAGAGGTCAAGGTTGGTTTGGGGCCAGGAGCTGGGAGATTTTGGAGAATAATGGGATTGAGCTGTAATTCAAAATAAAAATAATATTAGTTAAACAATCATAAGATTACCAATTACTAAGGGAATAAGTTAATTAGATTCATCAAAGATAAACAATTGACTCACAACTATTGTGGGATTGGTATTGGTTGAAGTAGTAACCTTTGTAGGTATAGCTTTGTGTTACTGTAATATAAAAGAAATACTTTAAAATTTAAAATATTAGGTTACAATTGAACAAAGTTAAAAATCTAATAACAACTTACCGGAGTTTTTATTCTGCGTAGGCGTGTTTGAAAATTAGTGATAAGTCTCTTTAATTTAAAAACCGTAATTGGAATGTAGGAAGCTTGGTTATATTTGATTAAGAGTTGCTGTCGGAGGATCTTTTTGTAGGGAAAATTAAAGAAGTTAGCATCTAAAGGATCGTATAGGGAGGGAAATTCATTTTTGAAAGGTGTGGTTAGGAAGCATGTTGGGGGAATTGAAGGGGATTTTAGTTTACAGGACACAAAAGAGCAAAAACGTTGAACAAGAAAGAAAAAGCGGTTAAAATGCGTAAACAAGTTCAAATTGAACAAAAAAATAAAAATCCCGACTGCAATAAAAAAAAACAACTGAAAAGCGAAACACAAGCTTTATAATCTATAGAACATTGTAAGAGTAATGTACTTATTGATATTAATAACAATTTAAATTTAACTTGAATATTGGAAAAGGTGTTCCAGGCAGGGACAAGATCAATAAGAACATTACTCTTACAATGTTCTATAGATTATAGAGCTTGTGTTTCGCTTTTCAGTTGATTTTTTTTATTGCAGTCGGGTTTTTTTTTTTTTTTTAATAATTTAATTTATTTCACTCTTTTTAGTTTTTATTAATTTATAATGTAATTTTTTGTTCAAATTTTATAAGTATCTACGGAGACCATTTTGTAATTTTTGGTTTGTCCTATAAGTACTTGAATGCAAATATAATGTACTTTAAACCATTGACGGGCAACGGGAATATAATTTCTCAACATAATTTGAACTTAACAACTATAATAACATTGTGTTACTTTAATGTTGTACATTATTACAGACGGGGACAAATTAAAATATAGTCCCTGTCAGTAATAATCCCGTTGCCCTTCAATGGTTTAAAGTACATTATATTTAAATTTTTTGACATTAATAATAGTCATGTTTTTGCAGTCGGGTTTTGTTTTTTAATAATTAAGTTTATTTTAAACTTTTTAGTTTTGTTATGACGAAATATTTTAAGTATTTTATAAATTGCGTAAGCGGTCCAATTCTTTAACTCCTTAATTTTGCCTTTACCACGTAAAGAATCATGTTTTGAGGTAACTCACAGAAACTAAATATGCGCCACAAATTTATTTCAGCAGACAATATTTGGGGCTGACGGAAGCAATAAGATCCTCCAGAAACCTTACACAATGGAGGCAATTGCATAAGATCTCCATAAAGAAGAATGTTAACTCCACCAAAAAGAGCCTCATTTTGTTTATATTGCTGTAGTCGCAAGTGAAGGAGCAGTAAAAACAACGCTTTTTCCACGATTCTCGTGAGCCAAACGATGTATTTGTTCGACGATTAATTTTAATACAAAAAAAAACCACTTTCTGCATCACCTGTTACAAATACAAGCAAATGCTCATCCGTATCATCGTGGAGTAATTTATTTGCAACTTTATTAAAAAGTTGACGCTGTTGGATATTCAACGATGTAACAGCAGCCTGATACTGCTGGTCTGGCATTGCAATATCACATGGCACCTTTTCGAAATCAGCGATATACTCATCTTCATCAAGTAAACGTTCTATAGGATCGATCATCAAGTTTCTTTCTGCGTCCTGCTGAATGGATTCTGCAGCCAGGTTTTCTGCTACTACTCGACTTATAGCTTGTTGGATTTCGATCTCCCAATAAGCAAACTCTTCAACGTTATTGTCTTCTTGCAGAGGTCGTAATTGACTTTGTTTCACATAAAAAGCATCCTTTGCAGTATCAAAACCATCTAGTAACTCACTTTTAGCTCTAAATGAAATCAGAGAATAGTAATAGGCCTCCGATTTTGATGCTAGCGTATAATAGCGCGTGCGCAAAATGGCTGGACGTTTCCGTTTTTTCATCCGACCTGCATTATCTAGTAATATAATGTATTGTTGTTGATAATCTGAGTTTTCTTGTTCATTGTCATAAGCATCCATATCTTGTTCATCATCATCAATGTCATTCCAATGTGAAGTAACAACGTCATACCAAATGGCAAACTCTCCTAAACTAAGATTTTCCAGATTACGAGGCCTGCAAACATATCTATCAATAATATTTTAAAAAGGTTCCGAAGAATCGCTGTCAACTCTAAGCATACGATACCTCTCTTCTGGAATACATGTATTAACAAAAACACATTTACGTAAACTGTCTCTTAGTTTCAGATGACATAATCGGAAAGCGCATTCACAAGCTGAAACTTCACGATGGGTTAAAATAGCATTTTGTATCGCAAAGATCTGTTTTCCAAAATCACCTCCATGCTCTCGTACTCTTGAAATAGCTTCTCTTATTGATCTTGTAATTTTGGCTGGCTCCGACTTCGAAATATACTAGCAATACCGAGAGCCAAACCGCATGGTTGAATATCTATGTTAGCAGACCACATTTTTAATATTTCGGGATTGTATAGATTAATCATAGTCTCTGATTGTTTTCTTTTCAAAATATAAAATTTACCTTTATTTCTGGCAGTTTGTTACTCGTCTAAAATTCTTGTCTCATTTGAGACTGGACTTGGGAAAGCAAATCTACATGTTGTATTATTTTTAAAACATGTGTGAGTATGTCGGTGTCTTTGTAATTTTGTAACCAAATCATGCATTTGTTTATGTTCTTCTGAATCTGGTACGTTACAGGTGACTACTTGATCAAGTAGTTCTACTCCTTCTGGGCTATAAAAGGCAGGCATTTGTTCGCACCACACAACCATATGTACGTGAGGATTGCCACGTAACTGGAACTCTATGCGCCACCAAAAATCTACAATGCATCACCCTAGTAACGGATTTTCTTTCTGTTTGAGTCGTTGAAATAAAGCATGTATACGGAGCATGAACTGTCTAGATAGTGTGATTGGATACTGTTTGACCAAGTGTAATTTTTCTGAAAAAGTGATTTTCTCTACAGAAACTTCAGCTCGACTATCAGCAATTAAAAGGGCTTTCAAGACATCGGGCCAATTTAAATCATTACACGATAATGTTAAATAACAGTGTGGAGGCCCTAAGTTCTTTACCATGGCAAAAAGATCCGTATATGCTTTGTGCCAATATGACGAAGTACCACGAATATTGCGCATCACCAAATGTACATTTTGTACTACATCGTTTGGTTGTGCACCATTCTGTCGGAGCTTTGCACATACTGATACATTTTGCTGAGCTTTATAAAGCTCAAAAACTGAAAGCACATAGAATAGATACTCGTTATTTTGAAATCTTTTCTCATTACTCATTATCCTTGTCTGATAGTAATCAAACGGCGTGATAGAAACTGGTCTGTTTTCTCTAAGGCCATTCTTTCCTTCTGGGTATAACTTCACCCCTGCGAGTTCTTCAGCTCTTTGCTCCCTGAAAACGCTTATAGGCGGCGCAGTCTTCCGTTTTAAATTATGGGTATGATATCATTTTCTACGCCATTATCACTTATAACTTCATTTAAAGCCGGTACGGTCGAATCGATTGGCATAAGTGATGTGATTACTACTTGGCCATCATAAATATGCCCGTTGAAGTCAGTTTCTGTAGCAGTTTCATTAATTACATTGTCATGTATATTAAAAGATTCAACGAACTGGCTTCTTTCCATTGTAACATTGACAGCTGTTACAGAATATTGCAAGTTTCGTCGGTTGCGTACGCCTTACACTACAGTGAGGTGGTGGCATAGACTCTCACTGCTTATGAACTTCATGACTATCGCTGTTCCATTCCTATAAGCGTTGTGTCCCTTAGGGCCCCGAGCATGAGAATCAAACAAATAGTACTCGTGGTTTAAATGCATGACTGCAACGGAAATCTGAGTTTCACACGTAACAATTCCGTTATTATGCGTTAAGTAAAAATGTCTAATCCTGCAATCAGTCCATTAAAGTAACCTTCTATTATATCAAAAGGTGCACTGGAATTTATTATACCAATAGTTATATCAGCTTGTATATCTAAATTGAACCTTGTACCAGCAATGCACATTGACGGCAATAGCTCTTCAGTATTCAGGTATTGTGGCTCGTTAGACAAGCTTGATAAACACTGGATAAAATATGTGTTTCCTGCTAAAAGGATACTATCTACCTCAGACGTATTCCACTGTGATATTGACTGTACTTTTGAATAAACAATAGATGTCGCAGCCATGGCTGTGCACTGTCGTCCGCTCATGTTACCAAATCTTTAATTGCCTCGATGGAAGGTTCCATGTAAAATGTGTTTTTCATTATTTATTTGTTTAAAATGGTTTTGAGGGGTTTCAATGACATTAATTTCACTCCGAGGTTCTGTTAACGTAATGGCTTGTAATACACTTTGATGCAGTTCTTCTTCACTAATATTAAAATTAATATATACACTCCTATACAAATGATTGTTTTGAACTAGCCATAAGAGTGCTTTTTTAATTCTTTCTATGTTTACATTATACCTCTTATTGCCGGTTATATTCTCTAGACTTTCTGTCACAATAGCAAAACCCATATCTGCTCCAGCTAATGGAATCTGTTCGGCTACCTCTTCAACTTGCTGGGAAAACAGTATGGCCTGTCTTTTAACCCTTGTTGACCGAAGCGACCACCTAAACGCAATACTTTAATAAATGATTTTATTCGCGAAATCAATCTCAATTCAATTTCGGAAAGACAAGCAAGCTCCTGCGGGATCGGAGAAACGGTCATGTTGTTCCAAAATGCGTTTGAAGGGCATTGATTTTTTGTCAGCTTGGTGGAACATCTGTAACAGCAAATGATTCGTTGGGGTGTGTCAGTAGGTAGAACTGTAATATTAGCACTAACGTTAAAATTACGACATTGTTTTGGATATAGTAATTTCGTGCAAACGTAGCATGGAACTTCAGCCATTTGTGTTATTTTTTGTTCAAATCTACTAAACAACTGTCTCCGAACAAGAGATCTCTCCCTCATGCCAGATAGTCTCTCTTCACTAGAAACAGGAGATGCCTGAGTGTAAGTTTCAGATGCGTGTTCCCTCATAGACTCCAATCTAGCTGCTCGAGATGAAGGTGACTCATTCTCTCGACTAATAGATGCGTACTATCTTATAGACTCTAATCTTTCTGCTTGAGATGAAGGTGACTCATTCTCTCGACTAGTAGATGAGTACTGTCTCATAGACTCCAATCTTTCTGCTCGAGATGAAGGTGACTCATTCTCTCGACTAGTAGATGCGTACTGTGCCATATACTCTAATCTAGCTGCTCGAGATGAAGATGACTCATTCTCTCGACTAGTAGATGCGTAATGTGCCATAGACTCTAATCTAGCTGCTCGAAATGAAGGTGACTCATTCTCTCGACTAGTAGATTCGTACTGTGCCATAGACTCCAATCTAGCTGCTCGAGATGAAGTCGATTCGTTATGCCGAGTGTTGGAAACTTGATTTCTTAAGTACGTCAACCTCTGCTCTCGTTGTGCTTTAGATTCATTCGCTAGCCTTACCGCTTTACGGGCATTCATTCTTTTTGATAATTTCTTTTTTTAATTTTCAACAAGTTGACTGAATATTACAGCCATTCTTTCTTTCATTATTTTAAGACGTATTTTACGAGATCGGGGTGATTCGTTATTAACTTTTGCTCTTGATGCCTTAGCTCTTTTTGTTTTGCGAGATACTCATTTTAGAATATATAAACTATTATTATATAAACGCTTGTGAAAAATTCTTCAACAACGACAACAACGACAACAACACTATCAAAACAACAAATGACCGAAAATCCACAATTCAAACCCAAACTAGACAACCAACCACATATAGACAAACAAGACACTTTCGTAAGTTTATTTGGTTACCTGTAAATTGTCGTCTACACAACGTCATTAATTCCGGGGAAATCTTAACAGCGTGATGCCGTAATTAGCTTAATGGGTACAGCTCCATCTATCGGAACCTTTTTTTACTAAGATCAACATTGTGTTCTCATTTTTATTACCTGACTGCCAAGAAGGGTTATATTTTTTATTTCCAAGAAGGTAACTTCAATGTAGTTCTACAGTGGTGGCCACATAATTAGGAATGCTTGCTTTTTCCCATACAATTGCCTACAAATATGACTTTTCAAATTCGACAACAAAACAAAAAGTTCTTAATCAATTTTAGTTAGGTACACTTATCGTTAACCAATAAACTAAGGTTTAAATGCATGTACAATGTATATTTGTTGAAAACGAATCCTTCATTTTATATCTTTCAATTGAAAAAATAAATGTTTGGCTTTCATACAAAGTTGTAAAACATTGTATGGATGCGACAGCACTAAATTTTTAAATCCCTATAAAATATAAGGTCCATTTTTAACAGTAGTTAACTGCAAATCAGTTTAAACCTCAGTTAATGAACTAAAGTAAATTGCAATTAGAGTCTGTCTAATGAATGATGAACTGGACTTTTATTTGACTTTCAAGTCTGACAACACTATATTAAAATGACGTTTTGACATTGACAAACAAGTCCTTGTTGGTGCGAGCCTGTCAAATTAAAGATTTCTTTTGGAAATTTACGGACTAAATATGCGTAAAACTATCAAAAGTGGTGTGCGACAGATGCTCTTTACCATTATAAACAAAAATAAAGAAAAACAAGAGAAGAGGGAAGCATTGTTGAAACAAAAAAATAGAGTGTTTAGATACGGTGACCGAGTTCGTAGGTTAGTATGGCATGTAAATTTTGATACTTACTTATTATTTCTATATCTTCAATCCAAAGTTTCATAGAATATATACCTTTTTCTGTCGTACATATCTTTTGAAATTGGTATTTCTTTTCCATTAAGAAATTAAACTATGTACTCCTTTCAGATAAGGTGGACGTGGATGGTGAAAAACAAACGGTTTTGAAAAATCTTCAGCAGTTGAAAGAGTTGGAGCAAAACGATTTACTATGCCAGAGTCAGACGAAGTATTTAGAAGAAATATCTTCAATGACCGGTAAATACTAAAATTACTTAAATCATTGTCTTTCCCTATATATAGGTATGCAGAGCAAAAAGCATTTTGTTGGTTGTGAACCAGATGTACCTACGTACACTTCATGAGCTCTTGGAAAAGATGTTCTGGTTATACCCGTCTTTTTTGTTCTTAAACCGTTGCAATTTGAACCTCACCGATGCAATTTGATTTCGCCTAAACCCAAATGTTCTTAGAGCTGTCGGACTGTATAATGGTGCTGTACTGCGTGTCACAATGTATTTGTAAATGGTGTTCTGTTTAATTCATTCCTTCTTTCTTCTTACAGATATCAGTGTTCCGACATTGAAGAGAATTAATATTGAAGGCAAAGTAAACCATGGTGTCTTCAGTACTCCAGGAAAGAAGCGACCTCACTAGGCCACAGTATCCAATGTAAATAGTTTTGACATCCATGCCATCCGAAATAAAATGAACGAATTTTATATTGTAAAGAAGCAAGTGCCTACACTCAGATACCTATTAGCAGAGTTGAGAGAAAGCATCGGTTTTACCCTAATAATAAATAAAATCTTTTTACTTAATGACTTGTTATTGATGATTTTATCTACTAAAAGAGCTCACAAATGAAAAAGCATGCTGATACAAGCATTATTAGGTATGGTGGTCTGCATTTATTTTTCATAGATAGTTTCAAAGCATCAAATACTTCGTGACACCCAAAGTTGCCAAATAGTTCGGTACACGTTTGGGGACTTTGGGTGTCACTATCTATTTATTTAATGCTGACTATACGGGTCAATCAACTTTTCTTTGTAGTTCGTGGCCAGGGTGACGTTTCCTGGGTAACTAACTAAAACTATGATTTCAATGGATATAAAGTCCACTACCATTCTTTTATGGCTTTTCTCCTGAGTGTGCTACATTATTTATTTTTTTCTAAGAAACTCTATCACTGTTGTCAACAAAAAAGTTGATCTACCCATACGTATTAAGTAGTAAGACTCTTGGGCTTGTATTAATAAACTGTACTTAAATATGATACCGTGTGTAGTTTTAATATGGACAGACACTTGAGTGCGGTATTAGTAGACTTGAGTACCTATAGTTTATTTGGCCTTAGTATTGTGAAAAGTACGCGTTTCCTCTTCCTTTGTGCCCACCAAAATAAACAAAATAAGAAAAGTATCAAAATCCTTTATTCCTTTATTGATCGGTAATACCATATGAAGATTTTTTGAATTTACCGCTTTTTCTCAGGTTCATCTTTCATGGTCAAGAACTTTTTATTTGGTGGCCAAAATTTAAAAGTCATATTTGTAGGCAATGGTATGGGAAAAACGCAAGCGTTCCTAATTATGTGGCCACCACTGTATACTATTTTCAAGAAAAAAAAGATCCACTCACAAAGGTGATTCAATTATAACACGACAGCTAAAGCCATCTTGCGGCCGATAGCACGACTAAATAAAGCACTTCAGCTCTATAGTATAAATGGCGCTAGTTGAATAAAGATAGAATCCAAAAATGATGCAAGGAAGGCTTATTATTTGTTTTTTTTTATTTGCAAGAACGTAACTTCAGCGTAGTTCTATACTTTTTTCAAGATAAAGATCCACTCTCAAAGGTGGTTCAATTATAACACGACAGCTAAAGCCATCTTGCAGCCGATCGCACGACTAAATAAAGCAGATCAGCTCTATAGTATAGACGGCGCTACTTAAAGGCTAGTTGAATAATTATAGAATCCAAAAAAATATGATGCAAGAAGATTTCAGCTACTAAGTAATAAATTATAATGTATTTTTTTGTTCAAGTTCAAGTTTTATTAGTAACTATTTGTATATGCCCAATAGTTTGAGTTTCGACACTTTAAAGGTAAAAGTATAATTTATTTTGTTTTGTAATTTGCTTTACCAAATTACATTTAAACATATGAGTTGTTAATATTTTTTTCTACTCGCGTACTATAAACCGCTAATATTGATATCGTTAATGGTGTCAGCGTAACCGAAGAGTAAAAACAATTCTATAAAAAGCGTTGCCATGGCAATAACAGTTCTATAATTTATTATAGCATTGTTATTACCATGGTAACGGTCATTCCGGATATGAGTCTTGGCGTTTAGTTAACACTTGACATACTAATAATTTGTATAATAAACCGTTAAAAACATTTAACACCAATTAAAATTACGTTATCAAAAATAAAATCAATTTTGAGACTAAATATGTGTTAAGAATTACATTTTTATTAAGTTACTAAAAATAAATGAGTAATATCCATCTATTTGTTATTTGGTTACCATGGTTACGTTCAATATGGATATCAACAAAATGGCGTTTTGATTGGCATTCCAACTTTTATTTTATGATAAATTGGCAGAACTGTTTTAGTACCTACCTATTACAAATTGCATGAAATTTGTAAACATTTAGCAATAAAATTTATAAACTATTAACGCCAATCGGAATAATGAAAATGACTTTGCTAACAAGTAATTTGTTAGCAGAAAAATCGAGTGAAGTATACGAGAAAAGTTAGCGATTGTTTATTTTTGTCATTATCATTCTAAGCTTGTAGAAAAAGTTATGTATGCAACGGTACATAATTAGCTCTTAAGGTACTCGTGCCTATAATTAGAGCGCTCGCAAGCTCGCGCTCTAACCTCGGCGCTCGTACCTTAAGAAGCTTCATTATGTACCAGTTACATAAATAACTATTGTAATCGCCTTTTACTATTCTTCATTTTGATACCCTATTGGATTCATTTGATAAAATATATTTTTTTCGAACCGCCATGTTGATTTTTTTTTGACGTCACTTGTCCTAGAACACTTGGGTTGCCGAGACAAATCCAACGACACCTTAATTTTTGAAATCCGTCCAGCCGTTTTGATGATACGAGGTAATAAAGAATATTACATACATACATACGCGCGAAAAACATTACCCTTCTTGGCAGTCGGGTAAAAAGTGGGTCTATGGTTCAAGGCAGTTTTCATTACCTTCAAGTAAACAAAAGTATATTAAAATTCAAGGTATAATTAAATTAAGGAAAATTTGAATTTTTAATGAGTATTAATTACGGAAGAAAGATTACGTTGTCAATAAAAACTGTAAAGGTGGAATTGGAGAGAGTGAGGATGTTCATAAACTGTCCATACCTTTGGAATGTGTGAAGTTTTGCTAATTTGTATTCTGTGGGGTTTTGTGGGGTAAAACAATGAGTTTATTAAACAGATTTTTATTTATTAAAGTAAAATAATATCATTCGTACCGTACTATCATATTCAATTAGTGCAGTGGTTGGTCTGGTGGAATAAAACAGAGGATGTGGAAGTAAGAGAGTTACATGTTAATAGTTTTAGACAGACCCAAACATATTGTGACATACATTAAATATTGGAAATTAGGACTTAGATAGTGGCTTTACAAACCAATGTTTTGAGGATAATGATATGGGTTTTACTGTTATTTAACCGGAGACATTACTCATGACAGCAGAGTTCTGTGTGAGATTGAGTAGGTAATAATTGGTTTGAAACTCCCATTAGGTTTTATCTGATAAACTCCTCCATTGTATTTGATTCGAAACGCCCAATTGGTTTTCGGGTACCCTATGTTTGATTCGAAACGCTCATTCAGGTTTTCACATATGTTTGATTCGAAACGCCAAATCACGTTGATGAGATGTAAATTAACACGTGGTCTTTAAATCGCTTCATTCGATTTTGGTAAAATATTGTAATGTGAGTCAAATGCACTTACGAGTAGTTACTTATGATTATTCGAAACCTATAGTGGTTCATTTACCGTTCGAACAACCTTCTTCGAAGTCATTCACTACTCGCGACTTACCTTAGTGGGAATAAGTCTTCCTTGCAAGTAGAACGTATGCGTTGCTTGATTAATTTTGAAGAAATATGAAGTTTGTGAAACAAAATCAGAGCCTGCAGTTGGATGTAGTTTGTTCAACTTACAACACACGTAGTTTACGTCATGGTAAACTTTTACCTGACACTATTCGCAGTATCATTTGCGGTCCTTCTAATTGTGGAATAACGAATTTAATTGTTGGTCTTTTACTTCATGAACAAGGGTTACGGTACCAAAATGTTTATGTTTACTCCGTTTACTCAAAAACCCTTTTCCAACCTATGTATAAATTTTTAGAAAAAGTATTAATGATGGTCCCCGAAGTTAAATTTCAAAAATATAGTGGAACTGATGAAGTATTAAGTCCGAACGAAGCTGACTTTAACTTGATCATGATATTTGATGATGTGGCTTGTGAAAACCAAAACAACATAAGGGATTACTTTGCAATGGGAAGACATAAAAATATTGATAGTTTCTACTTGAATCAAACGTACAGTAAAGTACCAAAACAATTAATAAGGGATAACGCCAATTTAATAATTCTTTTTAAGCAAGATGATGTTAATTTACGTCATGTTTATGATGAGCACGTTGGAAGCGATATGTCTTGGTCTCAGTTTCGAGAAATGTGTGCTGAAGTATGGAAACTGCCATATAACTACTTGGTTATAAATAAAGATTGTAGTCGAAATTCTGGATGTTATAGAATGGGTTTTGACACATTTATCATTACGGATTAACTATAATACATATTGCATCATAATGAAACATTTATTGCTTCATAGGAAACCATTAAGATCAGACATGAACCTTAAAATCAGTGACGAGAAAACTTTGAAAGAAAAAGTACTTAAATCTATCAAAGCCGTTAAAAAGAAAGTTAGTTTGATTCGTAATATGAAAACTGATAATGAAATGATGATGGCATCAGTATTGAAACCAATAACAGAACCGCTTAATGAAATAGTTAAAGTTAAAAATGAGAAAAAATATTTAAATACTAATGATAATGATTCTGATAACGGATTGCAATGGAGAAAGTCGGTAAAAAGATTTAAATTTAGCCATAGTGAAGAAAAGAAGCAATCTATTAATGATCAAACGGTTGTGAGGAATTCTTCACAATCTAGTCTTGATGGGGATGACATATCAAACGACGATCAAAGTGATGCAAGCGATGGAGTAGAAAGTGAACATATTAATGTTCAGGATTCAGCAAATGATATATCATTTAAGACGAGTGAATCTTATGCATCTCCTCGTGATGATCCTCAATTTCAAAAGCAATATATTACCAACTTAAATATACCTTTTGGTGTTCGAACGGAACGGGACAAGCAAATGTTGGGATCCTGTCCGGTATACACTACAAGTGACAAAAAACTTAAAGTAAATGGCCGTACTTACTATTTAACGCCAGGTTTATACGAATTGTTATATAAGAAAGTACCGGATTTAGATATTATAACTGAGGATGATAAACGCAATTATAAAATTTTATTATTAGAAACTAATGCACATAGAAGAGATTTTAATCCTAATAAACCAATAAAAAGCAACAAAGGTATGAAATACTTGTACATGATAAGACCTCTTTTTAAATTAGCCAAGGAACGATTAGTAAGTGGTGATGGATTACCGACAATGAAAAGAGTTCAAAACAATGTGTCATATGTATATTGGGACAACCCAAACGAATTAATAGAAAGATTAAAATTGCTTATAGCTTCTCGTGAAGCTGGTAATACAGGATTGGATAATGAAATCATGTCTGTTATTAAAGAACTGCAAGAAGCAGGATTAGTTAACAATGCTCATATATAAAACAGTTACTTTACTATTATTGTTAGTCAAGGCAGAACTTTTGATGTACAAATATATCATAAAATGAATATAGACAAATTCGGACATCATCTTCATAAACGCCTGCGTGTATCTGAAGTTTCTGAACTTAAAAATAATGCTTTGCTCCGATTAGATGAAGGACATTTCGATTTACAATCAATAAGATTAAAGGGACTTGCGGATCCATTGTCACCTGATGATGCCGTTAATAAGCTGTACGTCGATCAGCTTGTTCAGAACCTTTATCAAAAGAAGTATATAGATTCTATGTTTGATACTATAAATTCTCAAATTCATCAGTTGGCAAATCAGTTGAAATTAAACTTTTATACAAAAAGGGAAATAGACGACATTTTCAACAAATTAAACAATGGTAAAGCAGCAAGTCGTGAACAAGATACACAGATCAGCGCGAAAAAACTTTAAACGACGAGCAGTTTTATTAAAAGGAATTGATGATTTGTGGCAAGCGGATTTGATTGACTTACAAAATTTACATAAGATAAATAGAGGATATAAATACATTTTGGTTGTAATTGATGCCTTTTCAAAGTACGCATGGTGTATTCCAACAAAATCCAAAAAGAAATTAGAAATAAAAAATTACAGACAGACTTAGGAACAGAGTTTTATAAAAATGAATTTGATGGTTATGTAAAAAAATTAAAAATAAATCATTATTCCACGTTTTCAATTAAAAAAACATCGTTTGTTGAAAGGTTAATAAAAACACTCAAAAATAAACTTTACAAATATTTTAGTTTCATTGGAAATTATAAATGGGTTGGAAAACCTTTGGGTGATATAGTTAAATCCTATAATCTCACTAAGCATCGTACAACGAAATTTAAACCTATTAATGTTAATTTTGATAATGAGTTAAAAGTAAAGAAAAACATAGAAAACGCACAATCCAATCTAAGTAATAGATCAAATAAATTTAATATAGGAGATCACGTACGCATAAGCAAGTATAAAAGTGCCTTTCATTACACCGAATTGGTCGACAGAAATATTTACTGTTAAACATGTAAATCACACTCGCCCAGTTACTTACCTTATTGAAGATCAACGAAAAAATACAATACTCGGTTCATTTTACGAACAAGAACTTCAGAAAACGAAGCATCCTGATGTTTACCTCATAGAAAAGGTGATAAAAAAGAGAGGGGAAAAATTGTATGTAAAGTGGTTAGGGCTTAATGATAGCGAAAATAGCTGGATTGATAGAAATGCTATTGTATGAGTATATTTATTAACTTTACTGTATTAAAAATTTACATTATTATATTGGATATGAAAGGGAGAGGACTTTTAAACAGTGTTATTAATCACTTACCGTTTGAGCTGCACTTACCTGGCTATAATTATTGCGGACCAGGTACAAAATTGCAGAAACGGTTGCTAAGAGGTGATAAAGGAATTAATGATTTGGACAACGCATGTATGCAACACGACATTGCTTACGATAAACATTCTAATCTAACAGATCGTCACAGTGCAGATTTAGAACTTTATAAAATGGCTAAACATAGATTAAAGTCTAAAAATACAGGAAAAGGAGATAAACTAGCTTCATGGTTAGTTAGCAAAGTGATGAAGTCTAAAATAAAAGCTGGTGCTGGGATAAAATCATTCAAACAATTTGTTTCAAAGATACGCAAGGGATTGAAAAATAAAAAGTCCAAAAATAAAGGCACTGCGATTGAGCAGGCATTTCATGTAGCGAAAAAGATATTTGTAAATAACAAAAAAGTAAGAGTTCCTCGTTTAATTCCGATTCCGAAATCTGGAGGTATATTACCACTAATACCTATCTTTGCTGGACTTTCTGCGTTAGGATCTTTGGCAGGAGGAGCTGCTGGCATTGCTAAAGCTGTCGGGGATTACAAATCTGCAAAGAAAAACTTAGTCGAATCAGAACGCCATAACAAAATGATGGAATCTATTGCAATAGGAAAAGGTTTACATATTAAACCGTATATGAACGGCAAAGGATTGTGTTTAAAACATACAAAAAACTAGATAAAAGGCTACCCAGACGTGCTCTCAATAATATAGATATTTTAAAGTATTCTAAAGAAATACTTCATTTTCGTGGTGTTTATATGAGAGATAGTTTGCCAAAACAACCAAAAAGAGTAGAATGTGGAATCATAAATTTAGATAGTTCTGAAAACCAAGGGACTCACTGGGTAGCCTACGTCAAGGACAACAATTATTGTGAATATTTTAATAGTTATGGTGATCTTCAACCACCGATAGAATTAATAAGGTATTTAAAACATCATGATATTTTTTATAACTATAACACTTACCAAAAGTTTAACACTGTAAATTGCGGGCATTTATGTTTAAAATATTTAAAAAAGTTTTGGAGTGTCCGTTTAAATATCTCTGTACAATAAAAACCTTACCATTCTCACGATGTCTTTCACTTTATCTATAACCGGGACCTCTTCTACCCTGATCACTAATTATTCACCAGCTTTTCAACTGAATGGTGAATATGAATGCGGATTGTTACATATGTCGACTTTTAACTCTATACCTAATATAGACTATAGAAACAATAAATTTTATTATGGTAAAAACGAAGTAATAGAAATTCCTGAAGGGTCATACGAACTCCAAGACCTTGACGATTACCTCAAAAGACACCCGCAAGGATGCACATTTTCACTGACATGTAATAATAATACGTTAAAAACGTCAATATTGTGTTCTAAAAATGTGTATTTTAATAAAGAAAACTCGATCGGTAACTTATTAGGTTTCGGTAAAGAAACTATTCAAGCTAATATATTAACAGAGTCCCCTTTTCCTGTATCCATTCTGTCTACAACTATAGTGCGAGTTGAATGTGATATAGTGAGCGGATCATTTGTAAACGGGAAACCAAGTCATATTATTCACGAGTTTGTGCCTAATGTACCACCAGGGTATCGGATTATAGAAACACCGAAAAACGTAATTTATTTCCCTGTTACACAAATAAACTTGAGCTCTCTTAAAATAAGAATATTGGACGGAAATGATAATTTAGTTAATTTACGAGGTGAAGAGATTCAAATATATTTACATCTTTAAAAAAAATGATAGATTTCAATAAAAGCGAAGTCTCGCACGACAAACATATTAGTAATCTTTGTGCTATCAAGAAAAGAACACCTAAACCGCAATTTACAAAGCTTACAAAGGAAAATAAACAATTTTTAAGAAACATTGGATTGTTAAAATGAGTATACTTAACTTAACAGATCCTTTTAGCTTTGATGAGACGATTGAAAGTTACGAATATCATTCATATAAACCCTACGTAACTAGTTTTAACTTGAACGATGAAATCCGTATACCTATTAACCAACAAGATCTTTATGTATTGCCTTCGGCGAGTACTCTCTATGTGGAAGGCCCCGTTACAGTATTCAATAGAGAGACAAAAGCAAAGGTGAACAGTGTTCTTTTAACTAATAACCCTATACTACATATGTTTCAAGATATTCGATATGAACTGAATGGGATTGAAATAGATAAAATTAAAAACGCCGGAGTTACGACAACTATGAAGTCTCTTGTATCCATGAATGAACTTGAATCGTTTATGTCACAGTTATGGGGTTGGAACGTTGATGGTACTAAAATTACACATGGGTCATTTTCTATATCTGTTCCTTTAAATAAGATTCTTGGTTTTGCAGAGGATTATAAGAAAATAATTATTAATTGCAAGCATGAACTTATTCTTCTAAGATCGAATAGTAATTTAAATAGCGTAAAATTGAATACAAATGAATACATAGAAAATATTACTATATCTAAAATAGTATGGCGTATGCCGCATATTAAAGTTTCTGATCGGGAAAGATTAAATTTACTCAAACATTTAGAAAAAGATCGTGCTATTCAGATAGCTTTCAGAAATTGGGATCTGTATGAGTATCCGCTTTTACCTAAAACCTCTAAACATTCTTGGTCAATCAAAACCTCATCTCAAATTGAAAAACCACGATACGTTATAATTGGATTAAAAACGGATAGAAAAAATATGGCCAACAAAGATGTAACATGGTTTGATCATTGTCATTTGAGAGACGTCAATTTTTTTTTAAATTCATACTATTTTCCGTATGAAAGTTTAAATGTTAGTTTTGGAGCTGAAAGGTATGCTTTATTATACGAACAGTACGCTAAATTTCAGCATTCTTATTATAACCGTGGTCAAACTTCGCTGTTGAGTCCGCAAGATTTTAAAGATAAAAGTCCTCTTTTTGTAATCGATTGTTCACGTCAAAACGAAACCTTGAAAACAGGTTCAGTAGATGTCAGAGTTGAACTAGAGTGTGAACAGGATATTTCTGATAATACTGCGGCGTACTGTCTAATTCTGAATGATAGTATTGTAGAATACAAACCCTTAAGCAACATTACACGAAAAATATCATGATGACTGACCGTTTGTTCGTGGATCTTCAGGGATTTAAATCGTATAAAAATGAATTTATTGTTAAAGAATTTGCATACAGTACAGATGAATATACACAAGTATTTTCAATAAAACCTCCATACCCATTTTCTACTTTAACGGAAAACGAAAAAAGACAAGTGAGATGGGTAGAGAAAAACCTCGGAATTTTATGGCGTGAGGGATATGTTGATTATAGAGAATTTAAAAGAATGATTCCCAGCTACTTGGAAAACAAGAAAATATATGTAAAAAGATTAGAAAAAGTTAAATGGGTTAAAGACTTGTGTGCTAACTGTACTGTATTAGATTTAGGTGAAAAAGGTCTGCCTAATTTTCAATCTAAGCATCAAAAATATTGTAAAGACCACATTACATATAATTGTTTAATTCATAAAAGCTCTTGTGCGTTAAAAAATGTTATGTGTAAACAAAAGTGGTACTCTGAAAATAATTTATTATTATATTCTCATTTGTAAATTCGCTCTTTGTACAACAACATAAATTATTTTATTTTGAAATAAAATCGTAATTAAGAATTTTTGGAAGTTTGATTTACAAATATTATGCCTATTTACCATTTCAATACGTTCATTAAGGTTCGGTTCTATGGGTCCGTTAGTAAATATGTGAGATTCAATTTTAGTAACTTCATTAAAAATTTAACATTTGAGGTTTAATCTAACGGATGTTTATAAAACACAACCTAAATAAATAAGTGAGCATTGGGAAACAGAAAAAGAGGAAAATTAAAATAAAAGAAGAACATATACGATAAGTATTTATTCCTGAAAATATATAACTAGGTATACATAGTTTGACACATAAAAGCTAAGCCCAGTCTATTTAAGAACAATAGTAAAAACTATAAAATATACCTAGATAATTAATTTATGTCCCCAAGAAAGGGTATGAATGTTGTCCTTTAATATAACCCGTTTATCATCATTCGACGATAAGGCTAATTTATTAAGAGACTGTGTGAAAATTTCATGTTTTAACGACTTAAATACAGTGTTCCTTTTCTTTACATTTATTTTATTAAATAGTACATTTTCGTAGTCCTGAAATGCAAGATCCCTTATTGCATGTTTCTTCGTACCTTTAGCTTTCTTTAACTGTTTCTCTTCTGTTTTAATGCAGTATAATTTTGACCTCAGACCTACAAAGTGGGTGATTAATTCACCACCCATTTCATCTTTAAATAACCCCGGTACCTTCTTATTTCGTTGACGTATGCCGTACACATTATTCTCATGGTACAAAAATGCAATTAAATTTAAAAAATTAATTAATTATTTAATTTAATTAAATGCAATGCAATTTTAGTTCTCTATATAAATCATTGGTTTCTATGAAATACAAATAAGAGTCTGTATCGGTATAACACATACTTAGATTTTGACCATAAAAAGGTTTCATTTGAGAATAGTGAAAGTCATACATGTGAGACTTAGATATTTCTAAAACAGAAAATCCAATATAAATCGGTTTATCAAGAGTAATAAGTTCTGGTTTCATTTGAATAGCTACTAAATTATCAGTAAAAACACTTGCACTATGAAAATTAGGTCGTGCTACTAACACTTCAGCACTAGTTTTTTTCTTAGTTTTGTTTGCAGTATCATTCCACTGATTAACTAATAGTACTTTTGTCCTATTTTCTATAGCTTCTAAGGTTTTCCCAAAAAGACTGTTATTGAAGAGTTTATATAAATTCATTAGAAATTCTGATTTTGTTTTTTCTCAACTTTGTGTTTAATTCAATATACTCTTGTATAAACGGACTTTGTTTGAATCTTATAACTCTATGTATTTTTTTTAACTTTAAACCATGTTTCAAGCACGTTTTCAGGTGTACGTAATGAATAACATATTCATATTTATCAAAAAGGTTTGGAATAAGTTTAGAGTTTTTTGATCCGGGAGGTGTATACTTTTGAGGGCAAAATGGAATGTCATTGTGTAAATTGTGTAGGTATTCTGGATACTCTAAATCTACTTCTAATATATAACCGTAAATAGAATCTTGGGGCACTTCGCAGAAATTATTTTTTTCTATTTCTTCTTTATTTAATAATTTAAAATAAGCATAGGGTAAATAACTACACATAGCAAAACCATACAAATGGTTACAGTCTATATAAAACAAAAACGAATCTGGAACTGAAGTGTCATAATTCGACATGTATTTGTTATTAGCATGCGCGTATCTAGAAGAACAAAGGCACACACCCCCTCGAATACCTTTTTGAATCATTCGGATTATTTCAAGATCATTTATGAGTTCTAATTTTATATTGGTAATCGGTAACATTGCATCAAAGCTTAAGCTCGGAGCTGTCATGTAAAAAGCAGGATCTAGTTTGTAGTTCAACATAGACATCTTGCGAAAATTTTCGAATATATCAGCTAATAATAGCACATCGGACTTAAGGTATAAGTCTGTATAATCCCCCAAATTCTTTAAATTAAATAGTTTCCATACACGCTTCGCATGCTCATACTCCAAGTCAGATATAATACAATCGGTTATTGAGCTATAAAAACATTGTTGAGGAGGTAGTGCTTCCTCTTCATAAGTTTTCCAACAAGTAATATATTCGTATGGATATACACCCTTGCCTCTTAATAATAGAAAGTGGTCTTCGATTGGAAAAAAACTATGTAAATGTACGAAGTCTTCATTATTTAAATCAACCGCAAGTTTTTCTAAACTACTTCCAAGAAATTAAGGAATCTACAAACCGAACAGCTACGAATTCGTCTATGCCTGTTTGGAAATACTTTGTAAATGAAATATAACTTTCTTTATTTTTTGCTATAACTTTTAACCTACCATTCATTTCTCCTAACTGTTTAATGAACAAATGGCAGTCGTATCCAGACAAATTATGAAAGAATATGGGTATAAATTTCGGTAAACGAAATTGAAGATTACAAAACGAGTGAGCAGCACCCCTGAATCGTCCCGATAAATGGCAATGATCTCTGACAGCATCATCTAATAGCAGTTTGCTGCAAAGAAAACAATATTTCTCTTCTAAAAACCGCTTTTCTTCATCCTCTGTGAGTTTCAAAGGAGCGGGGTTCTTATAAATTTCATTTATTCTAGCTATATCAATTTTCAAATAATCGAGAAATTTGGTAACACAATCACGCCCACGATAACTAACATATCTGTTGAGAGAACTATCATAGGAACATACAATATAATATGCAAACGCGGCTGGCACGTGTTTCTGTAATGACGTTGTACATTTTGAATCGAATTCATTATTTGTAATTGGTTGTAATATAGATTCAAAGTCCGCATAGATAACATAGGGCATAGTTTGCATTCTTTCAAATTTTTTAAATTGAATATGTGAACCACTTTCAGGTAAAACTGTTGCAACACCCCCACACACATGTGTGTTTAATTTATCTGCATTGTGAAAAAATATCAAACATTCCTCGCAAAGAAATATTTGTCCATTATGTTTCGTCAATTGTTTTTTTACAAGACGACTTAAATTTTTTATCAGACAATAATGCGCATGGTTACCATTTTCCAACATCAAAAGATTTACATGGTGTTTCCTTTTCTTATCAGTTTTGTACAGAGGTCCCACGATATCAGTTTTGTTTTTTAATCCGTAAACATTAACGCTTATGTTTTGGTTATTTTTTTCGAATATTTTGATGTCGAAGAGACCAACCGGAAACGTCATATTTTTATAAGAAGATGATAATCGATCCTGATTGTTTTGAACAGGAAATAACGCTGCCATTATACACCATAAAAAACAGAAATTGTCACTATTTTTAATATTAACGCAAGCTCGTCTCAATTTTAACATTTTAGGCAATTCGATAAAACCGGATGCTCTCAGTGGATTGTATTTGTTAATGTTGATTTCTAAATAAAGATTTCGTAAAAAACACCAACCACTGTCCCTTTCTTGAAATTCATCTATTTTTTTGCATAAAGTATTCACAATTAATGAGAATATTTCGTTAAATTCAGAGCTTTGACTTAAAATGATATTTTGCGTAGCAAAGGATTTGATTTCACATGTATCATTTTTCGGTAAACAAAATTCAGCAAACAACTCAAAGTTGGCTT
Organism: Acleris cristana; assembly: GCA_948252455.1. Lineage (NCBI taxonomy): Eukaryota > Metazoa > Arthropoda > Insecta > Lepidoptera > Tortricidae > Acleris > Acleris cristana. Next base: position 20,323,060 of record OX411771.1, on the reverse strand, counting down.
TAATAGATCCAAAAGAGGCTCTCCTTGCTTCAAGAATTTGACGAACTCGCTCGCGAACCGTGCTCAGAAACCGTGCAGGTGACTCATGACAACTACTATCTGGACCTCGTACTCTATATGACGCTATCCTATTACGAAAAGCACTGCTTATTTTCTCAATGTCTGAGGTTAATTGAATAGAATTATTATTTTTATGTAAGTTAGTACGCAAGTGAGCAGATAGGGTTTTACTTGGAACACTTATATCACACACGGAACAAAATACCGAATTTAGTTTCATTTTAATAATGAAAAATAGCTCAAAAATAGACTGGGTGGATCTTAATAGCTACTTGTAAAAACTATAACAGAATTAATAACTATTTCTATCGGGAAAGAAGGTTCCTTCTTGTGTAAAGTCCTCCTTACAATTTTTCAGAACATTTTTAATTGTTCTATGATAGGCGAACTGGAATCAACCCGATATTTTAAATTTATTAGGGCTTTCTCCCAACGAACTTGTGGTGAAACATTTCGAATATCGTCTACATTATAAAGTTTAAACTCAACAAAAAGGTCACCCGTTAATGAAGCTACACGCCGCACCTTGCCGCCGGGAACGCGACGCGTCAGCACCGATGTTAGAGACTCGGCGCTGGTTACACAACGTGGCACTTCAATATCTTCATCCCAGTTCGAAAACCAACCAGTTGACGGGGCAGGCTTCGGTTGGCGAGCACCTTCCTTTTTCGTTAATGACTTGGATTTAGCCTTTGTACTGAAATTAAATATTACGTATTTAGCTATTTGACAATAAAATAAAACTGAAATGAATGTTAGAATTAATATCATAACTCTTAGGTACATTTTGGTGTAGTTAAAATAGATCATTACCATTTACTGGTGAGTTCGTCCCCAGAACCACCTTGATCTTCGTTCGAAGACCAGCCAGTTGTAGGGGATGGCTTCGATTGACGAGCACCTTCCTTTTTCGTTAGTGAGTTGGATTTAGCCTTTGTCCTGAAATCAAATATTACGTATTTACCTATTTAACAATAAAATAAAACTGAAATGAATGTTAGAATTAATATCATAGCTCTTAGGTAAATTTTGGTAGGTAGTTAAAGTAATATCGAGAGGAAATGTGATTACATAAAATAGATCATTACCTTTTATTGGTGAGTTCCTCTACAGAATCACATTGATCCTCGTTCGAAAACCAACCAGTTGTCGGGGCCGCTTTCAGTTCGCGAGATGCGCGTTTCCTTTTTGCTGGAGTTTTTGGTTGGTCCCTGAAATTAACCGTCAACTTCATATTATCTTATTAAAAATAAAAGTGCAATTGAAACAAAAAATAAACTTGATAAAATCTTGGATAATAGGTACCTCTTCGATGTGGAATCGTCCCCAGAATCACCTTGATCCTCTTTAAAACTTTTAGCGTTGTACTCCTTGTTTGACCTGCAAAGAACAATAAATTTAAAAATAAATTACACTTTTTAATGTTTTAAGTAAGTAATACCAAGAATATAAAAACTTACGAACATTATTTTATTGTACTGTAGTGCTGCTTCCTCGAACGTAGATAATGTAATAATTAAGTTGGAACGTAAAAACTGATCAGCTAAAATGCTACTTGCAGTAGTTCTCAACCTTTAAATATTTATCGCATATAGTTTCTTACTACAAAATATTGAAATTGTTGGTTTTTTAAAGGTTTAATACCACAGATGCTGATAATGCAAAGAAAGCAAATGTGTAACAAACAAAAGTATCATATTTAAGAGGTTCTTTATTACGCAAGCGCCGCCGATTTCAAAGCCGCCGCTCTATGTTCAAAGAACGCGGTGATTCAACACCGGCATATGCACGTCACAAATCGAATACTAACTTCCGTCTCGCTCAAACATATTCAATGAAGCTCGAGCGAGAGTAAGCCATTCTTACTGCTGACTTTAAGACAAACACACTTCGTTCGTGACTGCCTGCGTTTACATTTATTTTAACAGACTTTAAATAAAATGGTAAGTCCACACAAACATTGAAATTAACGATCTTTGCTTTTTATATCACTTTTAGCAGTTCAGGTTTTGTGAATAAGTAAATATATATATATATATATTATATTGTTTACAGAGTAAATCCAGTTCACAACCGATTGACAACTCAAAAGATTCTGATGAGCTAGCACTGTCAACATTTTATACTCAAGCTGCATTTGATGACCCTTTCCCTTGCTCTCAAGATGTAGACGCATACTTGAAGTACCAAAATGAACATTTAAGTCGAGTTCCGGATATTTCTTCACAAAAGGCTGTAAAACGAACTAAGAAACCCTCAAAGAAAACGAGCTACGGAAAAAATAAAATCATCGATAACGGATTGAACTCCTACGTTATTAAAAAAAATAAGACAGGCAGGCGAAATATTAAAATCAGTATATCAAATCTTGAACTGAACAAGGAGTCTACAGAGGTTGCCGTACAGTACGTCGTTGAAGACGAATATGATGACATATTAAGTGCCACGGAAGGACTAGTTGATACAATTGTAAAAAGATTAGCCAATGTTAGTTATTAATACAACTAGATATGTGAAATAGATATTTAGAATATTTTATAATGCACATAAAATAGATATCTTGAAAATAAATTGCATGTAAAAATAATCAATCATTTGTTTTATTAGTCCATAACATATTATTTATTATTATTATTAATAAGTTAACTTTAATTTTACTTATATCAAACGCGTGCATACGGAACTCTAAATGACACGTATGCAAATAAACTATTAGCTTGATGAGCGCATGACCGCCCGACCAATTAAACAATATCATATTTCAAGTTCGAAACAGCGTGCATCGCTTCGATTATGAAATGATATAATATAGTTACAGACGCATTTAAATTTGAAACTTGAACGAACATTAATAAGGAGTAAATTTGAACTTAGCTTCGGTTTATAATTTAATTATTACGCTATGTAGTTGTCACAACTACGTCACACAAATTGCACATATGCAATATATTTTAATAAGGTAATCAATGAAATGAAATTTTATCGCATTGTAGACTTTACTTGGCCTGTTAAAGAAACAAATCACCCTGACTGATTTATTGAGTTGCAGGTAATTTACATTTCAAATAACTTTTTAACTTGCATCGCGTGCTATAGATGGCGTAAATATCAAATAAAAGAATATTTTCGTGTGTTTTTGGATAACTTCATTGTAAGCCATATTTTGGTAGGGGTCAAAATTAAAGTCAATGTTTGAATGTTACAATTCTAATAAAAATGCTAATAATTTTCATGTTGTTACAGGCAAAATAGACAAAAACAGGTTCAGTTCTGCATCGCGCTATCGAAGTTTTTTAGATTCGATCATATATATAGAACACAAAATAAGTAACCAACGTGCTCCCACCTTCTGCGACCGACCGGCGGAATGGTAGGGATGCACCAGCAACCTGTGGCTCAGCCTGATCACCCTTGCTACTAACCGCTGAATTTGTTATCTTGGAAGTCCCAGTGATTCTGTGCCTATGCGGTGGTGGGCATGGATGATCCATGCCTCGGTGGGAGGCTCTAAAACCCACCAACACCTTCACGTAAAATGCGGCCATAAGACCACTGGGAACTTAACGCATCCCGGGTGGCCCGTCCTTGTTGTGGTGCTTGATCACCTCCGCAGCAAGTTGTGAAAACACCATAGTCGTCCTAAGTCGTTGCGACTGGAGCGCTATGAGGGTCCTGTAGGTTTAGCCAAGAACCAATCGGTGTTAGCCATTTTCCATTCCATCGGCTTGAAATGTATGGGATGACAAGCGGTCACGTAGTTTATCACAAAATTGCTAGTCAACAACCCTCACGTACGATCGCCTGTGGAATATCGAAACACCCAAAGTATAGCGATCTGTGCTGTCACAAATGTCAAACCCATACATATGGCGAGCCAAGTGCCACTTAGCGTTTTCCATTCGATCAACATGAAATGTATGCAATGACAAGTTGGTCACGTGGTTTATCACAATGAACAACTAAAATGACGTCATCGAAACGCTAACAAGCGATCAGTGTTGTCAAAATGACATAATCTTAGCCAAATGCCACTTTTGACCACTATTCTTTTCCATATTCCACAGTTGATTCACGCTGTATTTTCTCACGGCATTGGGCTCACGCTAAGAAGCCATTCCATTGGAATTTGTTTAAAATGGCGACTTTTAGTCAGCTGTGAGGGAGGAGTACTTGAGACAAATAAGTTTTTTATGTATTCCTTGCGACTTTTTTGGGCTGCTAACAATTGAAATTGTTGACTAAAGCAGCAGCAAAACTTCTTAGCGGTGGTCTCCTCTTGGGAAGTGCTGGTGGATATTTGACGTGAAAAAGTTCCCGTTGCGGCCTACTAACTGAATAAATCTCTTGAGATGAACAAGGAAATTATTTTCGAGGTAAAGGAATGATATGAGCTACGTTATTAACTTATTACTCTACTACTTACCTACCTAAATTGATTTGATAAGCAAGTAAATAAACACGTATTTCATAGATGGTATTTTTTCAGGTCCTGTTTATTAACCATGGGATGTGGTGTGGCAACAGAAAATAGATGTCTTGCAGCACCAGTAAATTAGTAATGCAAGCCGTCAACCAGCCATTAAAATATGAATTTGGTTTCCCAATCAAGAAGTGTGTGGACGAGCGCTAAGCGTAAGTGAGTTGTGGTTTTTCCTAGATAGACGGCATCTTTCTTTATTAGTGCACCTCTATGTTCTCCTTCATACAGGGTGACAGGAAGGTCGATACAATCCTGTTAAGGAGGTATAGTAGAGCTCATTTGGAACAAATTAGGTCATGTAGTACCCTGGCCGAAAATTATTAGTTTCTGAGTTATTCATAATTTTAATCTGAATTTTGGTGATTTTCCCTTAAGTCCATGTCATAAAAAAGCCTTAATGCCATGATTTATTTTGGAATTTTTTAGTGGTATTTTACATTATTAGAATCATTACAAATCAGTGCAGTTTTCAAAAACATTTGGCCTTTTTATATAATCAAGTTTTAAGTAATCACATAAAGTTTGTTTCTCCATACCAAGTGAAAAACAAACTTGGAAATACCTAGTATGAATAGGGTACTACATGACCTAATTTGTTTAAAAGGATTGTATCGACCTTTCTGTCACCCTTTATATAGGTAATGCATAAATAATGATATTAATATGAAGTGGAAATAAAACATAATTAAGTATTAATTTTCTATTCTGTCCCATAACAATATTAAAGTTGGGGCCTACTAGTAATTATTATGAAAACCTATCTAAGTATTATATGATAATTGTTTACATTTTCGCAGGATCGACACTAATTATGATAAAATATAAAACAAAAAAAAATTTTGTATCAGTAAATGCATACCTAAGTAAATAAAAATTGTTCGACTCAGAAACTTTAATATTCATGCTCATCACATAAATATTTATCTTTAGCTCTACCAGCTAAGTTAATATAGTTAATTTTCAATTTTGGTTTGGTAGTGAGCTTGCCTATAAATTATGCTATGACAATACATATACATAGTATGGTATACTATGTCTTGTCATAATTTATAGTTAAACTCAGTGCGTAGTAAACCATAATACTGTAATATAAATTTTGTGTTCAAGGTGATCCAGAATACACACATAGACCTAAATAATGATGCTGATTTCAAGGAAGGACCATAGAATGGTGTTTCAGCGTTGATGAAATCCTATTTATTTGAGTTGCTTGCTAGAGGCATATTCATTCCAGTAGTAGCACCATTGTGGCATATATGTGAATATTATGTATATTGCATATTGCAAAATATGGAGTTTTTACTCATTACACTGATGATAAGTCAAGTCTCTACTTTACATCGTCATAAGGCTGAAGGTTGAGGATGATGTCAAGTTGCCTTTTGGATACTTACTTAATAACAATTATTAATAATACTTTTTAGAAAATTAAAACTTTAAATAATGAAAATTGATTTATTTTCTTTCCTATCATCAGTCATCATCACCCATGTAATAATGAAATGAAATAAGTTATGTCTGGATAAAGTTACTTTGACAATATTAAACTATTAGGTACCTAGTATAAATCGTTTTAAAAGAACTGCCATGAGGACCCAAAACCTGTATTAATTTAACTCGCATGTAGGTATATGTACCTAGTTACATTCAATCTATTAATTAACAGCAGCTGTTGTGAATTAACATATAAGGACATATTCCAGCATTTATTAATTTATTTACCTTTAATTATTAAACGTACAATAAGTTAGTATAATGCACTAAAACGTCTAACTACAATTCATGTTATAAAAACATGTACTTTTTGAACAATTAAATTAATTAACAAGTGTTTTAACGTTTGTACACAACACAAGCTTAACAACATAAAGAGCGTACCTAGCGCTCATAAACTTGTAGGTAATCGAGATGTGTCAGGGTTCACTTAGGGATCGGTGACGTTCGGCAGCTCAAGGCGAAGCCTTGCGCGCGCTCCAGCTCCACAATGTTGGCAGATGGGATCGGGACGTTTACAGGAGCACTGTATAACAATAGCAAATGAAAATTAAATTATAGTACAAATCTTCTAAAGATTGACTTTAATTACAAAATACATTATTCTTGAACTCATATTATATACTATGTCCATCTATCAATGTTTTTATAAAATAATATTATTGTTATATACAGTGGCTGCCAGATTAGGAATGCTTGCGTTTTCCCCATTAAATTACCTAGCAAATATTCAAATTATCTCAGGTTTAAACTAATCTAATGAATTAATCTCAGTTCTATGCATACAAGCAATCTTTAGCACAATCCCACAGTATGTTTTTTGACCCGAAAAACGGCCATCCTCAGTTTATTTGCTTATTAGATAGAGGAAATCATTTTTAAATGAAGAGTAGCACTCCCGTGTGTGTAATTTTTTATAGAAATTGAGATATTAATATTTTATTAATTTTCAGGGATTTTAAAAATTTCACGATAATCACAAAATAGCGCGTATTTTTTTCTCTTCTTCAATGAAAATAATAGGAACTATATGTTAAGTAATTAATACATAATACAAAGTAAGTCAAACTTGTACAGTCGCACACACACTTAACTGACCATTAAAGACGGAGCTGAGAATAAGTGTCAATGCTTGAAAGGGATGTAAATATATTTAATATGAAAAAAATATCTACATCCCTGTCAAGCATTGATATTTTCTCTCTGCTCTGCCTCCAATGGTTAGTTAGGTGTGTTGCTGTGTGTACATAAATAAAGAAAGAAAAAGTTTTTAGTTTTTTGGTTTTTATTTTTTTACAGCTCTATTCCGACATATTGGGATTCGATAATAACTCTAAATAACAATTACAATAATACCAATGACTCATAAAAAAAATCAAACCCCTAACCCTCAGGATATAGGAATAATACGCTTCTAAAGTTTTTTCAGATAATTCTGGTTTTAGGGTTGGCACATTAGTTTTAATTTTATTTATTTTTATTTCTATGATTTATTTTAAAATATCTTAGTTTTATTGTTTATTATGTATATAATCGAGTTCTTCAATTCTATCAATACCTTAAAGGTGGTCTCGTTCAAATTAGGTTCAGATCTGATAACAAAGTGGCGAGTGAAGTTGGCCTTTCTTTTTTAAAGAGTCAATTATAAATTTCATCTTCGGTGGGCAAAACTTCGCTTATATCATCATCCCAGCCTTCTATAAGTGCTCGCATCACATCTTCGTCACTTATATCATCGGAAATGTCATCTTGTTTTTTTGAACGATCTTCTTTTGGTATTTCGTGTGGTTTTAATAGTTGAAGTACGGTGGGTGGTAACGGCAACCTTCTTAATTTTTCTTGCCTTTGTTTCAGTCTCATATTTTAAAATAAATGGATCGGATGATAGTATTGCCCTGTTAAATAAATCGGTCACTGTTTTTACTCTGTCAGACTTGCGAGCATGATGTTCTCTGTCAGACCTCCAGAACTTATTTCTGGCTTCTCCCGCTTGTTCTGACTGTAAACCTACAGGTACAGCAGAATTCTGAATTATGTCTTTGCCGTGTACTAAAATTTTGTGCAAGGTGACTGTCATCGGATGCCATTCAAAATTTTGGACGTATTTAGTTGCCAATGACTTGCAAAAATCACCAAACTTGTCAATATCAACTGGTAGTCCGCAAGATAAGACAACTAGTATTGTATATATATATCATCAAGAAGCAGATGAGGGATGCCTAGTATTTGTGCAAATATTTCTCGGTTTTTGTTAGACAATGCTGTACGGGCTCTATTGCCATCATTTGTCGTCCCTGAATTGGGCCGCACTACATCAACCAGAAGTCCCATTTTCTGTCTTACTTCTTGCTGCACTTTTTTTTTTCTTTTCTTCCACAGTGATTGCCTGCGGAGAGTTGCGGGTGATCCTCCATTTTTTCACTTCCATTTTGTATCCCAGATGAAGCAAAAACTCTAAGACTCGAATCCAGGCGTGCGATGGACTAATTCCAAACTTCATAAGCGATTCATCTACTGGCCTACAAAAAACTACATCCATAAATAATATTACAAATACTTGAACATGTAAATATTTATAAATAAATATAATAATAACTAACAGCTAGGTATGAATTATTTTCTCACTGTTCACTAATACAGCAGACCCTCTAATTTTTTTCATATAGCTAAGCACACATAGTTAAGAGTTCCAATCTAGATCTAAACTGTAACCCTGTCTCAATATTCTTCTAATACTTCTAATTCTGACTGTAATTTGTTTTGTGAACCAAATAAATAAATACTTATATAAAATTATTTTGTTATGTGTCAGCCCTAGTGCAAAAAATTAAAAAACCTGTTACTTCTGGATCCTATAAGATTGGTATATGATTTAATCAGGTAGTATTTTTAAAGACTTAAGAAAGAGCTTTGTGTAGATACTGAACCCCAATCCTAAGTCCAAAAAATTAAAATAATGAAAATATACTTTTTATCGTGTAACTGCCGTTATATACACGATATTGTTGTTTTTATTTCGTCATAATATAGCTCATTTAACGTATTATACGAATACAATGAGAAATACAATGAAAAATGAGCATGTCTAAAGTTATAGCGATTTCTATGTTTTTTCTGGAAACCATATAAAATAATTAAACAAATTGTATCTCAATTACCATGAGAAATTGACACACGGGAGTGCTACTCTTCGGTTCAAAATGATTTCCTAGATTGATTTATTAGATAATAAGCAAATAAAATGAGGATGTCCGTTTTTCGGGTCAAAAAACATACCGTGAATCCGTCACAACTCATACAAACCTATTTGTTGCTCCGACTAACATATCAAAAATTGATCAAAATCAGTTAAAATTTAGAGGGGTGGAAATAAAACGTAAAAGCAATTTTTATGGGAAGCCGTCAGGGAAGAAACATGTGCGAATTTCACCATAGTCACCACCATATTCACCATATTCTAATTTGAAAAAAAGACAAAGTAAGTACCTAAAGAGAAGGAAAAGCTAATAAACCATTTTTAATTTCTTGTGTATACTTAGTAATGTTTACTTTACAGATATTTTTGGTTGGTATAGTATGTAGTTTTGCATCTGAAAGATGAATACTAGTTAATTGCATCTTAAAATAAAAAAGGCCTTTATTCACTGATCTCTACTGCTACTTATATTAAATATAAATTTACATCTAATATTATTAATTAAACATACATACACATCCATACACTCACGCCTACATTCCCAGAGTGGGGTAGGCAGAGCTACAGGATTACCAACAATTATAAAAACTTTTGGTTAATTATGTACTTAACCACATTTTGCATAAACAGGCAGGTGTGATGTTGTTTGTTTGTTTGTTTGTGTGTGTATGTGTGTGTGTTATTAATTAAATTCTTAGTTAAAGTGCCATTGGTATCTATTTTTAGCCTTCTGGCTGGCTCCTTCAGGAAAATGGTCTTCCCATCTCATTATCTGGCCCTCGGTCCTCTTATTACATGTTACAATACCTTATCAAGCTAAAACTAAACTAAACCGCTATAACTTTCCATCAATATTTGCATGTCAACACAGAAAAATATCTTTTATTATCTACCACATAAGAAACCCACCGCAGTCACTTCATTGCAGAGTTAATGTGGTTTGAATCTACAAAGTCATATTAAGATCTAGATGTATTGGTAAAAGAGAAAAGAAGTTATTTTGATTATCGATAAGGATTATAAAGGAAATGTCTATTTAGTATTCTGTTATAGTTATGAATTTCCATTATAAAAACAGTTTTTTTATAAAAACTTAGCTTTAAATAGTGACTTACATAAATTATACTTCAGTTTATTTAGAATTAGAAACCACAACAACATTTTATATTGCGGCTCGTGAACTGTAATCTTTTTAAAATTTGTACCAGAGTAACAATTGACGACACGCAAAAAAGTGACATTAAAACAATTTTATTTTGCGGCTCCCAGACTATTGTACTATACTATTTGCTAGGTAATAAACAGTTGACCAGACGCAATATAATGTTATTGTGGTTTCTAATTCTAAATAAATTGATGTATAAATCACGCCTGTTTCCCAAAGACAGAGCGGTAGGCAGATACCACTTCTTTCCACCTGCTACGATCCTGACAAATCTCTTTCACCTCTTCCACATTCATACGAACATACAAAATTACTTAAAACTACACTACTCTAACCTAACAAACCGCTACCAGTGGACATTGTTCTCAAAATGCTGGCAGCATTGCCACGTTGAATGGCAATGCTTAATCTTTGTGCCAAGTATAGGCCAGGATTTTGGTCACGAGTTGCGTCGACCAGGCACTTTGAGAGGTCTGCAAAAATACGGCGTGGTCCTGAAGATTCGATGAAAGATGTAATGAAACCTATACTTATAGCCTTAGATTTCGGTTTGATAGGGCTTTTCAACTGCATCTCCAAGATTTGGGATAGGGCTTCCAATCCTATAGGGTTGTATTATAATTTCATCAGAATCTATTCATTAAATTATGTTAACTTCATTATGTTGTTTGTGCATTGACAGTTGATGTCAATGTCATTCATTAGGTAGGTACGTTGATTGACGTTTCAAGTAGAGCAAAGCATAGACATTATTAGATAAAATGCCAATATAAGGGAAAAAATCGAATGGAATAGGCGATTAGATTTGATTGATGTTCTTGACTAAGACATTGCGATGGATTCGTGATGGAATCGCCCAAGCGATCCGTTTTGGATGAGTACCTACTACGAAACTTTGTATTTGTATACCTGTGGCCCGTTTCACGAAGCTACAAGTTACAAGCGGAACTCTCTTTCTAACAGTACGAGTTAGAAAGAGATTTCCGCTTGTAATTTGTAACTTGTAGCTTCGTCAAATGAAACGGGCCTCTGGCAGTATTTAGAGAATACATGCTCGTTACGGACCAAGTTTGCATAATGCATTCCTTAAGACTTTTGTCGGCCTCTCACAACAAAGTTCGGAGGCGCCAACAACGAAATTATTCACGCGCTAATCTGGAGCAGATAGATGCCATTACTTTGTCAATCTGCATAAACCTTAATACAAATAATAAAATAATTCAAAAACAACACTCAAAAATTACATATTTTATAGTCATCAGTTAAATAATTTCAAATCTAAATTATTCATAATCAACTATCTTAATTATTTAAATGTTCGGTGACCTGCTGAGGCCCTGTCTAACGAACTGGGGCTTACAGCGCATCAGTTTTTTCACTAGATGGCGCCTCTGGGAAGCGAGGTCTTTTTGACAGTTCACGTTAAAATCTATGCCTAGATTAAGACCAAAGGAGTGGTAATTTACTTTTTCACTTGATACGTAAGCATTTCAAATATTTACTTATTTAAAATATTTTTTAATATCAACTGTCACTTCCCGGAGCCATCTAGTGAAAAAACTGATGCACTGTAGCCGCTCCCCCATTTCACAGGGGCTCTACTTTGAAATCCGTAACTCGAACTTCGTCTATTGCTATCCTTTTTGATCTCGACGCGTAACTAATTTGCAAGAAAGTGATGGGGCGATCTGAAGTTCGAATTACTGATTTCAAAGTAGAGCCCCAGATTGTATGTCATTTCTTTCGTTGACGTTTCTGTTAGAGCAAAGCATAGACAATTAATGCCAACATAACGGGAAAAACGAAAAGAAAAGGCGTTTCGATTTTCCACTCCATCCTCGTGTTGTTCAGCTAGCCAACAACGTTTAGTACAGATTAGAATCGCTTAAGCGATGAAACGAAAACGCTTGGTAGCGTATGGCTCTTTGCTAGGCCTACTGGACCCACAAACATGCTGAGCCTGATCAACTTAGTGTGTATGTGTGTTAAGCTTTTGTTTTTTAACATTAACTTATTATATAAAGTAAAGTAAGTTCTACGTGTTAATTTGATGAAAAATCAGTTGAATGAATCAAACATACGTGAAAACCCGATTGAGCGTTTCGAATCAAAATATATCCAAAAACCCGATTTGGCGTTTCGAATCAAATATATGTGAAAACCTGAATGAGCGTTTCGAATCAAACATAGGGTACCCGAAAACCAATTGGGCGTTTCGAATCAAAATATATGTGAAAACCTGAATGAGCGTTTCGAATCAAACATAGGGTACCCGAAAACCAATTGGGCGTTTCGAATCAAATACAATGGAGGAGTTTATCATATAAAACCTAATGGGAATCTGCTTCTTGATGATATATATATACAATACTAGTTGTCTTATCTTGCGGACTACCAGTTGATATTGACAAGTTTGGTGATTTTTGCAAGTCATTGGCAACTAAATACGTCCAAAATTTTGAATGGCATCCGATGACAGTCACCTTGCACAAAATTTTAGTACACGGCAAAGACATAATTCAGAATTCTGCTGTACCTGTAGGTTTACAGTCAGAACAAGCGGGAGAAGCCAGAAATAAGTTCTGGAGGTCTGACAGAGAACATCATGCTCGCAAGTCTGACAGAGTAAAAACAGTGACCGATTTATTTAACAGGGCAATACTATCATCCGATCCATTTATTTCAAATATGAGACTGAAACAAAGGCAAGAAAAATTAAAGAAGGTTGCCGTTACCACTCACCGTACTTCAACTATTAAAACCACACGAAATACCAAAAGAAGATCGTTCAAAAAAACAAGATGACATTTCCGATGATATAAGTGACGAAGATGTGATGCGAGCACTTATAGAAGGCTGGGATGATGATATAAGCGAAGTTTTGCCCACCGAAGATGAAATTATAATTGACTCTTTAAAAAAGAAAGGCCAACTTCACTCGCCACTTTGTTATCAGATCTAAACCTAATTTGAACGAGACCACCTTTAAGGTATTGATAGAATTGAAGAACTCGATTATATACATAATAAACAATAAAACTAAGATATTTTAAAATAAATCATAGAAATAAAAATAAATAAAATTAAAACTAATGTGCCAACCCTAAAACCAGAATTATCTGAAAAAACTTTAGAAGCGTATTATTCCTATATCCTCAGGGTTAGGGGTTTGATTTTTTTTATGAGTCATTGGTATTATTGTAATTGTTATTTAGAGTTATTATCGAATCCCAATATGTCGGAATAGAGCTGTAAAAAAATAAAAACCAAAAAACTAAAAACTTTTTCTTTCTTTATTTATGTACACACAGCAACACACCTAACTAACCATTGGAGGCAGAGCAGAGAGAAAATATCAATGCTTGACAGGGATGTAGATATTTTTTTCATATTAAATATATTTACATCCCTTTCAAGCATTGACACTTATTCTCAGCTCCGTCTTTAATGGTCAGTTAAGTGTGTGGGCGACTGTACAAGTTTGACTAACTTTGTATTATGTATTAATTACTTAACATATAGTTCCTATTATTTTCATTGAAGAAGAGAAAAAAATACGCGCTATTTTGTGATTATCGTGAAATTTTTAAAATCCCTGAAAATTAATAAAATATTAATATCTCAATTTCTATAAAAAATTACACACACGGGAGTGCTACTCTTCATTTCAAAATGATTTCCTCTATCTAATAAGCAAATAAACTGAGGATGGCCGTTTTTCGGGTCAAAAAACATACTGTGGGATTGTGCTAAAGATTGCTTGTATGCATAGAACTGAGATTAATTCATTAGATTAGTTTAAACCTGAGATAATTTGAATATTTGCTAGGTAATTTAATGGGGAAAACGCAAGCATTCCTAATCTGGCAGCCACTGTATATAACAATAATATTATTTTATAAAAACATTGATAGATGGACATAGTATATAATATGAGTTCAAGAATAATGTATTTTGTAATTAAAGTCAATCTTTAGAAGATTTGTACTATAATTTAATTTATACAGTGCTCCTGTAAACGTCCCGATCCCATCTGCCAACATTGTGGAGCTGGAGCGCGCGCAAGGCTTCGCCTAGAGCTGCCGAACGTCACCGATCCCTAAGTGAACCCTGACACATCTCGATTACCTACAAGTTTATGAGCGCTAGGTACGCTCTTTATGTTGTTAAGCTTGTGTTGTGTACAAACGTTAAAACACTTGTTAATTAATTTAATTGTTCAAAAAGTACATGTTTTTATAACATGAATTGTAGTTAGACGTATTAGTGCATTATACTAACTTATTGTACGTTTAATAATTAAAGGTAAATAAATTAATAAATGCTGGAATATGTCCTTATATGTTAATTCACAACAGCTGCTGTTAATTAATAGATTGAATGTAACTAGGTACATATACCTACATGCGAGTTAAATTAATACAGGTTTTGGGTCCTCATGGCAGTTCTTTTAAAACGATTTATACTAGGTACCTAATAGTTTAATATTGTCAAAGTAACTTTATCCAGACATAACTTATTTTAAAGTAGACGAGTGTGCCAAGTTGTACAGTAGCTGGGGCGACGATCAGATCATCCATTGCATTACCAAAATTAACAGGTGTGGCAAAGACATGGTATCAGGCCCTTCCTACAATGTCTTCTACGTGGCCCCAATGGAAATGTAAATAATTGTATCATTCCCTAACAGTTATGATTACAAGGAATTATTAACCGAGATATTAAGTAAGCGTGATAAGTTGGTTATTCGTTAGAACTATATTATAATGAAAAAAAATATATGCTAATTAGATGCTATATACATGGTAAACGAGCAGTAAGATACAATCATCTTATATGGAATTGATGATCTGTCTGTAAGATTAGGTGCTTAGGCAGTTAAATGTCAAAAACCTGAACAAGTTTTAAAATATATTTAACAATAAAACAACAGTCGCGAGAATTTGAAAAGACAAGACATACCTTTGAATCTTCAGCGAAGTGGTTTAATAAAACGAATGTCACAAGTTAAAACTTAATTCTACATTTAACAATTCGGAAACACAGTCTGAACTCTAAATTGTTTGTTAATTGCAACAAGTCGGGTCATTTCAGTTTCAAATGTACAAAAAGAAAGATTTTGAAGTGAACATTTGTCATAGGCTAGGGCTATCAACAGGTTGTCCTAAGTTACCTTCTGTAATCTCAGATAAAGACGAAAGACCTTGAGAAAAGGTTGTTCGACTTGTAGACGTCAATGGGGACAATGACAATAAATATGTAATGGAGTTAAAACTAAAAGTAAATCATGTGCTTACATTTACATTCTGTCAAAAAAGTATCGGGAATTGATAATTTGTTTATGGTTCCGAATTCAATTTTTATTTTTTTATTTTTTTGCTTGTTTGGCACAGCTGTTTTCCATTTTGGCGCGGAGTTTGAGTTTCATCTGTCAAATAGATTAAATACAGTGCTGTTTTTTGTTCGATCATCTCTAGTGTGTGATACGAATTTCTGCGTGATTTAATAATGGACAAAAACATCGAACAAAGAGTTTGTCTCAAATTTTGCATCGCAAATGGAATTTCGTGTTCGGAGTCGCTGAAAATGGAACAGAAGGCTTACGGTGACTCGATGTTATCAAAAACACGTGCTTATGAGTGGCACAATGCGTTCAAAAGCGGTCGAGATGTGATGGAAGATTTGCCTCGCTCTGGTAGGCCCTCAACGTCGTCAACAGATGTCTGTTGACTGTTTTCTTTAACTATTGCGGTGTTGCGCACTTGGAGTGCTTTCCGAAAGGTCAAACGATAAATAAAGAATATTATTTGAGTTTTATGCGGCGTTTAAGAGAGCCAATTTGACGAAAATGGCCAGATTGGTGGAAAGAAAATTCTTGGATTTTGCACCACGATAATGCGCCTGCGCCAAGGCCATCATTATAAACGAAATTTTGATCAAAAACTCAACAAATACCATCGAGCAACTACCTCATTCACCAGATATGGCTCCAGCCGACTTAATTATTTTTCCTTAACTCAAATTACCACTTCGTGGCACCCGTTTTCATTCGGTAGAAGAAATAAAAGAGAATTCGAGCCGAGAACTGAACGCAATTCCGGAAAAAGCGTTTAAAAAAAAATTCCGTGATCGGATTATTCGTGAGCGTGAGTGTATCATTTCTGAAGGAGCATACTTTGAAGGCGATAAAATAAATTTGGAAGAAAAACTTACATTTTTTGTATTATTGACCTTTTCCCGGTACTTTTTTGACAGAGAAGTACTACCACTATTGATATATAGTGTGTGTGTTAGTTTGTTGCTTCTTCACGCTGCAATGGTTGGACGGATTTGGATAAGAATGAGGATGGACATAGGTTCCCTGGATTTATTCATAACACATAGGGGATTTTCATGCCGGAAAAATATAATAAACTCCCGAGGGAATTACGATAACCGAATTATGCGCGGGCGATGTCGCGGACAGAAGCTAGTACAAAATATAATGGATACAACGTTTTTATCATTGATATACACGGATTAGGTGGATTGTTAGTAATTTTTTTAGTTCAAAATTTTAATTCAAATTTAGGATGAATTAATTAGGTACTCGTGTTTTAAATACCAATTGTTTGTATGTAAATATTTTAGAGCTTTATGGAGATGACTCAATTTTAAATTTGAATGTGAGTGAACACCTTAGCAACGATGAGATACGAGAAATCAAGCAACTATTGATGAAACATGAGAATTGTTATTCCAGTAGTCTCAAAGATTTAGGCGTTACAAATTTGGTACAAATGGAGATCGAACTCACTGATAAGCATTTTTTTATTTTTGATACCGTTGCGATCTTTGGAGGAAAGTTTAAGTAGATTAGAGGGAGTCTTAAAACTGTTGAGCGAGGCAGGGCTTACAATTAAATTAAAGAAATGTCATTTTTTCTGTAAGAGGCTTGGATTTCTTATGTTTTTATGTAAGTGCTGAATGCGTAGGGCATAATTCGCGAAAAACCCAAGCTAAGTATATTGAATTTCCCAATACCACAAAATTTTCACGACGTGAGACGTTTCATAGGATTAGTCAGTTTCTTTCGTAGATTCGTTAAGGATTTAATTTCGCCTTAATTGCTCAACATTTAACGGATCTCTTGAAATTAAAATTTGAGTGGAAATAGACAGATGATACTACAACAGCTTTAAATACTTTAAAACAAAAAAATATTGTACGACCAATATTATAGAATAGAATAGAAAAACGTTTATTCGACAAACACAGCAACACAGGGGTACGTCATAGAAAAGATACAACGATACAAGAGCCAAGGTTGGTGGTTGAGATCCATTCTTTCGAGTTGGAGACAGTTTCGGTTATAGCATCCTTAAGCTTCAACGCACGCTAACAAGAAGAGACTTGATTCCGCGAATTTCCCGTTGGTGGATTCAGTTCCAGGAGTACGACTATGGAATCGAGTACAGGCATGGGTCGCGTATGGCAGACGTAGACGCACTTAGTCGTGGTCCTGTAACTGGGCCAACTGCTGAAAACGAAACACACATTATTGATGTGTTGCATGTTGATGTTAAGGATTGGATCATAACCGTGCAATGTAATGACGAATAATTAAGGTGTATTAGTCAAATTCTACATGATCAGGATACCAGATTGATGTCTAAAAGCGTAATTGGAGATGATTTGATAATGTTAAGATCATTATGCAACAAGAAGAAAAATTGAATTTGATTTGATTGATTTGGAGATTGATTTTTTTGAAGAAGGATTTCGATATTCGCGGGCAGGTAGGAAAGTCATACAATGTCGGAAATATTGTTCGGGTAGAAAGAACTGTTTACGACAAAGACCATTCTGGTATATAAAAAAAGTTTCTTCCCAAATTTTATGGACCATACAGAAGTTTAAAAATATTGCCAAACGATAGATTTTTAAGTAAAGACACTTCCTTAACTAGGAAAGGTAGCGAAAAGTATGAAATGTAGTAGCACTAGACTAAGTACATCCATGGCTTAGTTTTAAGGGTTACTCCAGGGATAATAGAGATAAAAGTAAAAATGGAGACGATAGCAGTGATTGTAACAAAAATGAGTAAGTTAGATTTTGTTCCACATAAAGATAATATATATGGAAGTAAAAAAAAAAATATGTGCAGATGTTATGTGTATACTATTGAGTTGTATTAGAATATATTGTAGCTAAATACGTCTAGATGAATGTTCATGTATCATTATAAGTTGGTTATGAGCGGTCAGTGTAGATTTGAATGGTGTTTTAACGATATCACATAAATGATCGGGATGATTTGTGCAGCTTTGGATGATGTCGTATTTAACATCGCACAGATGATCGTAGATTATAAATAACTTTGTAGAAAAAGAATTATGAGCACAGGCTATGAGCAGTCAGTGCAGATATGTCAAAAGTTGATACAGCATAGATGGCTGTAGATAATAGCAGACACGTTGAATTATCCACAAATGTCTAATAAAACGTATATTATATTAACAATTGGAACTTAGCTATGAGCAATTGAGCAGTCAGTGCAGATATATCAGAAGTTGATATAGCATAGATGGCTGTAAATTATAGCAGACAGGTTGAATTATCCACAAATGTATAATAAAACGTATATTATATTAACAATTGGAACTTAGCTATGAGCAATTGAGCAGTCAGTGCAGATATGTCAGAAGTTGATATAGCATAGATGGCTGTAGATTATAGCAGATGGGTTGAATTATCCACAAATGTCTAATACAACGTATATAATATTAACAATTGGAACTTAGCTATGAGCAATTGAGCAGTCAGTGCAGATATGTCAGAAGTTGATATAGCATAGATGGCTGTAGATTATAGCAGACAGGTTGAATTATCCACAAATGTCTAGTAAAACGTGTATTATATATCAACAATTGGAGCATAGGGTATAAGCAGTCAGTGCAGATATGTCAGAAGTTGATATAGATGGCTGTAGATTGTAGCAGACTGTGCAAGATCCTAGAGTTATTGTTTTATGAATAATTAGTCATAGATTATAATTAACTTTGTAGAAAAAGAATTGTGAGTACAGGCTATGAGCGATCAGTGCAGAAAAGAAAGATATTGAGCAATCATTATCGCATAGATGGTCGTAGATTGTAGCAGACTGTGCAAGATCCTAGAATTATCGTTTTATTAATAACTACTCGTAGATTATGATTAACTTTGTGGAATAAGAACAGTGAGTACAGGCTATGAGCGATCAGTGCAGAAAAGAAAGATATTGAGCAATCATTATCGCATAGATGGTCGTAGATTGTAGCAGACTGTGCATGATCCTAGAATTATTGTTTTGTTAATAATTAGTTGTAGAATTAACTTTGTAGAATCAGAATTCTGGGCACAGGCTATGAGCGATCAGTGCAGAAAAGAAAGATATTGAGCAATCATTATCGCACAGATGGTCGTAGATTGTAGCAAACTGTGCAAGATTCTAGAAAATGCAATTTGTTGATTTGTAAGAAGATAACCAATCGTATGATATCACTTCCGTTATTATTATTTATATGTTTTGATGTAATGGGAGGACCCATTTTGCTAAGGATGGCCGAGCTGTAAGGTTCATCACTATAGATATCTTAGTGTTAATGACATGATGTAGATACTCCTTTATATCAGTAGCTGAATATATTCATAACTGGCAGCACTGTATTGAGATGGATTATATTTGAGATCTGTAAACACTGATTTGAGACTGTCAGATTTTGTATATGTAACGATGGGAATAAATGTATGTAAAAAGAGATAATTAAAAACCAATAATCAGATAAAAGTGTTTTGTTCAATAAATAATCCAATAATAATAAGAAGAGATTACACTTTTGAGTCGGAGAGGAACCTACATACCTATTTAGAGTTTATGTTGTGAAGAATGCTGTTTATTATTTGATATTTACCTATAGCTTATAGCCCACTTGCAGCTTTTGTTAAATATATTTTATTGTCAACGTGACATTTTCATTTGTTTCAAAACGCCTAAACTGTGCCCTAAACCTAGCGTAGGTAGGTACAACTATCCAGATTTAATAAAAGCTGCTAGTGATTAATGTAAATACCTACTCAATTAATTAGGTAGGTATTTCGTACCGGCCTGCCTATACCTATAGATACCTACTTAGGTGAAATAAATACGTATTAAGTAGGTAATTTAAGTCATTGAGTGTGACGTGTCAGTTATCATGTGACGACGTGGATGGCTTAGGTAGTTGGTAGTGACCTAGTCACTAAGTACTGCTTACGAAGCTAGAGGTCCTGGGTTCGATTCCCGGTCAGGGCAAATATTCGTGTCATGAGTGCGAGTAGGTATTTGTTTCTGAATCTTAGGTATTTTATATGTACCTAGGTATATAGCAATATTACGTATGTATTTGTCACTACATAGGTAAGTATGTTTATCGTTACGTAGTACCCAAAGTACAAGCCTAGAACCTAGTTTGGGACTATCGAGGTCAATTTGTGTAAGATTTTCATAACATTTTTATTCAGATATTTATTCAATGTTGTGTAATACCGCGCGGCGCGAGCTGCCAATGCTCAAAGACAGCCGCGCGGCGGCGGCGCGTGCCGCCAATAATAGGTAAGTACCTAGTCAAAGGAAGCCGCCTTGCGCGAAAGCGGCATTATCAAAAGGTCGAAAAGGAATTTACATGTCACATCACATACCTATAAACATAATTAATGTTTAGTGCCAACAGATAAAAGTATGTAAGTAAAATAATTTTCTCAAACATGCTCGGAAATGTATGCGTTAATGGCACGAAATCAAGACATGAAGTTTCTTGTTTATGGCTCCCTACAATTACTTCTTGGCCTAGGCCAAGAAGTACCTAATGTATGAAAACCCTAAGAAAAAATATTTTTGGCTGCTGCTCTAACTTTTTAAATTTGCTTACTAATATTCAACTGACAAAGGAAAAATTACATTCTGCCAACCACCACTAGACTCTGTAACCATATTTTGCGACATTAAAAAAAAAGACGCTGTTCCAGAAGGGGCTAAGGTGAACGGATTATTTTTGACAGTCATGGCTTCTTAGCCGGTTATGTAAGAGCATTAAGCCGAGTCTGCGGCAAAAAAATAATCGATGGTACTATATTTGTGCAGTTTTGAGGTTGCCGTCGTAAAATTGCAGTCCTGAGATTGCCATCGTAAGATTGTAGTCTTGAGATTACCATCGCAAGATTGCAGTCTTGAAATTGCAGTCTTGAGATTGCCATCGTAAGATTGCAGTCGTAAGATTGCAGTAATGTACTTTTAATATTTCCTCACATTGCTTGAGAAAAGTACTATACAATCCTCGGCCGGAACAGGGATTGAAGGACTCGTTCTATCCGGTCTACCCCGAACTCGTCCTTAAATCCCTGACTTCACGGCCTCTTCAGTAATGTACTATTAAATTTCTTACTTAGGTACCTAACAATATTAATACTTACTTTAGGTTTGTGTAATGTATAAAAATTACTACGATTATAGATCAAAGTATGGCGAAGTACGTGACTAAAATTTTAAAACAAGTTTGGACAACCCTGACGCCCGAGCGGCAATAGGTATCAGAATCTCCTAAAGGGCCGGAGTCGAGCTACTTTTCTATTTATACTATGATTATACTAAGATTAATTAGTAATTTTTGTTACTTGAAAACTAAAACTTTATAGGGTTTAAATTAGCATTTTTCTAATATAGTATGAATCTTTAGGTATATTGAGGAATTTATCCATAGTATAATACCATTCTAAATAAAAAAATATTTAATTATTCAGATAGTAATTAACAAAACAAAAAAAACTAAATTTTAAATCTATAAATCTTAAACGTATACTACTAAGTCCTATCTATTAGAACTAATTTTAATTTTTCATAGTTAATTAATTAGAGTAGGAAAATATATTATAAAAATTAAAATTGTACCAATCTTATATTCATTATAGAATTTTGGTTACTATATCAGATTCACAAAGTAGGTTCCTAGACACTAAATGATCACTTGGCCAAATTGAGGCATCTTTAATAAGTACTATAGGAATATTAGGGCATTATATTTATAAATTAACCATATAATAATCATTCAGTTGAGGCATAATAGGAGTAGTGGCCCGGGCCATTCTAAGGATTGTTTACAATTTGTGTAGTCGTGCCCAGGAATTAGGTTTTTCTGTTAGGTATCAGGTCAGGTAGAGTCAGGTAGGGTCATTTACAAAAGGACGGTCGAACACTGGCACCGCAGTTTGAAGGCGGCCCTCAAGGCCAAATTAGATAACACATCGTGGCTTCAGGAGTTACTGTCTATCATGCTGGGGCTCAGGACGGTGCCTCGGAACGATACCAGGGTTAGTGCGGCGGAGCTCACGTCCGGCCGCTCACTGCGTATCCCCGGGGATGTTTTTTGCGACTAGGGAAAGTTACAGTTTCGACGCGCCCAGCTACGATACGGAATTACGAAATGCCATCAGCAGTTTGAGGCCCAAACCTCTACAGCAGCGAGACCACGACGGTGTCTGTTCACCCCGATCTCAAATCAAGTGATAAGGTTTAAAACCACCACCAGTAAGGAAACCACTTCAGCCAAGGGGAGACAAGACGTTCAAAGTACAACTAGTAGGTCGACAATCACAGATATCCATCGATAGATTGAAACCGGCATACGTTTTAAGTAATAACGAGACATGTTTAGATAAAACTATAGAAATAAGTTATGATAAGGCTAGAGAAAACAAAGCTATTGCTGACACGGATCAACTCGCGAGCCAGCGGAATTGTGCAAGCTCGACGCCTATTACGTGTACCACGCGCTGAGCTCGGGCAATTAACGGGCCAGCGCGATATCAGCAATAGCGAAGTAACTCTTTTTGTATTAGTAAGATATTGACACACATTTAATGTAAGATTGTGCAAATATCGTACGTACTCAGTTTAATAAATAGCCACTAGCAGTAAGTCAGTGTTTAATTGGTTACTCGAATTTGAATCGGCGTCCATCATTGCGTCCACCAAAGCAAAGAGAAGCGAGACAAGGTTGTGGCCGGGCTAATCACAAACCACACAGAGTTCGAAAATCGAGTACCCAATTATGGCGACCTAATTATATTTTTGGTAGTATTAGTCGCCTTAGTAATAATTTTTTGATTCGGGAAAAGCTGCAAACAGTCCATCAAAGGTTGGATTTGGAGGCAGGCTAGTAGCGCGCAGCCGGCAGCCTCGACCCGCGCGCCACCCACGCAGCAGGCACATGCGATGCCGGCTAAATACGCCTAGGAGAAAGTGTACTATACGGAGCGGGCATTCCCCACCGCCAAACAAATGTGTTATCATGGTTTTATTTTGTTACTTATAGTTTAAGTGCTACAACAGTGAAAACGTGTTCCTTACACGGTATTTTGACAGTGAGAACATAACAGTGTTGGCAAGGGCGTATGGCACTAGGCCTCTTTCAAAGTTTTTTTCTTTTTTTGTTAGGGGGGGCTGCTGTAGCGACATATGTATACGGGTTTATATTACAGCCTACGCTGCTAATATTAACCACGACTACAGGACGCTAGGTAGTTCTGTACTTGTAGGACAGTAATGTAGTGCCCACCTAATTATTAATAGACAATTTATATTGAGCCTGGACTTCCTATTTAATATTCCATATACATTAATTAGAAGTATTAAAGATACTCCTAAACATACTAACAGCAATGGATACCTACGTATACTTACCTACCTCGCAGCATATAAAAGGAGCGCGCAACTTATAGGCTCACACTCGATTGTCGACTCTATTGGTTTTAAGTTACAAGACAAACACATGCAAGGTTAGCTCTAATTTTAACGGTAATTAAGTAGGTTTACCTACCTACCTACCAATAAAACGTACGTTTTTTTAAACATTAAGTTAATTTTGACTCACCGTTTTTGTTTTGATCATTTAATAAAGACATGTCAAGCATACGCCTGACTTTTGCATTTTTAAATTTCATTATATTATAGTTAGCCGCTAACGTTTAGGCGAAGACCCACTGTAATCCATTTTGACATTCACTCAGTACACTACTATACAGGGTGTAAGCGACGGCTCACCGAAAACTGAAACTATAGTTTCAGACCATTATACTGAACTGAAATCCACTGGATTTTTTTCCGGAAACGTAAGGTTAAAAAGTCCTATTTTCCTAACAAAACTCACCACGCAATGAATGAAGAATCAACACAGTAATGGATGGTAATGGTGCCGATAATCGTAGTACGATGTATCAATGAGGGGGCGTGGCCTCATCGCCGGCGCCGGTCGTCAACCCGCGCGGCGGTCACGTGTCTCGCGCACCGCGCGTCATAACTACATAACATACTAGAAACTCCATGTTTTAAGGGTTTTGGTACCTAGTTCATAAACTATCAGCTTTAGTTTTTTTAATAAATGTACTTATTTTCTTTTTAAGTTGTTAGGTGATAAGAGGTAGGTAATCGGCTTGTTGACGCGTCATTACTTTGGCGTTTAACATGCCCGTGGTGATGGAACTACTGAACCAATGTAGGTACTTCGTGCTAAAACTTAACAACTACTTAAGTACCTATGCTATAACCTTATGACAGTAAGCAAAAAGTTAATAAGTATCCACCTAGATAAAATAAAAAAAGAGTTTGACGTTTACAATCATACCTATTATCTATGTGGCAACAACTAGGGCATGCAGTATCGGACGATTTCCAGTATCGGAATTGAAAGTCGGTATTGAACCTCAATATCGGAATCTCGGAATTACGCAGGGCATACAATATTGACTATTACCAATACCGGAATTAAAATTCGGTATTGTGTCTCAATATCGGAATTCCGATACTAGTATCGGAATTGGGGATCTTTTAGAAAAACACACTTTTTAAGGTAAAATAAAAAGTATTATTTTTGATCGTATTTATTTAAATAAGAATAAAGCCTCTAAATTATCAGCATAACTGAATGAACACAATAATTATTTTTTTGTGTATTAACAACAGACAAAAAAACATTATTTAAGATTATTTTAACGTAATAAAGTCTAGCCCCCTTACTAATAAACGTTGAGTAACGGTGGTATAGCTTAGCTATACAATGTGTTCACCTTATCTGTCAAATCCAAATGTCACAATGACAGATAAGGACAAAACATTGTAGGTACTATAGCTATACCACCGTTACTCAACGTTTATTAGTAAGGGGGTAAATGTTGAATTATATAATCATCTTCTAAACTTACGTTATTAATAAAAGAGATCACGGATTGAATTGACAAAATAAAACTCAATTAAAGATCTAAAAATAATTGAACAATATAAGTTATCCAAGTATTTCGACTTAAGAAATAAAATCTAAATTATTTAATAGTTTGTAAATATTTTGTTATTCTTTTTAAATAATAACTACTATAATAATCACAATTGCAATCTTTGAATCTTACTTATTGTATTGCTTTTTATTTATCTTCTAAAAATCTTTTTCTTGGAAGTGAGTTCTTAAAAATGTTAAAGAATCTAACATTCTATCTGACAGCAAACTTCTTATTTTAGTACAAAAAAATCCAGCTGATGAGAAGATTCTTTCACTTTCAACGCTAGTTGGTAAAATTGATGAAATGAATTGGTAAGCTTCTGTCAAATAAACGCCCCTCTCTCCATTATTGTCATAGATAGCCTTCTCAGCCAACACAAAGCCATAAAGGTCGAAGTTACCATGAGCGAGGTCAGCTTTGGCTTTGGGATGATTACATTTTTCCAATTCCTTGTCATCAGATGTGATTGATGGAGTTTTAACAATGCAAGCATACTGCCAACAATGTACCCAAGATTTAGGTTAGTATAGTATCCCAACCAATTAATCCATAAGTCTGTATTTGTTATTAACACATACATTATGTTAATTTCATGTTTTCTTATGTTTATAGATCTTCTCAAGTCGGGCGTGGAGTAAAGAGGACAGCTTCAGAGTCGGAAGACGTGCTGACAAAGAAAAACCGTCCTTCAACCAGTCACGATGCAGAATCAATATCACCCGATTTTTTTTTAGATAAAAATGTGAGTACAAAAAATAATGATAATGTTGAATGTTCTGTGTGCAGTAAGTTTGTATCCAAAATATAGTTTACCAACCATTTGAATAGTAACATGCACAAAAATAATGTCTTAAGGTCCGACGATCAGTGGGTTAATGTACAGTTAATTGAAAACGCATTTAGGAATAGGGTGGCTACGTATAGAATATTGCTTAATGAAAATGTTCTCAATCCATTTACTCCCGAAACAATTTTACAAAACAATAAAGAAAAAATCTTTACATTATTGGATCGATCACTTGCTGATCATTGTGCCTTAAAAGTAAATTTTATTCTCAATGCAGATTTTAATCAAGATAGCAAACAACTAAATAATATGTTAGACTTTCAATTTAGCAACAATGTAGTGAATCATAGCAGCGACAAAAATGATATTTTTGTAACTATAGTTAACGAAATTTTGACAAGATTATCTAATAAGTTAAGAGATTCAACATGGTATAGGTACAGACAATACACCTATGTATAGGGAAAGACAATGATTTAATTAATTTTTTCTACTCGCGTACTATAAACCGCTAATATTGATATCGTTAATGGTGTCAGAATACCACCTATAGCGTAACCGAAGAGTAAAAACAATTCTAAAATTAGCGTTGCCATGGTAATAACAGTGCTATAATTTATTATAGCATTGTTATTACCATGGTAACGGTCATTCCGGATATCAGTCTTTAGGCGTTTAGTTAACACTTGACATCCTAATAATTTGTATATAAACATTTTAACACCAATTAAAATTACGTAAATTAAAAATAAAATTAATTTTGAGACTAAATATGTGTTTAAAATAACATTTTTATTCAATTACTAAAAATAGATGGTTAATATCCATCGATTTGTTATTTGGTTACCATGGTTACGTTCAATATGGATATCAACAAAATGGCGTTTCGTTTGGCATTCCAACTTGTTTATGATAAATTGATAGAACTGTTTTTAGTAACTATTAAAATACGCGTGAAATTTGTTAAAATTTATCAATAAAATTCACAAACTATTAATGCGCATCGGAATAGTGAAAATTTCTTTGATGATAAGTAATTTGTTAGCAGAAAAATCGAGTAAAGTATACGAGAAAATTTAGCGATTGTTTATTTTTATCATTATCATTTTAAGCTTGTAGAAAAAGTTATGTATGCAACGGTTCACAATTAGCTCTTAAGGTACTCGTGCCTGTATTTAGAGCGCTCGCAAGCTCGCGCTCTAACCTCGGCTCTCGTACCTTAAGAGGCTTCATTATGAACCAGTTACATAAATAACTATTAGTATTTACCGGTCATTGATGATAATTCTTCTAAATACTTCGTTTGACTCTGGCATAGTAAATCGTTTTGCTCCAACTCTTTCAACTGCTGAAGATTTTTCAAAACCGTTTGTTTTTCACCATCCACGTCCAGCTTATCTGAAAAGAATACATTGTTTAATTTCTTAATGGAAAAGAAATACCAATTTCAAAAGATAGGTAGAACAGAAAAGGTATATATTCTATGAAACTTTGGATTGAAGATATAGAAATAATAAGTATCAAAATTAACATGCCATACTAACCTTGTTATAACCTATGAATTCGGTCACCGTATGTAAACACTCTATTTTTTGTTTCAACAATGCTTCCCTCTTCTCTTGTTTTTCTTTATATTTGTTTATAATGTTACAAAGGATCTGTCGCACACCACTTTTGATAGTTTTACGCATGTTTAGTCCGTAAATTTCGAGAAGAAAACTTTAATTTGACAGACTTGAACCAACAACGACTTGTTTGTCAATGTCAAAACGTAATTTTAATAATGTTGCCAGACCTGCCAGTCAAATAAAAGCCCGGTTCATCATTCATTAGACAGACTCTAATCACTTTGGTACTTGATGTTGAGAGTAGATACAATTCTATTATAATACTATTTTATTATCTCTTCGATGACAGTCACGAACTTGGGGATATTGACAAATACTAGTAGTTATTGTACGTTATCGTACTTACTGTACTTGTAAGTGAATAAAATATAAAAATGAAGAACATGGGGCTTCTTTATTATTCTGATAAACAATATTGAGCTGGCTGGCCATAGAATAAGACGGACAATGACGTACGTAGGACGTACCATAGATAGCATAGCTGTCGGAATCGTTCGGAAACCAAAACGTGTAAGTTTAAGTAGACAAATATTAAGACCTTTATACCATGGACTTGTACCTACACTGGACTGAGGACTAACTTTTCCTAGCCAATCAAAATTGAACCATATTACAAAGCAAGACAGTTACAATTATGTGATGATAGGAGATGAGGACGAGTGAGAGCAACCAACCTGAGGACGGTGTCCCGCTCACACAAGTTGCCAATGTAAAACAGGTAATGACATAGTGGTATTCAAGAATACTGTAAATCATTACCTGCATATTATACTAAATAGCTACATTTATATAAGAGATTTTACGTTTTACCTAATTTGTAAATGTTTAAGATTTTAACATTATTTACTGATTAAAACACGTTAATGAATAAAATACTGTGGTAATCAAGTAGTAATTGTAAATTTTGGCTGGTATCCCCAACGTAGACATATTTCAAATATTTGTTTTAATGTTTGTCAACTAACAAAACAAGCTAAAAATGGTGAAAATATGTTGTGTAAAGGGTTGTAGAAATGAAAGCTTCGGTGACTGTGGAATATCATTTCACAGGTAAGGAACATTTGGCTCTATTTTACGATAAAACGAGAAAATCATGCCTAACTTATTAGGGTGGCTATGATTTGGGCCGGTGTGAGTATGGATACGAATGCAATTTCATAGATAAGTTGGCAGAGCAGTTATATTTGGTACTTAAACACTATACAAATTCTCGATATTTAAAAGTTTTGTGTACTGGTAGTATTAATTTGAAAAATGTAACCATAAACTCGGGATACTTTAGCCCTAGGGGGTAACATTGCCCACCCTTAAGGCTCCGGCAAACCAAACGCGTGGCAGCAGCAGCGCGTAGCGTCGCGTGGCGTCAGGGAGTTGTAAAACAACAAAACAAATGGAACCCCGGCACACCGAGACGCGCGTGAGAGATTTGGGAAATAAAGTAGGACTCAGGCAAAAACTACACAAAACTATATTGTTTAACAATATATGATACACTAGAGGACGCCCGCGACTTCGTACGCGTAGAATTAGTTTCCCGCTATTCCCCCCATTTCTTCCCGTTGGGGGTCGATTTTTGGAAAATCCTTTCTTAGTGCTCACTTACATCATGAAAGGAACCCCTGTACCAAATTTCAAGTTTCTAGGTACAGTAGTTTCGGCTGTGCGTTGATACATCAGTCAGTCAGTTTAGCCTTTTATATATTACTAGAGGACGCCCGCGACTTCGTACGCGTAGAATTAGTTTCCCGCTACTCCCCCCATTTCTTCCCGTTGGGGGTCGATTTTCGGAAAATCCTTTCTTAGTGCTCACTTACATCATGAAAGGAACCCCTGTACCAAATTTCAAGTTTCTAGGTACAGTAGTTTCGGCTGTGCGTTGATATGTCAGTCAGTCAGTTTAGCCTTTTATATATATAGATTTTATTATATAGATGTATAATAATTTGCAATGAATAAATATTTCTTAAATAAATATTCTTATTTTATTTAACAATTTAGATTATTTCTTACTTATGTAAATTTACACATTTATAACTTTTAAAAAAATCCTGTGGCCCGTTTCACGAAGCTAGTTACAAGTTACAAATTACAAGCGGAACCCTCTTTCTAGCAGTACGAATTAGAAAGAGACTTCCGCTTGTAATTTGTAACTTGTAGCTTCGTGATACGGGCCACTGGTATCCGCACTTCCGCAGATGTACTTGGTCACCCTAATTAAAACGAGATGCAATTCTCTAGTATGGTTTCCTTGTCGGTCACACTTTTTTATCGCAGTAATCAGTCCAGTATAGGTACAAGTCCATGCTTTATACACAATAGGTCAAGGACGAAATTAATTAAACGATTGAAATATTAAATTTTATTCTATTTTTAATTACAGTAATATTTAATGAGATATGAAGGGAGGAAAATTAAATGTTAACAATTGTGAAGGAATTGAGTCATGGTTGTCAGTTTCATTTTGATTAGCGTCATGGAACTGAATTGTTTTATATCTATTGCAACACATGAGTTGTATGTAAAAGGTTGCGATTAAATTAGGGTATCATTTTCAAAAGAAAATAGAATGTCGCAATATTCGACTACTAGAGTCTGTCTAATGAATGATGAACCGGGCTTTTATTTGACTGGCAGGTCTGGCAACACTATTAAAATGACGTTTTGACATTGACAAACAAGTCGTTGTTGGTTCGAGTCTGTCAAATTAAAGTTTTCTTCTCGAAATTTACGGACTAAACATGCGTAAAACTATCAAAAGTGGTGTGCGACAGATCCTTTGTACCATTATAAACAAATATAAAGAAAAACAAGAGAAGAGGGAAGCATTGTTGAAACAAAAAATAGAGTGTTTACATACGGTGACCGAATTCATAGGTTATAACAAG
This sequence comes from Acleris cristana, assembly GCA_948252455.1. NCBI lineage: Eukaryota > Metazoa > Arthropoda > Insecta > Lepidoptera > Tortricidae > Acleris > Acleris cristana. The sequence continues at coordinate 20,292,041 of OX411771.1, read as the reverse complement.
GTTAGTATGGCGTGTTAATTTTGATACTTATTATTTCTTTATCTTCAATCCAAAGTTTCATAGAATATATACCTTTTCTGTTCTACCTATCTTTTGAAATTTGTATTTCTTTTCCATTAAGAAATTAAACGATGTATTCTTTTCAGATAAGCTGGACGTGGATGGTGAAAAACAAACGGTTTTGAAAAATCTTCAGCAGTTGAAAGAGTTGGAGCAAAACGATTTACTATGCCAGAGTCAAACGAAGTATTTAGAAGAATTATCATCAATGACCGGTAAATACTAAGATTAATTAAATCATTGTCTTTCCCTATACATAGGTGTATTGTCTTTACCTATACCATGTTGAATCTCTTAACAATCGCAATTTTATTAAATTAATTAAATAGACAGATGATTAATATAACTGACACTCATACCTAGTTTCAGTAAAACACTAAGGAGGTGTTTATATACATTTAGTTAAAAGATATCATAAACATATTAATATGTACCTACGTACACTTCATGAGCTCTTGGAAAAGATGTTCGGGTTATACCTGTCTTCCTTGTTCTTAAACCGTTGCGATTTGAACCTCACTGACGCAATTTGATTTCACCTAAACCCAAATGTTCTTAGAGCTGTCGGACTGTAAAATCGGGCTGTACTGCGTGTCACAATATATTTGTAAATGGTGTTCTGTTTAATTCATTCCTTCTTTCTTCTTACAGATATCAGTGTTTCGACATTGAAGAGAATGAAGGCAAAGTAAACCATGGTGTCTTCAGTACTTATTTATTATTTATTTATTTAATCTTTATTGCACAAAAATACAAATTAGAGTACAAAAGGTGAACTTAATGCCTAATGGCATTCTCTACCAGTTGACCTTTGGGCAAATCAGAATTTTTTTGTAGGCGGTGCAATATTGTATGAACAATAGCATCAACAATATATATATAAACTAAGGCACATGCAAAAGAATACATACTTAAATATATACATAAATACAATATATATATAAATATACTGTAAAAGGACAATAATAAGATGTCAGTTCAATGAGGAAAAGTGTGCTCGAACTAATTTCTTAAACGCAAATTTATTGGGGGCTTGCCTGATTTTAGGAGGGAGACCGTTCCAAAGACGAATAGCTTGAAGGGTGAAAGAGTTGCTAACAAAACCAGAGCGGTGGATTGGGAAAGAAAGAGTTAAATTTCGAGCTGGGCGTTGCTGACGTTCGCTAGAAGAACCGAGGTAGTGAAAGAATGATTTGAGGTAACTAGGAGAAATAGGATCATTTAGGATAGAATAAAGTGTGCAAAGCATTCTAGTACTACGCCGTTGACGGATAGTGAGCCATCCCAAAAGAGAACGAGAAGCAGAAATATGGTCAAATTTACGCAAACAGAAAATAAAGCGGATACAATAATTGAAAAGGCGATCTAATTTATTTAAAAGCTCTTCAGTTAAGTCGCAATAACACACATCACCATAGTCAATTATTGGGATAATAAGGGTTTGTACCAGTAAAATTTTGGTTTTGACGGGAAGAAAGTGCTTAAACCTGCTGAGGTAGTGAAAGGCGCCTATTACCTTACGGCTTAATTCGGTGACATGAGTTTTCCAGGAAAGAGTGCTGTCTATGTAGAGGCCCAGGTCTTTGACACTGGAGCTATAAGCAATAGGGATGCCATTGAAACTAACCAGCGGAGCGACTGCCAAGTCAAGTTTCGCAAGTTGTCGAGAACTACCAATTATAATGGCTTGACACTTGGAAGGGTTAACAAACAAGCCAAACTTCTCAGACCACTGATGAATGTGCTTCAGATCGTTATTCAGTCTACCGACAGCAACATCAAGTTCAGTCACATTACACTGAGAGTAGATTTGTAGATCGTCTGCATAAAGGTGGTGCGTGCAACCAAGTCCAGGGGTAATAAAATTGACAAAAATTGAGAAAAGGAGAGGAGAAAGGATACCACCTTGGGGCACGCCAGCAGCCAAGTCACACCAGTCAGACAGTGACCTATCAACCCGCACCGCCTGCTGACGTCCTCGAAGATAGGAGGAAAACCAATTTAAGGCGGAAGGCAAAACTTTCAAGTGTTTCAGAAGAGCGAGGAGAATATCGTGGTCGACAGTATTAAATGCGTTAGAGAAATCTATGAGAACAAGAACTGTGACAAACGTATTCTCCATGCCCCACCTAATGTCTTCGGTGATCTTAAGTAGTGCCGTAGAGGTACTGTGGCCAGGACGAAAGCCTGATTGGACTGGGCTTAAAATATTGTTCTTTTGCAAGAAGCAAGAAAGTTGTTTATGAGCCACAGCTTCGACAATTTTAGAAAGAAAAGGCAAAGGCAAGTACTCCAGGAAAGAAGCGAACTCACAAGGCCACAGTATACAATTTAGATAGTTTTGACATCCATGCCATCGGAAATAAAGTGAACGAATTTTATATTGTAAAGAAGCAAGTGCCTACACTCAGATGCCTATTAGCAGAGTTGAGAGAAAGCATCGGTTTTACCCTAATAATAAATAAAATATTTTTTCTTAATGACTTGTTATTGGTGATTTTATTTACTAAAAGAGCTCACAAATGAGAAAGCATGCTGATGCAATCATTATTATGGTGGTCTGCATTTTTTTTTCATAGATAGTTTCAAAGCATCAAATACTTCGTGATACCCAAAGTTGCTAAATAGTTCGGTACACGTTTGGCGACTTTGGGTGTCACTATCTATTTATTTAATGCTGACTATACGGGTCAATCAACTTTTCTTTGTAGTTCGGTTCGTTCTTTGTTTCCTGGGTCACTCATTAAAACTATGAATTCAAAGGATATAAGTCCACTACCATTCTTTTATGGCTTTTCTCCTGAGTGTGATAGAAGTATATATTATAACATTTTTTCTAAGAAACTATCACTGTTGTCTCCTGGCTTACGGGACAATAACAACAACAAGAAAAAAGTTGATCCACCCATACGTATTAAGTAGTAAGACTCTCGGGCTTCTACTAATAAACTGTACTTAAATATGATACCGTGTGTGGTCTTAATATGGATAAACGGACACTTGAGTGCGGTATTAGTAGACTTGAGTACCTATAGTTTATTAATACGGGCCTTAGTATTGTGAAAAAGTACGCGTTTCCTCTTCCTTTGTGCCCACCAAAATAAACAAAATAAGAAAAGTATCAAAATCGTTTATTCCTACATTGACCGGTAATACCATATGAAGATTTTTTGAATTTGCCGCTTTTTCTCAGGTTCATCTTTCATTAGACAGACTCTATGTTTGTAAGTTTGTTGTGTCGTATGTATGTTGTATGAAAAAAAGTTGCCATATTAATAAGGGTATTATTGTTATGAAAAATTTAGGGAACATTCTTGCAATACATGACGTGTTGTATGTATGTATGTAAGTTTGTCAAGTCGTATGTGTGTAAGTTAAAGTTTAGCAATTAATTAGGATTACGGAAATATCTCGACAATAATGTAGTATGGTAACTTTAGTACCATGATATATGTTAATGTCTTTGTCGAGTTGTCGTGAATTCAAAATCGGTTTGGTAATACAGTTTAATCAAGAAAATAGTATGTATGTATGTAAACTCCTTGTTGCACAAACAGAAAATAACAAACTAAAAAAAAGGGGACTTACGAGCGTTTAATTCTGGTTGAAAATTTGCATTTTACTTTTAATAGGTGGAATTTATTCGAATCTCCGCCAGAGGCCCGTTTCACGAAGCTACAAGTTACAAATTACAAGCGGAAGTCTCTTTCTAACTCCTTTTGCTAGAAAGGGAGTTCCGCTTGTAATTTGTAACTTGTTGCTTCGTGAAACGGGCCACAGATGGCGCGAATGTTAGCCGATAACTTTGTAGTTTGGTAAGATCATAGTTTACACAGATCTTTGGAAGATGGCGATATCCGTCGATTAAAAGATTTACTAATGCTATCGTTATTCTGGATTCGGATTCGTAAGGTTAACTATGGTTGATTAAATGGCAAAACCAAGGTTAGTAGATTTTAACACTAGTATAAATTTGTCCGTGACTCTGTCCGTGTAGAAGTTGATATTCGCTACGCGCGTGTCTGTCGATCGGATCGAAAAATCGGATTAGCCGTGAGTAATTTTACATTTATAACATTAGTATCTACCAATAGATATTTATTTATAGAATGGATTGTTTTAGGTGTCGATTTAGACAAGATAGGGAAATAAAAGGGATAACATGAATTAGATTGACTTGCTTTATTTATGTTACGTAGGTAGTTATAACGATTGACGAACAGATTGAGTGTTTTAACTATAAGTAGGTAACGTTATTAATGTAGTTATTAAGTAAGTAAGATAATTTTTTAGACGACAGTTTGATAACCATAAATGATGTTAGCGTGCTATTTATTTTATTTTTAGGATAATTTTAATGTAGGATGGGTTTGAAGGCATGAAGCGAATCTTAGGGATAGGATGATTTTGACAATGATGTTTGCACAACCATATTTAGATAAGTGACTTAGTCTTTTATAGTGATTTTGTCCTAGCTTTTAAATTGATAGGTTTAGGTTATTGCATAAGTAGGTATGCATATGTTAACAACATACACTCGTAAATTAGTTGAATAATTAGAGCTCTTATTTGTTAAATCAGTTAGGATTTATTTTATATTATTCGAAAAATTGAGGGTAATTAGCAAGAATCAAAGTAGGTAGCAGAATAAATACGAGCTAACTTTAAAACTTCCTATCGCTCTTGAAATTAAGTCTAAAGTATTTATTTATTTATTTATTTATTCAAATAATTGCAATACTTAGGTATGTCAATTGCACAACGCAAATTGAATACATATGTTCCTTGTCAGGCATCGCAACTTAAAGTGAGGTAGTTAAATTCGTATACAATAATGTAATAAAGTGTTAATTATTTTAAAGTTATTTTAATTATTATGATATTTCTAACTTATCTTTTAAATATTCATCGACGGCGTAATATGATTAATAAGAAAACGTTTTAGACTTCTGCAGAATACTTTAATATCACTTTCATTTTTTATTAATTCAGGTAATTTATTATTGATTTTATTGATATAGCATGGGATAAGGCCCAGTGCTATGTAAGATTAAATTAGATTTAGTTTTAAAGAGGTTGCTTTTGAAACAAGATTGATATTTACGTGGCGTATCTCCTAATCTAACATAGTTCGTTAGGATTTCTTTTAACAAAACTACAGAGTTCTAATATGTACTCGTACATGCAAGGTAGGGTTAAATTATTATGATTTTTAAAGTGAGGTTTACAGATTTCGGTTTGTCGTATGTTAGTTAGTATCCAAATAAATTTCTTTTGCAATATAAACAAAGCCTAAGCGTCTGTTCTGTTGCCCCACAACATCACGCCGTAGCTCAGCCACGCATGCGTGTATGCGTATTAACAGTCTTTGCCGTTTTGAGATCGGAGGTCTTCTTTAGTTCTTGCAAGTTTATGATAAATTGGGATAGTACTTATAGCTTTGTTTTAATTTTTTTAATGTGAGTTTTCCATGTTAAGTTTAAATCAATTACAGTTCCGAGCAGCGTAAAGTTAGGGACACACTCCAATTTTATACTATTATTATAAGTTCAGGTTTTTGACGTGGTCAAAATTAAATAATTTTAGATATTTTTTTTCAATTGATTTCTAAATTATGATCTTCCATTCAATTAACAATATTTTTAATAATACTACATAGTCTTGCTTTTAGGTCGATGTTATTTTAACATGATAATACTATCAAAAAGTCGTCAGCGAATATAACGCAAGGTTGGTTAATGGTCTTCGGCAGGTCGTTGATATAAACCAAGAACAGAAGGCAGTCTACTACGCTACTCTGTGGTATCTAATGAGTTCCTTCTGTCGACTTTTCGGCATAATACTCTACATTATTGCTCGCGAATTGCCAAATATGAAGCGTTCGCGTGTCTACTCCGATTCCATATAGTTTATTTAACAGTATGCCAATTTTATCTTTTTCATACGCTTTAGTCATGTTTAATAGTATTCCAATTGCATATTTTTTATTATTTAATATATTTTTCACTTCTCATGCTCTTAAAATGTAACTTTAGTCTCTGCACATCGGGACTAAAGTTCCTTTTTAATCTCTAGGGATTAAAGTAAAATTGTTTTAATTTGCTTTGGAATCCCCTAAACATCCAATCACGGTGTTTGTGAATGGAGGATTATTGCTATTTTCAGTGTTTTTGTATAGACCACAGAATAAAGACGGCATAGAAGCCGTGCAATAAGATGAACGATGCACCAGCTACTTGTCTCTACTTTATATTACATTTTGATAAGAGTAAAAGAAACAAAAACTAGGTGTCTTTTCTTCTTTAATGTCATGATCAGAATCAACGACCGGACTTCTTTGGCATAACTTTCTTCCACACTGGTGCTTAAAGGTCCAAATCACGCCTTGTGACGATCTCTTTCCAACTCACTATGAAAACCATAAGTAAAAAGAAGTCAACCATAATGTATTTTCTGCCTATTTAGTACGGTTTCTATGCCTTTAGTCGTTATTCTGTGGTAGATATAGACAATATTTAGCGCGTGGAAATAACCTCAAAATGACAACTGTGAAAAAATATAAATAAAAATGATTTAATTTCGTGAAACACGATTAATGATTACGAATATGAATACATTTAATAATATTAAGGATGAATTCATTTTATTATGCTTGGTCCAATTAGTTTTAAAATAGTTTTCAAGTTTGAACCTGTTGGCTAAATATGCAAGCATTTAAAGCGGCACTTCACAAAATAATAATAAAAGAAAAGAAAAAAACTGTGGAACAAATTTGTAAGAAACTTTCTTATAATCACCTAACTTTACATGAGCTTAACCTAAGCTAAGAGCTGATTTAAATCTAGCTTTAGTCCTAAGTTTCACTTAATTGAATTTACCTAAGTTAATTTTAGTAAATCTAGCTAATCGTAGTATTCGTAGTATTATCTTAAGCTTTTGTTACTTAGAGCCTATTCTAAACAACTATCAAAACCATATATTGCATATAGGTATTTCTAAATGAATTACCTTCACTTAGGTTGTTAAAAATATAGTGGTTAAATGCAATCTAACCTACGTACGGGTATGTATCTACGAGCATGTTTCTGCGGCTAACATTGGCTATGACATTATCTATCTAGTACGTATATGTGGTTTACCTTCACATACATTTTAATTTTATTGTAACACACTAGTATGTAAAACTTAAACGAAGCATGTAAACTGGTTCTGACTTGATTCAAAGTGCTATGGAGTAGGTGTATCAATCAAAAAAGCCTGTATCGACAAGTTTTGTGTACCCGAGTGCACTGTTATAACGGTTTAATTGTTTTATTGGTAGCCGCCTATTATGTTTTATGGTTACAACGGATGCGATTGTTACTTGTGCGTTTTATTATTTTGGGTGTTGCTGAATAAGCGTCGTCTGTGTTAGATGAACTACAAGTTCAAACACGTTTTTAGGAAGACGCTTAACTTACGGAGCGTATAAAAGCGGTGGGGTATTGTGTCTGAACAACTATTAGCCGCGCAACAGTCTTCGTTACCGGAGCTCCCTGTACTTAAAGTAGTATATAGACATAATAGTGTTGTGTCGTGCAGTGAAGTGTTTATAAAAAGGTCTAATAATGGATGTGAGTATGTACAAATATTTTAACTTAATTGTGCGTTTTTTAGCATTTGTTCACCGTGTTTTTGTTAAGAGTAAACAGTTGTGTAATTTATTGTTTGATATTGTTTCAGTTCTCTGAAAATACTTTCAAGAACTATTACTACCCGGAAAATAAAGATGAATCAACCGACGAAGAAGGCACGCCTGGTTTTAAAGTTAAGCAGGCCATGGCAAAAAAGCGTTCAGTAAATAACATCGACAGCTTTTTTGAACGTCCCAAGAAGAAAACTAAAGTATTGAAGCGCTCTTCCAATGTCAGCCAAAGTTCTCCTGACGGGGTGGGCTATATATCAACCGGACAAGACGACGGGGCATACGCTTCTCACTTGATTAAAATCGAGATATATGATTTGCAAAAAATTAAAAACATTCCGCCCACTGAGCACTGGAAACACGCAGATGTGAGATTAAAATTCTACGCGCCTTCTGAAGAAGACACTCAGCTCCAAACTACACGTGATGTTATATTTAACATCACAAAGCACGTAGCTTCTAAAGACAGTTGTATGAAATATTTTATTGACAATAAGAAACAGTGATAAAAAGTGTTTGTGTAGGTTAAACAAAAGCTTGTTATTGTATTACATGTAAAAACCTTACCTTTTAAGAATTCAAGACCTTTTCCAGTCTAAACAATTATCTTTTCTTTGTAAAATTAAATTGTGCGAAATACTTTATTTACTATAAGATGCAGTGATAAAAAGTGTTTGTGTAGATTAAACAAAATGTTATTGTATTATATGTAAAAATAAAAACCATATTTTAGTTCACATATTCTTTTATTTCACAAAAAAAGTCTTAAACATATTTCTTAATATAAGATCATTACATAATGAATTTTCAGAAAACAAACTTAGCAAATCTTTCATAGTTTTTCCATGAACTTTAAAATACAAATAAACTAAACAATATTCCCCACAAACAGAGGTAAAATGGTTTTGAAGTGGTTTATAGTTATAAGACCAGCGCTTGGTATTCCTTTTTAAAAATAGCTTATGATAACCTGAAGGTTTCCGAGCAAAGGAGTCAAAGTATTCCCCTATACCATTAATGTCAATATGTATAGCAACCCAGTGGGAGCCCGGTTTCGAGTCTGGGTCCAAATTACTCACAATAAAGACGGGAAGATTAACCCAAATAGGAATTTTGTTAGCAGCAAAAACGTTTAATTCAAACGAAGGGCTGATTTTTTTCATACAAAATTGAATTTCATTTGTATCCATTTTTAATAAAAAAATATGAATAATTTGATGATGTTGCCAACAATGGCTACAATGAAATAAACTAAATTGATTAAAACATTGTATTTATGTGTTTACTAACTATTGTAATCTACAGATATATCACGATTTTTGTTTATTTCAATAACGTTATCAAATTCTGCATACACAATACAATTAATGGTGCAGGGTAGAGCAACATCAAAGCGAATTTCTAAGCGAACACTTCCATGTCTTACAAGATTCCAGTGTGAAGTTGAACTAGCAGATAAATCAGGGGTTAAATCAAAACATAACAAACAATAACCTGCTCCATAATCCGTTCTGCTTATATCATTACCTTCGTTGTGAAAATGAATACCAGTTCCGGAAAATAAAGTGTGATATGATGATGCTATTAACCCAGATCCAGAACCAAATGATGGTTGTAATGTTTTAGAAGGAATTTCATGACCATCGACATATAAACTAAACGAATTCATATTATAGTTTTGAAAATTAAATGGATTCATAGCTAAATTGCCATTAAACCCTGAATTTGATACAAAACCAATAATACATCTTTTAGGAATTTGCCCGAGAAATATATTATCCAATGTTTTACCCTGTATCCCCGACGGTAATGTAAGAACCTTAACTTCTGCTCTTGTGATAGGATATTTTGCAGTCGTTGTTGCCAATACTTTTTGATGTGCTAACAAAACGCTAGGATTAATTCGTGCCCTTCTTATAATCAGGCTGGCATCCATTATTTGCACTTTAATTTTTTTATCTTGGTGACAAATTAGATTAAATGACTCCTTCGAACGTACTAACTTAATACGTAGTTCGACACCATTTATTAAGAATTTCTCTTGGTTAAATATGTCGGCATGTAAATGCCCCATCATTTCCACTTCCTTACTCTCTTTGGTAAATTCTAGTCTTTTGTGAAACCCTTTGTTATTTGCATCAATAGTATCCATATGATTTGCAGTATCAGCATACCACAATCCACAAGTAAGATGAGTTTCTTTGGCTGCTGGTCCATAGTTTAGAAGATTTTCCATATAAGCACGGTAAGCATATGTATTGTTTGGCGGTGATATGAGTTTTTGATTTAAATATACATCTAGTTGACTGAAAAGGGAATGTAACCAGTTATTGACGGGTGCAACCAGGGTATCTGGTTTTAATTTTGTACCATCCTGATTCAATATTTTAGCATTAATATGTAACATTGTGTGGGATAGATCAACATAGTCATCTCCTGATCCGGGAACTGGGAATTCGATGGGAGCGTCATCACTTAAAGATGAAATTGGTTTGTAATGAACCCACTGTCCACTTTCAATACTTGTTTGAGTTGATGGAAGGGCAAATATATCTAATTCAGATTTCGCACATTCACAAGAATGACTATGTAGGAATGACATTATTTAGTTTGTAAGAGTTTTGTTTTTATTTTTTTTACTTCCTCTTCGTCTCGATGCTTTCAATGTAATGAGCGGTTCCCTTCTTTTAGATGTCATTTTATACCCAGATCCCGACATGAGGGAATCAATGTTTTCATCGGCTTTTCTTTTTAAATTAGCACTTGCCTCCTTGCCTCGCGATCTAATCGAACTATCCATAGGGCGTGAATTTACCATATCGGATAACAAACCAACCCCTGCACCTAACGTTTCTTTTCCAATGGTTTTCAAACCACTAGATAACAAAGGGAGCACTGATCTAAATGGCCCTCCCAAAAAACTCCCTATACCATGCCCTCGTTGAAATGGAACTCCTTTATAGACAATTCCTACACCAGAGCCGGCTTGATGCGAATAATAATGCTGGTAAGGGCAAGAGACTGACGATCTGTTATAATTCATTTTACTCGTTGAAAGTCTTCAAGACGCCCAGATTGATCTCAGTATGGCTCAGTTCACTTGGCATTTCATCGACAATCCTCACCAACAGTTCGAGCTTTATGAAGAGAGCTTCGTATTCGGTGAGCGAGTTGCGCTTGCTGCCATGACGCCTGGAGACCCTTCTCTATCGCCTTCCTTACCAGAGGAGAGTAATACCACACGCTCATATGGGCCGCTGATTAGGATCGATGCTCCGACTCCTCCACGCAGGAAGAGATCCCATCCGGAATACGCTGGGAATTACTCACCCATATTGGATGCCCTTTATGAAGATGCGAAGGCAAGTCTTCAGAACTATGACGAAGAGAGTGAGTTAGATGGCCTTGAACACTCACTTTTCCCATCAACAGCCTTTTCTTCGGTGGACACCGTGGTACTAGATGAGTTCCTGGAGAAGAACGAGGACATCTTCAAAGCCAATGGAGAACCAGTAAAGGGATTCGAGCACTCCATTGAGACGGGGGATCTAAAGCCTATATCTGTACCACCATACCGATTATCACCGGTCAAGACCGAAGTCTTAAGGAGATGGAAAAGATGCTAGCTGAGAAGATTATCGAACCCTGTACATCCCCTTGGGCCGCGCCAGTTGTAATGGTGCCTAAGAAAGATGGAAGCACTAGATTCTGTGTGGACTATCGTCAGCTCAACGCAATTACGACACCTGATGCATACCCACTGCCTAGGATCGATGACTTACTCCATAACGCCAAGCCAACGCCCTATATTAGCACTATTGATCTTCGCGCGGTATATTGGCAGATTAGCGTCAAGGAGGAGCATCGTACGAAGACTAGTTTCGTGACACCCTTCGGAATGTACAGATTTTGCCGAATGCCGTTCGGGTTACGCAACGCACCGGCCACTTTTCAGCGAATGATGGATCGCTTACGAATTTCTCTTAGACACATCAAGTTATTGGTATACTTGGATGACTTAATAGTCATGTCCTCTACTTTCAAAAATCATATAAAAGATTTGCAGGACGTTTTCGACAAGCTTAAAGAATTCAATTTGACAGCGAACCGAGGGAAGTGTCACTTCTGCTGCCAAAAGGTAAAATACTTAGGGCACTTCATCACTGCGGAAGGACTTCAAACAGATCCTGAAAAATTCAGTGCCATATTGGGTATGCCCCCTCCGCGAAATCTGAAACACGCACTATCATTCATACAGATGTGTTCCTGGTATAGAAGGTTCATACCCAATTTTGCCAAAATAGCCGAGCCGCTCACACGGCTGACTAAGAAGAATGCTACATGGGAATGGAAAGATGACCAGTGGCCCGTTTCACGAAGCTACAAGTTACAAATTACAAGCGGAAGTCTCTTTCTAACTGCTTTTGCTAGAAAGAGAGCTCCGCTTGTAATTTGTAACTTGTAGCTTCGTGAAACGGGCCTCAGATCAACGCTTTCGCCAAGCTACGCGAGCTTTTGACATCCTCACCTGTGCTTGTACAAGCTGACGAAACCAAGCCCTACACCATCAAGACCGACGCCAGCAGCTACGCACTCGGTGCAGTCTTGGTCCAGGGGGAGGGAGAAACAGAGCATCCCGTAGAATACGCCAGTCGCCTCCTGACCAAGCCCGAGCGAAACTATTCGACCTCGGAGCGTGAGGCCCTTGCTGTCGTCTGGGCTGTCAACAAGTTCCGAGGCTACATTGAAGGAGGCAAGATAACAGCCCAATCAAGCCCTTTAGTGGCTCATGTCACTGAAATCACCAACTGGGAGACTAGCTCGATGGGCTCTCCTTCTGCAGCCCTACGAGATCACAGTGAAGTATATCCCAGGGAGAACTAATGTTGTTGCTGACTCCTTGTCGCGTCCCAATTGCGAACCCGAAGCAGAAAGTGACTGCGGACTTTGTACGGTAATTGTGGATATGCCTGCGAAAAGCAAAGAATTAATAAGATCAGAACAACACAAGGATGACGACATTGTGAAGATAATTAATAGCCTAGAAAGTGATAACGAGAAAACTGCTAGATACTGGAGTGGTAAAGGCTACCACATGAACAATGGCCTATTGTATCGCTATGGTCCAGACTCTACTGCCAATAACAGCCAATTCGTCACCCCCAAACAAGAGCAGGTAAAGGTTATCTCCGCATACCACGATGAAGCAATAGCTGGTCATTATGGAGCAGAAAAGACCTTTGAACGTATATCAAAACGTTACTTCTGGAAAGGGATGAGGAAGCACGTCGAGGCCTATATTCGCAACTGCCTACAGTGCCAACGCTACAAGTGTTCTAACCAGAAACCCGCCGGTTTACTCCAAACCACCGCTCATAATCAACGCTTCGAAGTAGTAGCTTTCGATGTATTTGGGCCCTTGCCCCAGACCGCTGGAAACTACAGCTGGATTTTTATCGTCGAAGATGTTGCCTCACGTTGGGTGGAATTATTTGCGCTGGAGCGGGCCACCGCTGAAGAATGTGCCAAGATACTACTAGAAGAGATTATATTACGGTACGGCACTCCCCGTCGATTCATAAGTGACAATGGCACACAATTTGTCAGTAATGTTATGCAACAATTAACGTACTGTCTTAACATCAAGCATGGTTTTACGCCGGTATATCGCCCCGAAACGAACCCGGTCGAAAGAAGAAACCGCGACTTAAAGACACAACTAGCCATACTCGTTGAAGATAACCACACAACATGGGCCGAGAAGTTACCCGTCATCCGCTTCGCGATGAATACGGCCATAATGAGTGCTACTGGTTACACGCCTGCTTATCTAACGTTCGGACGTGAGCTAAGATCGCCGGATGATGTGGAGCATGATCTCCGCGAGATAATGAGGAACGAAAACTTCATCAAAGAAATTACTCCACGCCTTCTTATGATGGCTGATACCCTGGTTAAAGCACGAGAAATACAAGAAGGGAAAGAAGAAAAGAGGAAGGAAATTGTGGACCAGAAAAGGCGAGCCTGCCCCGACTACCAACCTGGAGACCTGGTATTGGCTACTACCCATGCTTTAAGCAAATCCAGCCACGGATTCACTTCCAAGTTAGCTCCACGACGCGATGGGCCGTACACTATTCTGCGACGACACGGACCTAGCTCATTTGAAATTGCTACTACTGGATCTAACACCCCACTCGGCGTCTACCATGCATCGGCTCTAACCCCGTACCGATCCCAAAACGCTACGATACCAGAGCCTACCCTACCAATCAGGAAGAGGGGAAGACCCAAGAAGCAACCCACTACTAAGGAGTCAACCGCTATTGGAGTGGCTAAGCCCCGCGGTAGACCACGCAAGAAGGCTAGTCAATAAAGACTGCTGTCCTATTTGTCGAGTCGACCTCATGGACAGAGGGGGAGAGTTATAACACAAGATACAAGAAACACCAATAGATGGCGCCAGCTGTACCGCTTTGCTCATACTAAACACAACAGCCCAAGGCTAGCTTACCCAAAGCGCCCTAGATGGCGCTGGCAGTCAATTAGATCGCGCAACTGTTTGGTTCCCGTAACTTCAAGACCTCCGAAGCCGACTCACGAACTTTTGTAGGACAGCCGCAGTGACCGAGGTGGTCGCGTTTGCATGTTAAATTAAATTCAGTGTAAACAATTAGTCACAACATCTGGCTACCCACCTCTGACGCTCGGACCGATACGTCACGGAAATTTCCGCCGCCCGGATCGGAAATCCAGGTAGCGGCGTGAAACCGGTCGCGTCGTCACTGCCCACGTCACGCTTGTTGACAACAAAATTTGTCAACAGCGGAAAATTTCAAAGCACACGAAATATTCCGTAGGTAGGAGTTTGGCGAGGGTAGTCACCCCCCCAATCTTTTTACTGGCCCCCGCCTACTGCGAGCCCGCAAAGGTGGAGGCATACGGACAAAAGCCCTTTTAGGGCTTCCAGCAACCCACCATCTCAAGAATGCCTCCGGAGACCATACCGGACCCCACCATTCGCCGGCGCACGCGCCCAAGGGTGTTCACGAGAACCCAAAGGCGCGACACCGCCACCATCGCCCATGTGGAGCGCGCCCTCGCAATCCTCAGGGCGGCAGGCGAGGCGAAAACACCGTCGCCCGCCGGCACCCCGACCGAAGAGGAATCCAGGGGAGAACTCTTCCACCCCCGAGGACATCCCAATCCTGAGGATATTCTCGGTAGTGTCTCGATCGAAGCACCACGCCAGGCTGGACCACACCACCGCAGGCTGCCGACCTCGACCGCGTCTGCCCCGGAGTTCGCGAACTCCCCGGGCACGCAAGTGGCCCTGAGCGAGCTCCTCGCCCAAGCCGCAGCCCCAACACGGGGCTCCGCCGAAACATCGGCCCCGCACCCACCGGAGCAGCGCCCACCCAAGGCGCGCCCTCCCGAGGCACTGCCGCCCATCGGACCAGGCACCACTGCGCCTCGCAAGGCACCCGCGTCCGCAAAATCCCGCGCACCCGCGCGTGCCGCAAATGGGGCCGACAACCCCCAAAAACCCGCCGCGCCCGTGCGCGCGGCCGCAACCGCTCCCGCGCATGCGCCCGCGACCGTTCGACCCGCCCTCACAAGGCTGACCACAGTGTCGAAACAAGCGCAGCCACCAACCGCCACACCGAGAGCCGCACCCAGGTTCTCCCCTCCGCCCTTTAGTGCCGCAGCGAGCCATTCGCAAGCGAGCACAAGTGCGGACTGGCCCAGGGTCTCCTTTGCCGAAGTGGCAAGACCTTCGCGCAGCAAAGGAACCCTGCCCCGCATTGCGGAGCAGCAGTCCCAGAAACGTGGACCTGGGTCCCCACCGACAACCGAACCTCCCCTATCACTGCCGAGGCTGGACTTGTCCCCTGATGCGCCTGTAATCACGGCCGACCGGGCATACGACGTTGTTGTAGTACGTATTGTCAATATAATCATGGGTACAAATATATTCTTTGTGTTATTGATGTGTTCAGTAAATATGCTTTTGCGAGAGCCATGAAAAAGAAAGATTCATCAACAGTTAAAGAATGTTTTGAAAGCATATTTACCGAAGCCAACTCTGTTCCTCGTCATATACAATCTGATAAAGGTACAGAATTTGTTTCAAAGGTAGTGAGAGATTATTTTAAGAGCAAAAACATTAATTAAGTATTATACTACTAATAACCCCGACATTAAAGCAAGTATAGTAGAAAGGTTTCAAAGAACTCTTAAAATGAAAATGTGGCGTTACTTCACTCATAATAATACATATAATTACACTAAAATTTTGCAAGATCTTCTTCATTCGTACAACCATACCTATCATTCTAGCATTAAAATGCGACCAATTGATGTTAATTCTGGTAATATTATGACCGTTTGGAATAATTTATATTATCGAAAAAAAGATAGACAAATTTCATTGGAAACCCCAAAATTGAATGTAGGCGATCATGTTAGAATAGCTAAATATAAACATGTATTCCAAAAGGGTTATGAAAGTAACTGGAGTGATGAAATATTTATAATTAATTCAATTATTAATAGATCACCGCGAGTTGTTTATATGTTAAAGGATTTGGAAGGCGAACCCATCATTGGTACATTTTATTCTAAAGAGTTACAAAAAGTGACTTACCTCCCCTCCACCGAGTATAAAATTGATAAAATAATACGTTCGCGTCATATTAGAGGCATAAAGGAAATACTAGTGAAGTGGCAAGGTTATCCCAATAAATTTAACTCTTGGATACTTGCATCAAGCTTGAAAAAAATATGAACGAAAATAGTTTTTATTTAACTTTGTTAAGCAACAGTTCAACGGATTACTATACGGACAACACGACTGCACATTTTCTAACTAAATTACCTAAGAACATAAAATTAGAAGGGGAGTGGGTAGTTGGATTAATGGAATTTCAATACCCGTGTTCCGTGTATAATGTTCAAGATCATGAAAATATAATTTACATAAAGAAAAAGGTGGTGTCACCCGCAAACAAGTCAACAAAAATTGTTGATATAAAAACTCATATACCAGCCACTACATACGATAATATTGATCATTTCCTTCAAGCGTTTAATGAGAACCCACAACTAAAAAATAATGAAATAACCTCTATCATAACAACCCCGATAGTAAGCCTCCAGCTGGGTTTCAAACCGAGATCAAATTTGAAACAAGTTACATATGGAAAAAACCCTGCCAATTTATATTTAGGGTTACCACCACAAATATTTGTTTACACCGATATAATTCATCCGCAAGTAGTTGGAGATGTTATAACAGCATTGCTTAGAATAATACCACTAGATCCAACTAAGTTTATTTATGGTGCATATAAAACTCACATTTTCTCACCTGCTCACTATGTACCGGTTTTACGTAGGGAGTTCGATACTATTGAAATAGATATAAGAACAACTACCGGTGTTAATGTACCATTCCAATTTGGTAGCTCCTGCGTGAAGCTACACTTTCAACGAGTAAAATGAATTATAACAGATCGTCAGTCTCTTGCCCTTACCAGCATTATTATTCGCATCAAGCCGGCTCTGGTGTAGGAATTGTCTATAAAGGAGTTCCATTTCAACGAGGGCATGGTATAGGGAGTTTTTTGGGAGGGCCATTTAGATCAGTGCTCCCTTTGTTATCTAGTGGTTTGAAAACCATTGGAAAAGAAACGTTAGGTGCAGGGGTTGGTTTGTTATCCGATATGGTAAATTCACGCCCTATGGATAGTTCGATTAGATCGCGAGGCAAGGAGGCAAGTGCTAATTTAAAAAGAAAAGCCGATGAAAACATTGATTCCCTCATGTCGGGATCTGGGTATAAAATGACATCTAAAAGAAGGGAACCGCTCATTACATTGAAAGCATCGAGACGAAGAGGAAGTAAAAAAAATAAAAACAAAACTCTTACAAACTAAATAATGTCATTCCTACATAGTCATTCTTGTGAATGTGCGAAATCTGAATTAGATATATTTGCCCTTCCATCAACTCAAACAAGTATTGAAAGTGGACAGTGGGTTCATTACAAACCAATTTCATCTTTAAGTGATGACGCTCCCATCGAATTCCCAGTTCCCGGATCAGGAGATGACTATGTTGATCTATCCCACACAATGTTACATATTAATGCTAAAATATTGAATCAGGATGGTACAAAATTAAAACCAGATACCCTGGTTGCACCCGTCAATAACTGGTTACATTCCCTTTTCAGTCAACTAGATGTATATTTAAATCAAAAACTCATATCACCGCCAAACAATACATATGCTTACCGTGCTTATATGGAAAATCTTCTAAACTATGGACCAGCAGCCAAAGAAACTCATCTTACTTGTGGATTGTGGTATGCTGATACTGCAAATCATATGGATACTATTGATGCAAATAACAAAGGGTTTCACAAAAGACTAGAATTTACCAAAGAGAGTAAGGAAGTGGAAATGATGGGGCATTTACATGCCGACATATTTAACCAAGAGAAATTCTTAATAAATGGTGTCGAACTACGTATTAAGTTAGTACGTTCGAAGGAGTCATTTAATCTAATTTGTCACCAAGATAAAAAAATTAAAGTGCAAATAATGGATGCCAGCCTGATTATAAGAAGGGCACGAATTAATCCTAGCGTTTTGTTAGCACATCAAAAAGTATTGGCAACAACGACTGCAAAATATCCTATCACAAGAGCAGAAGTTAAGGTTCTTACATTACCGTCGGGGATACAGGGTAAAACATTGGATAATATATTTCTCGGGCAAATTCCTAAAAGATGTATTATTGGTTTTGTATCAAATTCAGGGTTTAATGGCAATTTAGCTATGAATCCATTTAATTTTCAAAACTATAATATGAATTCGTTTAGTTTATATGTCGATGGTCATGAAATTCCTTCTAAAACATTACAACCATCATTTGGTTCTGGATCTGGGTTAATAGCATCATCATATCACACTTTATTTTCCGGAACTGGTATTCATTTTCACAACGAAGGTAATGATATAAGCAGAACGGATTATGGAGCAGGTTATTGTTTGTTATGTTTTGATTTAACCCCTGATTTATCTGCTAGTTCAACTTCACACTGGAATCTTGTAAGACATGGAAGTGTTCGCTTAGAAATTCGCTTTGATGTTGCTCTACCCTGCACCATTAATTGTATTGTGTATGCAGAATTTGATAACGTTATTGAAATAAACAAAAATCGTGATATATCTGTAGATTACAATAGTTAGTAAACACATAAATACAATGTTTTAATCAATTTAGTTTATTTCATTGTAGCCATTGTTGGCAACATCATCAAATTATTCATATTTTTTTATTAAAAATGGATACAAATGAAATTCAATTTTGTATGAAAAAAATCAGCCCTTCGTTTGAATTAAACGTTTTTGCTGCTAACAAAATTCCTATTTGGGTTAATCTTCCCGTCTTTATTGTGAGTAATTTGGACCCAGACTCGAAACCGGGCTCCCACTGGGTTGCTATACATATTGACATTAATGGTATAGGGGAATACTTTGACTCCTTTGCTCGGAAACCTTCAGGTTATCATAAGCTATTTTTAAAAAGGAATACCAAGCGCTGGTCTTATAACTATAAACCACTTCAAAACCATTTTACCTCTGTTTGTGGGGAATATTGTTTAGTTTATTTGTATTTTAAAGTTCATGGAAAAACTATGAAAGATTTGCTAAGTTTGTTTTCTGAAAATTCATTATGTAATGATCTTATATTAAGAAATATGTTTAAGACTTTTTTTGTGAAATAAAAGAATATGTGAACTAAAATATGGTTTTTATTTTTACATATAATACAATAACATTTTGTTTAATCTACACAAACACTTTTTATCACTGCATCTTATAGTAAATAAAGTATTTCGCACAATTTAATTTTACAAAGAAAAGATAATTGTTTAGACTGGAAAAGGTCTTGAATTCTTAAAAGGTAAGGTTTTTACATGTAATACAATAACAAGCTTTTGTTTAACCTACACAAACACTTTTTATCACTGTTTCTTATTGTCAATAAAATATTTCATACAACTGTCTTTAGAAGCTACGTGCTTTGTGATGTTAAATATAACATCACGTGTAGTTTGGAGCTGAGTGTCTTCTTCAGAAGGCGCGTAGAATTTTAATCTCACATCTGCGTGTTTCCAGTGCTCAGTGGGCGGAATGTTTTTAATTTTTTGCAAATCATATATCTCGATTTTAATCAAGTGAGAAGCGTATGCCCCGTCGTCTTGTCCGGTTGATATATAGCCCACCCCGTCAGGAGAACTTTGGCTGACATTGGAAGAGCGCTTCAATACTTTAGTTTTCTTCTTGGGACGTTCAAAAAAGCTGTCGATGTTATTTACTGAACGCTTTTTTGCCATGGCCTGCTTAACTTTAAAACCAGGCGTGCCTTCTTCGTCGGTTGATTCATCTTTATTTTCCGGGTAGTAATAGTTCTTGAAAGTATTTTCAGAGAACTGAAACAATATCAAACAATAAATTACACAACTGTTTACTCTTAACAAAAACACGGTGAACAAATGCTAAAAAACGCACAATTAAGTTAAAATATTTGTACATACTCACATCCATTATTAGACCTTTTTATAAACACTTCACTGCACGACACAACACTATTATGTCTATATACTACTTTAAGTACAGGGAGCTCCGGTAACGAAGACTGTTGCGCGGCTAATAGTTGTTCAGACACAATACCCCACCGCTTTTATACGCTCCGTAAGTTAAGCGTCTTCCTAAAAACGTGTTTGAACTTGTAGTTCATCTAACACAGACGACGCTTATTCAGCAACACCCAAAATAATAAAACGCACAAGTAACAATCGCATCCGTTGTAACCATAAAACATAATAGGCGGCTACCAATAAAACAATTAAACCGTTATAACAGTGCACTCGGGTACACAAAACTTGTCGATACAGGCTTTTTTGATTGATACATCTACTCCATAGCACTTTGAATCAAGTCAGAACCAGTTTACATGCTTCGTTTAAGTTTTACATACTAGTGTGTTACAATAAAATTAAAATGTATGTGAAGGTAAACCACATATACGTACTAGATAGATAATGTCATAGCCAATGTTAGCCGCAGAAATATGCTCGTAGATACATACCCGTACGTAGGTTAGATTGCATTTAACCACTATATTTTTAACAACCTAAGTGAAGGTAATTCATTTAGAAATACCTATATGCAATATATGGTTTTGATAGTTGTTTAGAATAGGCTCTAAGTAACAAAAGCTTAAGATAATACTACGAATACTACGATTAGCTAGATTTACTAAAATTAACTTAGGTAAATTCAATTAAGTGAAACTTAGGACTAAAGCTAGATTTAAATCAGCTCTTAGCTTAGGTTAAGCTCATGTAAAGTTAGGTGATCCTTCAAAATAGTCGACCATGGGGTGTTAAAAATTAAAACCACTCGTAACTTCTTTGTTGGTTGGTTCATCTTTATTTTCTTCAAAGTATTAAAAATAGTAAGTATTTTAAGTAAGATTAGGTTGTATAATGTTAGGTCAACTTCACCAAGCTAGGTTAGGTAAGTATTAAAAACAGTAGGTATGTTAAGTTAGATTAGGTTGTATAATTTTAGGTTAACTTCAGTAAGGTAGGTTAGGTTAGGTTAGAACTGTAACCCTTAAAAACAGTAGGTATGTTCAGTAAGGTAGGTTAGGTTAGGTTAGAACTGTAACCCTTAAAAAACAGTAGGTATGTTCTGTTCAGTAAGGTAGGTTAGGTTAGGTTAGAACTGTAACCCTTAAAAAACAGTAGGTATGTTAAGCTAGGACAGGTTTCACGATGTTAGGCTAACTTCAACAAGCTAGGTTAGGTTAGGTTAGAACTATGACCCTTAAAAACAGCATGTTAAGAAAACCACTATGGTTACTTAATGAAATAATATGAGAAACACATAGGTAAAATTAAAAATCGCATTACAACAATTAATAGCGCAATCAGGTAATATGTAATAAAAGGTAGGAACGCGCCCAATGCAAGACAATGGTGTTGGACGCCACCGAGAACAAAGGGGCTGACGTTCGGGCGAACAATAGGCTGGGCGAGCAAGGGACAGCAGGGTACCCAGGTAGTTGATAACCTTTTGTATTGAGTACATGGACTATTGCAAGCTATGGGAAGGAGTGATCTGGGACTCTCGGGACCCGCCCCAAACGCTCTAAATGGGGGGATAAACACCGAAAAAAATCCTTTTTTTTTTTTTTTAGGAGCGAAACCCCGCCTCTCGCTCGTCAGAGCACCATTTTTTTCGGGGGAGTAGAGTCGGGGGCAGTACCGAGGATTCCCTACTACTACCGGATTTACGATATTGATAGCCCAATATCGGAATTCAATTTCGATATTGAAAGTGTTCCGGTATTGCTCCGTCTAATCTCGGAATTTTAATATATGAAAAATTGGTCCGAGATTCCGAGATTTCGAGATTCCGAGATCTCGGAATTCATGCCCTAGCAACAACTAACTTTATTATCCAAGCTCTGTTTGACATGCTAAGAGTTATTGGCAAAAAAAAACTTTTAATAGGTAAGTATGCCTAGGTACATTCAAAGAAATTGATTTCTAGACTACTTTGGACTATGTCAAAGTGACACTGTGAATAAAATCATAAGAAGTCTTACGTTTTGACATTAATTTAAACAACTAGATAGGGTCTTCCGAACAAAAATGTCACATATGTTTTTCCAAGAAACAGTAGCGACATCTATCAGATTGCTTATAAACTACGTCAAACTACATAGAACTACCGTAACGTGGCCGGGTAACCAAACAACAGCTGTATTTACAATAATATTAAGAACTAGACGTGCCCGCGGCTCCACCCGCGTGAATGAATTATATGAACGTATTTGACAAAATTGTATTATGTTCATGAGCCCTGATTAGCAACGAAATGACATATTTTCAGATTATATATTTTCATATAAATAAATAAAATAAAATGATTTATTTCAGACCATACACAGATCCATATTATGTTAGTAACAATGACAAATTAAGACTATGTTAGTATTAAATTAAAATAAACACTATTTAGCTCCTCCAATTGCCACCTTGACCCAGTATTTGTTAAGGGGGCAGTCGAGGCGTTCCGCCAACACCCTCAGGAGGCTGTTGCTGCTGCCACGCACGTGTTTCAGCAATGAGGCTATTCTCTTCCGCCTAATGGCATAGAAATTATCAACTCTCGCCTCAGCGAACATGCCGGACGCACTACAATACCTCGGCAGCACCAACAGCCTCCTCAGGATGTTATTATATTGAACGCGCAATGTATTAAACGCTCTCTGCGTAAATCCTACCCACAGACTGCACGTGTAAAACGTCTGACAGTATGCTTTAAACAGCGTTATTTTAACTTGTTCATTACAACGTGCGAATCTGCGGGCAAGCATATTGCCCCTCACTGCCATTGCTCTTCTTTCCCTTTCCAAGTCCGGGTCGTCCTTCAAGTCCTCCGTGAGCATATGCCCCAGATACTTAAAGCTGTCCACAACTTTGAGGGATAATCCGCCCAGCATGATCTCAGGTACTTTTGTTGGGTTGTATTTACGGGCCTTGAAAACGATCAGCTCACTTTTGTTTGCATTGTACCTAAGACCATGCTGCCCGGCATAACCCTCACATACAGCCACCAATTGTCTTATTGAGTCAACTGAAGGACCCAGCAGCACCATGTCGTCCGTGTAACTTATGTTGTTAAAACACGTTCTACCAATATGGCAACCGACATGCGTGCTGCTGAGCCGCTCAATCAACTCATTTACATAAAGGTTAAACAGTATAGGCGATGACAGCCCACCCTGTCTAACCCCACAATGCAACCCATACACATGGGTTGCACGCGATTGATCTGGTTGTTATACCAAAACTTTAACAGAGCGATACATTCGTTTGGTAATCCAGTTTTTCCTAGCTTGTCCCGCAGTATATCGTACACAACCAGAACAAGTAGAATGATTTAAAAAAAAAATTGTTAAAATATTGATGAACACATGTGCACAACCCTCAGGGCGCTAGTCCGACTCTTAACCGGTCGCTTAGCCGGTTTTTTTTATTTTTTTTTAACGTTTCACAACTCGTCATACCGGCCGAGATGTACTAGGCGCACATAAAACTGAGATGGTGCGGAGCAAGCGATGCTGAAATGAAGAGAAATCGCGCGATGTCTGGTCTGAACGAGATAACGCTTTTGGTATGATGCCATGGTACTTTTGGAGCTGAATGATCAGCTTTTCATGTAGTATAAGTAGCCTTTTTGAAGGCTGTCACAGTCTTTACAGATAGTTCCAAATTCAAATAATATGATATGTTATGGAATTTCCATACTTACTTACTGGACACTTTTTGATTCCAAATTCGAAATTCCTCAACTTTACTGGACACTTTTCCAGTTGTCCAGGAACGTCAACCTACTGGCTCCTTTTTACTGGTGTTATGGCAAGATTACATAGCATTTTTGAGTAAATAACTATAACTATATTGGTTGTGACGACTACAACTAGATGTACTAAGTACCTACAACGAAAAAATTAGAACAAAAAATAAAATACGGAGGAGGGAAACCCCTTAAGTTTCTCATAAGCTGTCAACTGTGCCAGGTTATGCAATAAACAATAAACAATTTAATCGAACGCCCAATGGGGATAAAAGGTACATCGATAACAACACTAAGGTGTGATACTTTCCCAAAAAAGAAATTTACAAGTGTGAATGTTTCAATCATAAATACATGCGTACTGGTTTTTGTTGTTACTGTAAACAATACGAAGACATATAATTATTCACCTGTCTATACGTTTACAATATAACAATAATAAAATAACCACCATAGCATCTGTTATCCACCAGCTAGCCTGACACCATGGCGATAAATTATGTGCATTGAATAATATTAATTTCTCACACAAGTATGATGCAATGTATGTATTTCCAATATCAGTGTTTCCGTATGAGCATTTAATCCTGAGCACTACTGGTTCATTTGTTTGATCTGTTAACCAATACTCAACTTTATGTTAAGTAAGTCAATAACAGAATAACTAAGAGTACTATCTACCCTATTGACTTGAGAATAAATTATAAAAAAAAACCAATTATATGTACCATTAAATTGGAAAACTGTGAGGCAGTTGAATCTGGTAATTTCCTTAAACGTATGTGACTGGTGCCACATTTTAGTGAGTATGTAACTCAGCCTATCAAATTGTTCTACAATAAAGTGCACTCATAACATGTTTGAATGAAAATTAATAGGGGTCCATGCTATCACAAGCTGCGCCACCTATCAAGTCAGGAATAGTGATAACACAAATGTTGTTTGCAAGACAAACAATTAAAGAGTAACTTTTCTTATCCAATTGTTAGCATTCTAACTCTTCTCAGTTGGTACTTACAATTTAATGTGCCAAAGAAGTAGATTGATGCTATCAGTTTATACTAAATAACTTTGTCGGAGATCCGAGGAGTCGATATAATTATATATACCATAATATCAAAAATTGAGCACTTGATAAAACTATATTCCATGATATTCACTTATCGAGAAATAGATATAACTTTGCTCCATGATATCAAAGAATCATCACATAGAATAGGTAAATTCGTTGGTTTGACCGTGTAGCAACGGAATAGCTGTATAAAACTTTGCTGTATAGTGTGTTACCTATTTGTTATTATTAATGCGTAGCTGTGTATGTAAGTACGCAAGTTTAACACTGAACATTATACTTTTACGAAAGTAAACCAATGTATGTATGTGACTGTGCATTTCTGAATACAATCTTGTGATGAGACTGGGAACTTAGACCGTGGACATTGATAGAAGTTGAGCGTTGACCGTTTCGGTCTTGGTGGCGCTAGTGGGCGCGCGCCTTTATTTCGCTCTATTGAAGAAACTAGTAGTGATTTTTATTTATGAGAAATAATAAATACTTATGTTAACAATGTATGTAATTAATGTTTTTTAAACATCGTCTGGTCTGTGGGTTTTGCAAAGGTGAATAAACAACCAACAAAAAAATAAGAATGTGGATATGTCATCGGCGTCATAGCTGAATAGTTCCAAATACTTACTGGGTTAAATATTATTGGTAGAGAGGGGCTATTAATTTCATTTAATATCAGCCATGGCGAATTTGAGTTGTGCATTGGTAGTAGTAAGAATTTAATTTATAATAAGAATTTAATATATTATTAAATTGCGTCAGACAAAATTGAGTTATGTGAATATCTGGAAAAAGAGGTTTGTGTTTAAAGAAGCGGTAAAGATATAGTCAACAGTACTTAGTTGTTACCGCGTCCGCATCTGCATAGATATAGGTATTACAATACATGAGTATACATGAGTATACAATCAGTACATCAGTAATGATTTGATAGTTGATAGTTGATAGTTGATAGCTGATATTTGATAGATTCTTAAGAGAAACACTGGTTGCGGTGTATGATTTATTGATAGCCAAGGTGATATACACAGTACTAGCTAGGAGCACGCATTTACGTAAACTATGTAATAAAACAAGGTTTAAAGTATATGTGCTTGTAAAGCAATAAGTTGAAAGACTTTGAATTACCTAGCTGACGCGTGACATGTGTATGTTTGTATCGTACATATTCCCGACCATCAGGGAGATAGGGATGCTGTGTTCTTGATATACACATTGATATGAGAAGAAATTAATAGTATATAGGTATACAGTAAAAATGGGCATTTGACTAAATAATAACACAATTATTTGATTGTGTTAAATCGTTTGAATGATGAGGGTGCAGTTGTACTTGTACGTTGAGTGCAACCGCGCCAACGCGTAGGTCTGGACGCTCCACATGTAGGCCCGTATTAATAAACTCGTCTCAGCTGAGACGTCCGTCACAAGATGCGTCACAAGACTGAGCTCTAATTAATAAACATATCTCAACACTTGAAACGTAATCCTCGGATCAGATGAGACGGTCATTTGCATGGGGAACTAATCCTGATCCTGATTATGGTCAATTGGTGACTTGAGACGATCTCGAGACATGAAAAAATGGCGGACGCACTGCAACATAGTCGAACATATGGGTGCTTTTTTATCAGAGAAAACGGTTTAAATGTGATAAATTGTTATTTTTGAAATCTCAGAGGCAAAAATGTATACCTAAAACGTTTTCAATAATAATAATACCTAAATATTAGGTTTGAGTTTGCCGCTAAATAGGTACAATTACCTTCAAAAATTGTGTACTTTGTGTTGTGTTTATGTGAAATTATTGTGGGTGCTAGATAATTTATATTAGGTATAGAGATTACGAGAGAGAGACCGACCAAGCCGACGACAAAATAAAAGCCCGATATGTGTGTATAACAATACTTATGGGCAATCCCGAGGCGCGAAAGATTTACCTCCACACGGGCTCATTTCTCATAGGTAAGTACCTACAATTTACATTATTTACCTAGTTATTTTATATTTAATTAAAATGATCATGTCGTAAAACCGTCAAGTACGAAGATATACTAAAGACAATACTAAGCCAATGCATTTCTAGCTATGTAATAAATAAATATTAAAAATCAAAACCTACAAGGTACCCTAACCTAACCTACCCATCCAACCCAAATTCAACAATTTTAATCCGATTTGCATCGCAACCACAATATACCTACCTAATATTTTACTTTACTGGTGTTTAGAAAATAATTAAAGCTTATTAAATATTTTGTTGACTATTGATTTGATTAGTTAAAGTAACGAAACACTCCGTGAAACGGGTTGCCAAAATAAGAGGAGGGGAGTGTTTTGTTGACATGACATGACTGACAGACAAGACAAGGCCGAGGCCGGCTTAGTTTACTTTTATTAATGTTTGATACTTACTTAAATGAAAACTGAGTGATTTGTTTAACAACTTTTACACACAATGAACTAGTTGTAGCGGAACTAACTTCATCTCAAGCCGATTCCTCACTTCACAAAATAAAGTTACAAACGGTAAGAGCAAATAATAATTAAAAATAAGCTATTTATAACTTTGGAAACAAAATAATCAATATATATAGGTATATATAAATATATTAGGGCAGAATAAAGTACTGAAAGGTAACCTAATTCAATTATGTTTTAAATTGAATTATATTTAATAGAAGGAATTTAGATCCAATATCATATAAAATAAATATTTAAACAATTGTCATTATTGTAGGAGAATGAGAAATTAATTAGATAATAAATAACTAAGGAAAGTTAAAAGCAAAATTAAAAACAATCAACAAAATCTGTTAAAATTAAATTTATTAAGGAAAGTCGAGAGGCAAGCATAGTTTAGGAATAAATAATGTGACTTATCAATTAGGCAAATAAAAATAGTCTTTATTTGTTGGTCATTATGATGGGTTTGACAAGAACAGCTGGGAAGCGAGCGCCATTTTGTTACGGTAACAAGGAGGGAAAACTCTTATAGATAGGAAATGAACTTTAAACCAAAAGTCGTAAAGGTGGGATTTGAAGGGACGAAGTATCTGTAAAATATGTGGAATAAATATGGCGAACGAAAAGAGGAAATCTTTTGTAGAAAGATAATGAACCTTATGTTAAAAGCCGTAACGGGGAAATTAGGAGGGATGTAAAGATTGTAGTTTTAGTAATTAAATGGTGGCTGTAGAGAGGGAAAACTTTGATAAATAAAAAAAAATAACTTTAAACAAAAAGCCACAAGGGTAGATTTAGCAGAGATGTAAAAGTTTTTGCAGCAAAAAGTTATAAATATAGGTGGTTAAGTAGTTCGGGGCTTCTTTTGCTTTGCATCGTTGAGGGGTAAGTTGTTGCCGTTGTCCGGAGTTGGAGGTTATCTTCGTGTGGTATATAATATTTTCATTATTGTGTATTTATTGTTGGTTTTATTTATGTAAGGGATTCCGGAGGACCTGTGAGCTGCACTTCGTGATTGCGATAAACTAAATAATTCATTTTACTTACAATATAGGATTCTAACTGAATAATTTCGTGTAACTATGTGATATCATGTGTATTTTCTTGGTAGGTACTAATATTTTCTGTTTTCCAGATCTTTGCTGTGATGGTAATATGTAAACCGTCTAATAAAGATCCGAGGCAGACGTTGATCACATACAAAAACCGTATTTACAGTTTGACTATGGTTGTAAATCTGAAAGAGTTTCACAATCAGAAAATTGATGATTTACCTTCATTAGTCAAGTAAATTATGGGTTTTCGCGTACAAGGACTGATGCCTTAACTCGGTACATCAGGCGCCATCACGATATATTTCATTTATCCCTCTCAAAGGACCACAAGTTGGACCGTTTTTCGGTAGAAGTTGAGTCGGATACGTGGAATTTTTTTGGTGACGATCCCCAAAATCTTTATATATGTATATATCTGACCAAAGTAGGTATGATCCCGGCCTGTCTTTCATCTGAAGGTTTTTCATTAAACCGAAGGACAGGTAGTAGGCTACTCATAGAGGGCTTTTGCCTTCGAAAAACTCTTATGATAGGTTAGCTGGTCTAGATAGTTATTTCTTACACCGGAGATAACTAACACTACACACACAATTAGCGTAATAATAAAAGTCGTTTTGGACTTTTAGTTGCATTAAAACAGTAGTCTGGTAAGAATCTAGGGTTTAGTTAGCTAGAAACTCATCCTGTCCAGTCATTTGTTGCCATGTAAAACAAAAGAAAAACAGAGGTAGCTTTGAGTCTGATGAATATAATAAAATCACGCTTAGGTATAAAACCTTTGGGTAAATTAGGTAATTAAAACTAAATTTATTTGTACGAAACTAAATATATAATAGGAAGAAATTCACTTAAAATATATTTAATTTTGGCAGATTCCAAATCTAAAGAGAACTAGCGATTTGATAATCTATGGTATTAGGGTTTCTAAAACATCAAAGATTGATTAGGTAGTTAGTTAATTCATTGATAGCTAACTAATATAATATATTTATTAGTGAGAATTGTAGGCAAAATTGTATTTTATGGATCAGCTGAATTTGGATGAATTTAAAAGTGATAAGTTCCTAATTTTAGTCTGAGTCAAACTAAATCTTTGCTTAGAGAAACATAAGGAAGATACGAATTTCATGTTCTAGTAAATTACATTGTTTATGCATAGATCAGTGACGGTAAAATACCTAGATCTAAGAAAGTAATGGAAACACTCTGGCTAGATTGATTTTTTAAGATACGAAATCAAGACTAAAAGGTTCTAGAATGAATCTCACTATTTCATTGTTTGTTTTAAATGTGCCTTAATGTCTGTATGACCTTCCGTGTTTTCACCGAGCGGCCCCAACGGAAGACCAGCGTTGGCTTCACAGCCAGCACATGCTGAGTTGGGACCGTTTCGCAACACTAGCACTACAGTCATCTCTTTTCCTTTTCTTTTTTTTTTGTTATTTTTTCTTGTCTGTGTGTTATTGTTGTGAATAAATGTTTTACTTACTTACTTACTTACTTACTTACTAAACCAGTTTTGACATGTTATAGAGCAGATGTCTCTGTGGATGTGCTAGTATCGCAGATAGATACATAGTTTCACCTACACCCAAAATAGTGTTGGATTTGGTTTGGACCTAAGATTGGGGTTGAGATAAAATTCATACCATCCTTATTGTTATAAAAGAATCAATCAGCCTAGAGACTATTCATTACTATATAGAGTTAAAGGGAACCTACTTAACAATATTCTTATGTTTCTTGAGGTCGAGATTGACATTTATTTAACTTAGATTTTACCTACATATAGAGTCAAAACTAGCTTGAAGGCGAAGTGACTTTCATAGTTTACTACTTATTATCTAGATAAACATAGATAATTACCTATTTACTTAGTCAAGAATTGAGATAAAATTCATACCATCCTTATTGTTATAAAAGAATCAATCAGCCTTGAGACTATTCATTACTATATAGAGTTAAAGGGCAGAGAACCTACTTAACAATATTCTTATGGTTGTTGAGGTTGAGATTGACCTTTACTTAACTAAGATGTTACCGACATATAGTGTCAAAACTAGCTAGAAGGCGAAGTGACTTTCATAGATTACTGCTTATTATCTAGATAAACATAGATAATTACCTATTTACTTAGTCAAGAATTGAGATATAATTCGTACCAAATATTTTGAATTTTGAATTTTGAACAGAGTAATAATTTCTCATATTATAGATTACCCAAATTTGTCCTTTACTAGACAACTGACTGACTAATCGAACATATTGGTAAGGAGGCTGTCCTAGTCACTGGAGGATGCCTATTGAAGAAGACTAAGGTCTTGGGATAGCAATCCTAGAGCGTAGGAGGAGCTCTCTTTCCCTTAGGGGGCCACTAAAACCTATAAATTCCTAGATTGCTGCAATCTACACTCAAACATCCTAAGCTACACTTTAGATGCTTAATATTGACTTTATCTCTTATAATTTCTCACTTTTTAGAACGGTTTTAATAGGTAGTAGTCACTAAATAAATTAGGATAATAAATAGTTATAAATAATAGATTGTTTGTAAATGTGTAGTTATATTATTAGGTAGTATTAGGTAAAACTAGGTCATAAAACAAAGACTTAAAAATTCTATGGTTATAAAAATATAATTTTCACTTCTCATGCTCTTAAAATGTTACTTTAGTCTCTGCACATCGGGATTAAAGTTCCTTTTTTAATCTCTAGGGATTAAATTAAAATTGTTTTAATTTACTTTGGAATCCCCTAAACATCCAATCATGGTGTTTGTGAATGGAGGATTTATTGCTATTTTCAGTCTTTTTGTACAGACCACAGAATAAAGACTAAAGGCATAGAAGCCGTGCAATAAGATGAACGTTGCACTAGCTACTTGTCTCTACTTTATAGATTACATTTTGATAAGAGGAAAAGAAACAAAACCTAGGTGTCTTTTCTTCTTTAATCTGTCATGATCAGAAGGTGAAGAAACGTCAAATCAACGACCGGTTTTCGGTCTTCTTTGGCGTTACTTTCTTCCACACTGGTGCTTAAAGGTCCAAATCACGCCTAATGACGATCTCTTTCCAACTCACTATGAAAACCATAAGTAAAAAGAAGTCAACCATAATGTATTTTCTGTCTATTTAGTACGGTTTCTATGCCTCTAGTTTTTATTCTGTGGTGTAGACAATTTTTAGCGCGTGGAAATAACCTCAAAATGACAACTGTGAAAAAATATAAAATAAAAATGATTTAATTTCGTGAAACACGATTAATGATTACGAATATGAATATATTTAATTATATTAATGATGAATTCATTTTATTATGCTTGGTCCAATTAGTTTTAAAATAGTTTTCAAGTTTGAACCTGTTGGCTAAATATGCAAGCATTTAAAGCGGCACTTCACAAAAAAAATACAAAAGAAAAGAAAAAAAACCGCGGAACAAATTTGTAAGAAACTTTCTTATAATCAATTTTATAAAAATGTGTATAGAACTTCGTCAGTGCTGGATTGAGCAAGCACGGGGTCCGTAGCAAATTCTATAAAGAGACCCCTGGGTTTGTTTTAAGTTACAGGTTGTGGCGGGCTTTTTTCCGCAACTGAGCGACTTAGATATGCACCTATTTTGCGTGGTTGTTTGTTTTAGGTTATTCTGGTGGAGAATATCGACTCGATTATTCATCTTATCGTCAACCCTGATGCATAATAATATGAGTACACGCATACGCATACTGATGTAAGTACTAGCATTTTAGAGTTTAGACGTGGATGCGCGGGGCCCGTAGCATTTGCTACTCGTGCTAGGTACGTGGCTAATCCCGCACTGAACGTTGTTTTTTTTCCTCACATTCAAAGTGAAAAGTAGAGTGTTTAACGCGAGACTAAACAACCATAATGACACTCGAACTATAGCCACTCTCGCTCGCTGGCTCGCTCGCGTGGCTAAACATCTCGTGTCATTATGGCTTGTTTTAGTCCCTTGTTGAACAATCTACTATAATGTGGTCTTGTAAAGTGGTTGGTAAACACATGTCCACCTAATCAATATTGTTATAAGTTAATAGAGTTAGAATTAAGTCAAGCAAAACTATCTGAACTTTTAAAGCTTGAAACGGAAAGTTGGTATGGGAAGGGATAGAGCCTACTTACAATTAGAAGTAGGATAGACAGCCTAACAGCGTTATTAACTTGATCAGTTACTATTCAGTGTCTGCCACAAAATAAATTAAGTTAACAAACAATTTAGTTGAAATATCATTACCTCAGCAATAGTAATTAAGTACTAACGAGGAAGTATTATACTTAAATTAGTTAGTATTTTTGTTACTCGGAAACTAGACCTTTATGAATTTTAAATCTAAATACTAATATAGTATAAATCTATAGGTATTTGGAGTAATTGATTCATAATATAATACAATTCTAAATAAAAAAATAAATTATTCAGAGAGTAATTAACTAAACAAAGGAACCTAACATTTTGAATCTATAAATCTTAAACAAATACTACTAAGACCTATATATCACAACTAATTTTAATTCTCCATATTTTGTGGTATGGTTGGTAGTAAATTAGAGTAGGGAAATATATTATTAAAAATTAGAATTGTACCAATCTCATTTTCATTAAAGAATTTAGGTTACTATTTCAGGTTCACAAAGTAGGTTCCTAAACACTAAATGATCACTTGGCCAAATAAAATCATTTTTAATAAGTACTATAGGAATTCTAGGGCTTTATAATCATTAACCATATGATAATCCTTCAGTAGTGTCATAATAGGAGTATTGGCCCGGACCATTCTAGGAATTGTTTTCAATTTGGTGCCATCATGATTATTGATGATATTTGGGGGGTTTGGATGGGCCTTGTGTGTCACTTCGACCATTGCTGATCTTTTGTAACAGCCCTTTGTTTAAAGTTCACTGCAAAGGCCCGTTGCGTCTAAGAATTTCCAGATGCTTTGGGCCGTGAGAAGTTGTATCTCCTGTGGGTCCACAATATGTCGCCCTAGGTAGATACTTCTGTTACGCATTAGTGGTCCGCAAGAACAGAGGATGTGCATTGCTGTCTCCTCTGTTTCCTGACAGAACCTGCATGTCGGTTCTTGTTTCATACCCATTAGAAACAGATGTTTGTTCAATTTGCAGTGGCCAGTTAGAATTCTAGTCACTGCGCAAGTCTTTTCTGTTTTGAGTTGTAGAAACTCTTTGGAGAAGTTGCTTTTGAACCCTGTAATTAATGATTTCGAGTGCTTTTGTCCTTTCGTGGACTTCCACAGCTTGATCGCCCTAGATTTATATAGGTCGTTTAGCAGTGAATAGGATTTCCTTTTTGTGATACCACAAAAAGGCTCCGGGCCAACCAGGGGGTTGTCAGCACCTTTCCTAGCCAGTTCATCTGCTATTTCGTTTCCATCAATGTTGGAGGGCCCTGGTACCCATCTAAGTATTACTTTGTTGGAGTTTCCTAGGGCATTCAGGTTTTCTTTGCAGTTTTGGACTAGTTTAGAGTTTAATTTCAATGCGTCTAGTGCCAAAAGGGCAGCTTGGCTGTCCGAGTTGATGTAGGTGTGCTGGTGCCTACGGTTCTTCTCAAGGTTGATTTCCGCGCATTTGTTGATGGCGAAGACTTCCGCTTGGAAAATTGAGGCCTCCGTACCCATGCTGACGCTAACTTTGAGTATTGGTCTCTCACCGTAGATGCCGCACCCCACATCGTTCCCTTTTTTGGAACCATCTGTATACCAAATGTGGCAGCCCTCTTTGTAGTCCAGCTGGCCTTTCAGCCATTTGTCCCTGGAGGGTATCTCCACTGAGTATAGTTTTTTGTAGTTATATTCAATATGCATGTCATCAGTTGGCATGCATAAGGTTTTGTGTTCAAACACCGATGCCATACGCTTGGTCAGTGCTTGAGATCTCCATTTCGTCCTTGTCGTGGTGCAGATTCTGTATATACACTGTTCAGCCTCTTTTTGCACTTGTAGGTGCAGTGGTGTTAGGTCTAGCAGTGCATCCAGAGCAGCTCCCGGTGTTGAGGATAGAGCTCCTGTTGCGATAACGCAGGCTGTGCGTTGCAGACTGTTTAGGGTGTTTATTGTTGTCTTTTGGTTGGTTTTTGTGCACCAGACAGCGGAGGCATATGTAATTATAGGCCTTACCACTGCCGTGTACAGCCAGAGGGCAATTTTGGGCTTTAGGCCCCATCTTGACCCCGCCATTCGACAACTAGTCCACATAGCCATTTTGGCTTTTTGGATTATGTTTTTTATGTGCGAGTTCCAAGTTAACTTTTGGTCTAAGGTGACCCCTAGATCCTTTACTTCACTTGAGATTGGAATTATTTGTTCGTTAAGCTTAAGATTTAGTAGCTTTTCGAGCTTCCTTTTCTTAGTGAAGGGAACTATCACAGTTTTGCTTGCGTTTATGGACAATTCGTTTTCTTTACACCATTTATTTATGGTGTTGAGAGCTCCTTGCATTAGACATGAGATTGTGTGGAGGCTGGGGCCTTTGATTATGACTACAAGGTCGTTGGCATATCCCTGTGTGTCATAGTCTTGGTCCGTCATTAATGCAAGTAGTTGATCCACTGCTAGGGTCCACAAAAGTGGGGAAAGGACACCTCCTTGTGGACAACCTCGTGTGGTGTGGAATTCATGCGAAATTGCATTGAGAGTCAGAGATGCCACCCTGTTAGAGAGCATATTCTTGACCCAGTTGATGGTGGTGCCGTCTATCCCCTTTGATACCATTCCGTTTAAAATGGTATTTGTGGGTGTGTTGTCGAATGCACCTTCTACATCAAGGAAAGCACATAAGGCCGTTTGCTTATCCTCTAAGGTTTTCTGCACTTTGTCGACCAGATCGAGGAGGGCAGTTTCCGTGGATTTCCCTTTTTGGTAAGCGTGTTGGTTTAAGCTGAGGGGTTTAGCTATTAGGTATCTAGCTCTAATGTGCTGGTCTATAATCCTTTCCAAAGCCTTGAGTAGGAAGGATGTGAGACTGATCGGTCTGAAGGATTTAGGCTGAGAGTAGTCCTTTTTCCCTGCTTTTGGTATGAAGCGTACCTTGACTCTGGTCCACGGTTCTGGTATTATACCCCAGGCAAAGCTTGCCCGAAATATTCTTACCAGATGCGGGAGGAGGATGGTATCTCCCTTTTGAAGAAGGGCTGGAAAGATCCCATCTTCTCCCGCTGATTTAAATGGGTGGAATTTCTCAATGGCCCATTTAACATTGTTAGGCCTAAAGATATTTGTGGCCTTGTTCCAATCCGCTCTATGCGCCCTGTGATCTGGGTGATTTCTTGGGGTACATCGCTGGGTATCATCGGGGGTGTACGATCCTGGAAAGTGGGTTACTCTGAGAAGTTCAAGAGTTTCCCTCTCTGTGGTCGTAAAGGTATTATCTGGTCGTTTGAGTAGGCCGAGATAATTTGTGGGTGTCTTGGCGAGTATTCTGTGAATTCTCGCTCCTTTGTGTGTTTGGGCTATATCTTCACAGAATCGTCTCCAAGATGCTCTTCTGGCTTTTCTAATTTCTTTGTTATACTCCGTCAAAGCTCTACCGTACTTTTCCCAATCTTGCGGCCTAGAGCAGTGATTGAATATACGCCGTGTGGAGCTGCGAAGCCTTTCCAGCTTTTTGTTCCACCACGTCGTTGTGTTGTTTGTTTTAGATTCTTTTAACGGGCAGCTCATCTCGTAGGCTTTGTTAATTCCTTCTGAGAGTTTCATTACTGCGCAGTTGAGAGAATCTGGAGTTTTAACATATTTTGGGAGGTCTGTTAGGTATTTTTCGAGATAGTCTCTGTAGGTGTGCCAGCAAGTGTTTCTTGGGTTCCTAAGTTTTTGTGGTTCTTTACCTAACGGACTTGTTACCTCGAATAGAATATGTTTGTGGTCCGACATTGAGTTTTCGGAACTGACATGCCAGTTGGCTAGGCATTTGGCTACTTTTTCAGTTGCGAATGTTATATCAAGTACTTCCTGCCTAGCTCTAGTAACGAAGGTTGGTGTGTTGCCCTTATTTAGCAAGTATAGGCAGTTAGTAAAGATAAATTCAGAGAGTAACTCACCTCTTCTGTTGATTCCAGTGCTGCCCCAGATGGTATGGTGGGCATTCGCGTCGCATCCCACGATCAGTTCCGACTTTTCTCGTTGTGCGTAGTCCACGACTTTAGTCAGTTCTTCCGTGGGGTTCTGTTTCTCTCCGGGCAAGTAGGCCGAGCAGACTAGGACCTTCGATGTTCCACGCCCTTTGAGATCCACGTAGGCGACGACTAGATCTTCACTGCAGATTTCTAAAACAGGCAAAAAGCTGATGTTTTTGATAAACACGATACAGGCCCTTGGTTTTGAGCCTTTTTCATGTACCAGAATCTTATCTGCATTACTCATACCTGCTACCATGGAGTTGGCGTTGATCCATGGTTCTTGTATGAGGGCGATGTCCAGGCCATTTTCGCCAAAGATTTTTTCAACGACCGCTGAGGCCGCGGTAGCATGGTGGAGATTGGCCTGTAGGAACATCGCCCCCTTGGTCCGTGGTGCGTCAGTGATGAGGCTGGCGGTGGGCACCGGGGTGCCTTTGTCGGCCTCTTTGCGTCCCCCTGGAGCGGTTGGCGCCCCTGTTTGTCCCCCTGTTAAGGGGAAACCGCTGTTGGCCCTCTGCTGGTCCACTGGTTGTTGGGTGGGGATGGGCATTGGTGAAGGGGACTGCCCTCTTTGATCCCCTCGGGATCTTGCGGTTGGGCGTGGAGGCCAGCGCGACCGATGTGTCAGGCCTGGAAGGCCCTGGCTGGTCTTGTGGGGCGTGGGGACCATGTGTGGCCGTCGGTGTTGGGGTGGGAGGAGGGTCCAGTGGTGACTGTTGGGCACCTGTGGCCGGGCCCTTTAGTCTAAACTGGACCTCTCGGAGGCCAAGACTGGCCTTTAGGTTCGACCTCCGAAGGGTCTCCACAGATAGGTCGTCTAGGGAAAGGGTTAGTGTCACCCCTCCCTTTTCGACCTTTGTGTGGAGCACCTTCCAGTACTCAGTGTGCAGCCCCTGGTTCTGCACACTAAGCAGAGACAGTGTTTGCCGGGTCTTGGTGGCATCTATCTCAGGGATATATACCATCCCTATGTTTGGCCTCGGAAGTTCGCTCTCACGTAATACGGTGAGGTTCGCTTCCGGCCATGGTTTTAAGGATGGTATAATTCCCTCAAGCCAGGTTTTGGACCTTTGGTCGCTGCAGGTTACAAGCAACCATCCTGGCTTGTACGAGTAGCCTTTGAATTTTGGCCCTTCGCCTTTCACCAAGCCGGTTATCTTCTACACGATGGTGTCGCAGACTAACCCCAGTTGCGTGTCCGTCATCGGAGTGGGGTTGATGATACCGACTCGGATCATGCTTAGGACCTCGTTAAAGGCTAAGGGCGTAGAGGTCGGAGTAGGTGGTATGGGTGGTATGGGAGGGGTCTCACTTACCTTTGGGGCTTTGGGTATATGCCCCTGCGGTGATTCCTCTTCCGAGCGGGGCCGTTTTAACGGCTTTTGCTGCGGTTTGGAGTGTGAGGACCCGAATTTGTACCCCAACCTCTTAAGTTCCGCAAAGCTCTTTTGGGCCAGTTCTACCGCCTCGGAAGGTGGTATTCCTAATCCCTTCAGAGCCTTGTAGCGGCCCTTTGCTGAACCTGCCAATTTCTTGGCAGGTTGGTCGTTGGCGGAGTGAGGCTCCCCAGACAGTGAGTTTGGGCCGTTGCCGGCCCTTTCCACCGTGTTGGTGAGCTCCACCACCTCCATTTGTTGCTCCTGCGTTTGGGCAGATTGCTCCGCGCCTACCGTCAGGCGCAGTAGTTCCTGGCATAGGTCTTCCAGGGTACCTTCATTGTTTTTATTTTTTTTGCTTCTCTATTCAAATCCCACGAGTAGCTAGGGAAATAGTGGTCTATTCCGGCAGAGCCCCGCTTGCCGGAATAAGGCTGCATACACCTCGAGGTCGCCTGGTATCGAGGGTACACCGTTAGTGACTGAGCTCCCCCTCAGTCACGCGCCTGTAGGCACGGTACGACTAACACCTGTAGGTTGGGGTTTTTGGGGTCGAGGTTGTCTCCTCCAGGATAGGATAGGTAGGTAGATAGGTAAAAGGATGGGAAGTTATATGGATGTTTGGAACACGGGAGAGAGGGTAGGGAGTACCTGGACGGTGGGGCTTTGGTACCAGGTATCATCCTCCATACTTAGCTGCTGAGCAGTCCGGGGTAGATGGTAAATATGCGACGCCCGTTTCTACCGCTAGCATTTCCAGGGTGCACGACCCACTACGTAAAATGAGTAGGTTCGCCCCAGGTCTGTACGGCGGCAGAGCCTGGGGCGACGTGGACGTGTATGAAGGACTTGGTGGAGTGGGCCTGGTAGCTCAGCGTCGCATACCTGGGCGTACCCACCCCCCCTGCACCCCTGGTGCCATCATGAGCCTGAGATGGCACCCCTGGTGCCATCATGCTCAGGATGTAGGTTTTGTTAGGATAGCTTAGGCTAGTTAAATATAGATAACTTTAGATAGAAATTGATGGTTATAGTTATACTTATAGTTAGATATAGTTATAGTTAGGTTAGAATTAGAATTAAAAATATATTAAAAATATATATATATAAAAAAGGGGGGGGGGGGGGGGTTACAACTAGATGCCCAGTGACCAGGATGTTGAACCTTTGAGTTGTTATATTTACCTTGTAATAGTAATTAGAATTAGATAATAAGTAATACTGGAGCCAGTCATTACAACTATGTATTGAGACTAGGACATTGAACTTGAGTTGGGTTGGTTTAGGTAGTTTAATTTGGGTGCCTTAAGTTCCAACTTCCATATTCCAATATGGAAGTTGGGCTAGTTTTAATTTTATTTGTGACATTATGTCACAACTTGCTGCTGTGTGAAATGGAATGAATTGAGTTTGGTACAATTTTAGTTCGAGGTCTTTTATTGGATAAATGAGTAAACAACACAAATATTGAATAAATTATCTTTAATCCTTAATTTACAATAGGTTAGGATAAAACAAGATGAAATGGTTGACTAATCTATAGGCAGATTTCTCTTAAATTATCTGGGGCTTTCCTTTACACCTGTCTTGCTGTCAGCGCGTTCTTTCACTAAGTATCACAAGTCGTTGTAACTTGCTATCTAGCACGTTAAAGTTCATCACTAAAGGGCTTTACTTCACCAAGTCATCGTTCACAATGCACTTTTACGTTTTGTTGTTTTTTTTAACACTTTGGTAAAGTCACTTTGGTTTAATAAGTACACACAGTTCGTAAGTACCTTAATTAGGTTAGGTTTGTTTTGTACACGGTCATATGCTCGTACGTCTACCACAGATAATGGGAAGATTGCAGACTATAGGTTCGGTGTCCACCATAGATAACGCAGCGAATAAAGTGCGAATCGATTTTAATGAACCAAATTCATTACTCGAATCGTACCAATTCTGTTAAACTTTATAGAATTGTTTAAGAAATTATTGAATGATTTATTAAGATTCGCAGCATTTTTAACAATCTATAAGTTAAAAATTATCTTATTCTTTAGCCATCAATTATAGTTATCTATTAAATATTAGGGTTCATTAACATTCATTCGATTAACTATAGAATATTTTTGTTAGTAATCGACGATTCCTTGATTTGTTGCCAGTAGGTAGGTATTATTATTATAAAAAAGGGATGTTGGGATTTGGGAACTAGCGCAATAATTAAATAAATAGGGAAACATTATGCAATATTCAAAAAAAAAAAGGTTTTTTTTATACAGGGTGAACGACATGAAGTGTTACCAAATTCAAAAGGCTACGATTTTTTTCTGTTGTAACCAATTATTTGTTATTAAGAAAAAAATAAGAAAAAATAACAAAATTTAAAAATTAGTTTATTTTAACTTGATATGACCACCTTTTGCCTTGACTATGGCCTTCAGACGGTAGAAAATTGAAAGCACGCTGCACGAATGTGGTCCTGCGGTATGTTATGCCAATTACATACGATCGCTTTCTTCAGTGCATCCATACTGGCATGTTTTCTTCTCCTCACCTTGCTCTCCAAAATGGACCAGATAGAACAGTCCATCGGATTCGCGTCTGGAGAATTCGAAAGCCATTGTGTGGACGAAATGAAATATGGAACGCGGTTTTTCAGCCATTCTTGGTACACACGAGCTTTATGAGCCGGGGCCGAGTCTTGTTGAAATGTGCACGGTCTACTACCGAAATGTTTGCGTGCCCAAGGCTCCAATGCAGCTTCCAAAACAGTTTCCCGATAGTAAGTCGCATTTACTTTGGCACAAGGTTGGATAAAAACGATTTGGTAACACTTCATATCGTTCGCCCTGTACGTTGTTGTGTATGTGTGTTGTAAGTTCGAGT
This sequence comes from Acleris cristana, assembly GCA_948252455.1. Classification (NCBI taxonomy): domain Eukaryota; kingdom Metazoa; phylum Arthropoda; class Insecta; order Lepidoptera; family Tortricidae; genus Acleris; species Acleris cristana. The sequence goes on along the minus strand of OX411771.1, from coordinate 20,250,852 downwards.
TATGATTAGCTAGGACATAACAATATCACAACGTTATTTTTTTTATATATAACGATAATGCGGTGCATTGGTGTCTGCCTAAAGCTTTTGGAAAAAAAAAGAAAAAAAAATGTTTTGTAAAATTGAATAGGCTAGAAAAAAAGACTTAGCATTAACTTATTATGGTAGCGTTCAAGGTTAGCTGGTTATGTATTATAAAAATAAATATATACGTAATTTATTAATTTAAATTATTATGAGGTTAATCTTACTAATTTAAATTATTGCATATTTTGTCTTTTTAGCCAAATTATTGACTAGAAAGAATAAATATGTGTCTTGTTTAGAGTGAATGTGAAAAAAAAAAAGAGGAGAAAGTACAAAAAAAAACATGGAGCGAGCAAGATATTCGCGAAAGCGGAAGCAGCCGGCTAGATATGTGTCAGAAACTGAAACTGAACCCAACATTGCGGAAGAGATGTCACAACAAATGGACATAGAGACTGAATCGCCACAAGCTAAACGCACAAAGAAAAGAGAAATGAAACCTCAGAACAAAGTAGGGGGCGTCAACCCAGCTTTAAGGTTGCTAATGAGAACGATAAACACACTGTCTATTAAGTTAAATAAAATAAGCGAAGAAATACAAAATTCTAAAACAGAAAATGAGAATAGAATACAGCAAGCAGCACTAACAGATAGTGAAGTATGTGAGGGGAGCCATCGAGAATTAGGAGGTGTGGAAAATAATAGCCATAAGGATAAAACAAAAATTCAAGTTGAACCAAGAACAGAAATTGAGGGCAGACTTTCAGGAGAGGTTCAACAACAAATCATTTATAATGTAAAGAGTCACAATTTTGAAAAACCAAAATACAATGAAAGTACCTCGTATCATCCGGTTACGTTTTTAGAAGATTTGGAGAGTTATCTTCATAGGACAGCAAAAGAAGGAAATGAGTTAGATCTCATTCAGGAATGTTTACAAGGAGAAGCCAGGGATTGGGCACGAATTTATAAAAGTAGATGGACCAATCTAGGAGACTTCAAGACAGATTTTCTAGCTGCTTTTTGGGGAGATTTATAACAAAGCGAATTACGCAGGTCTATAGTGAGCGGAACATGGGATCGTCTGCAAACACCGTCAATGGTAAATCACTATTTGAAAATTATAGGAAGGGCTCAGATGTTGACATATAAAATACCAGAAAAACAACTAATTAATGATGTGATGAGACAATATCCAAAATATATTCAAAAGGTGTGGGCTACAGCTAATATAACGACGATAATTGGAGCAGCTGAGTTTTTGAGAAAAATGGAAGATATTAGCAAGCAAGAGGGCCATGTATATAAAGTTCCAGAAATTCCAAAAACAAATGAAAAAAGGAAGAAAGAACAAACCGAAGGAAATTATTGGGGAAAACCAGTGGGAGGAAATAAGAAGGCATATTATAATAATCGTAGCATTAATTTTGTAACACCTGAGGAAAATGTAATAGTAGAGTCTGAAGTTTTAAACTAAATGGGGCTGAAAATTTTGTCCTCGAATCAGCCTCAGACAAAGGGGACAAAGCATACAAAATAATGATGAAAACGGGATGGGAACCGGGTCAGACGTTAGGTAAAAATAATAAAGGTTTAATAACGCCCATTTTAGGCATAGGTTTAGTTAGAGAAGATAGGAAAGGAATAGGATGTAATTAAAACGACACAGTTGACAAATATTCATTAGAAAAGATAGTAGATGTTTTAAAATTAAAAGAAGAGCAAGCTCTTTTACATTATAAAGAAATGGAGGAGTTGTTTGCAGTTTTTGAAGAAGACAAAAAAGAATCGGAAAAGCAAAAAAATTTTAGATCTGAAATTGAATTGGAAATTTTAGATTTTGAGGTAAAGGGTTTGTTAGATACCGGAAGTGATATAACTTACATTTCGGAAGAGTTTTGGGGGAATTACAAATAAAACATAAAAATTTGCCATTTATGCCAGTTAAGCCTTTTCAAATTAAGACGGCAGTAGGACATAAGAGTGTTGATATTAGATATGTAGTGTTATTACCATTAAAGTTAGGGAAATATATTAAAGAAACAGCTTTTACCGTAGTTCCGGGGTTATCTCGAACTATGATACTTGGATTAGATTGGATGAAAGAGAATAGAAAAAAAATTGATTTGGAAGGCGAAATTAAAGGATTGATTATTATCAATTATTATCAAAAGATGTTAGGGCGTAGAACAAATAATAGAATTCGCGAATGTAAATGAAGAAAAATATGTAGAGTTAACAGAGGAAAATTGTGATAAAGAAGGTATAGAGAGTTACAGTGAAATCCAAATTGGAATAAAATTGAAGAATGAAGAGAGAAGGAAGTTCGATTTATTGTTAGAAAAATACGAATGTTTGTTCACATCAAAGTTAGGTAGAGCGAACTGTTCACGAGATTAAGATGCAAGATCATGTACCAAACGTTAGGCGTACTTATCCAATACCATATGCATATAGAGACAAGGTTGAAGAGAAGTTAAATGAAATGACTGAACAAGGAATTATTAGTAGGGCTTCGACACCATATTGGAGTCCACTTACGTTTACTTTAAAAAGGGATGGAACGATAAGGGTTCTTCTAGACGCTAGGGAGATTAACAAATATATGCTAGCAGAAACAGAAAAGCCTCCTCTGCAGCTTGATGTTATAAATTCTTTTCACGGGGCTAAGTTCATCAGTACTGTAGATTTGAATAACGCTTATTTCCAAATACCTATCTCAGAGAAAAGTAGAACGTATACAGGATTTACATTCAATGGAAAGTCTTATGTATACAATGTTTTACCACAAGGATTGAAAACTTCAGCAGCCAGTTTTAGTAGGGCAATAGATATTATATTGGGGCCAGAAGTAAAAGAGTTTTGTGTAAATTACCTAGATGATTTAGCCATAATTACTACGGGGACTTTAGATCAACATTTAGATCATATAGATGTGGTGTTAGGGAAATTAAAGAAGGCAGGGTTAACTTGTAATTTAAAAAAGTGTGCATTTCTTTGTAAAGAGGTTAAGATGCTAGGTTTTATAATATCCACGGATGGTCTCAACACAGACCCAGACAAAGTGAAAGCAATTCAACAGTTTCCAGTCCCAAAGAAATTAAAACAGGTTAGAGCCTTTTTAGGGTTGTGCAACTTCTATAGAAGATTTATTCCACAGTATTGTATGCATGCTCAACCAATGTATGAATTGTTAAAAAAGGAAGTAGCTTGGCATTGGGGAGAGAAAGACCAAAAGGCATTTGAAACAATTAAGGCATTATTTGTGGGAACAATTAAATTAAACCATCCAGATCCAAAGGAACCATATTATTTGCAAACAGATAGCTCAGGAATAGGAATGGCGGGGGTATTTTATCAATTAGATAAAAATGGAGAGTTTAAAGTGCGGTTTCATAGTAAAGCGTTAAGAGGGGCACAGTTAAATTGGACAGTTACAGAACAAGAATTTTATTCAGTTATTAATTGCCTGGAGAAATTTGAAACGTATTTGAGAGGTTCTAAGGTGATTATCCAATCTGATCATAAAGCTTTAATGTTTGTTAAAAATTGGAAGCTATATAATGCCAGAGTAACTCGTTGGATAAATTATTTAGAGCATTTTCATTATGACATACAACATATAAAGGGAAAAGATAATGTAGTAGCCGATGTTTTATCGAGATACCTACCGTAAAGAGAGCATTTACAAGAAGATAAAGTAAAATTACCGGAAATACATTATACAGAATCAAATCATTATACAAAATCCAATGGAAGACATGGAGTGGCAACATTCTAAACCCGGCACCACACGGCCGTCCTAATGACCACATGCTGTCCTGCAGACTCTTGGCTCCTCCATCCCTCCGGCGGGATGGCATCAGGTCAGTCTTGCCCAGCGACTGGAACAGTAGCGCCTTGCCGCTGCAAATCTCCTCCTCCTTGAAGTTGGTTTTGCAGACCTGCAGGATGCTGACCTCGTCCATGCAGCTATCGTTGATCGCGTTCTGTATGAACGCCAACAGCTCGTTGGCTACGAGTTGCTGAGAACCCATAGCAAAAGTGACAGGCAGCGGCTAAAAGCCGCACGGTACGCGAATACGCATAGGAATTCTTACTGTGCAATGAAACACGACCGCTTACAAGCGCGCATCGCATTGCAATACCATAGTGGAAGCAGTGGCGGTTGTAGGAATAGCTTTGTGGTACTGTAATATAAAAGAAAAACGTTTAAAATTATAAAATATCAGGTTAAAATTTAAACAAAGTAAAAAATCAAATAACAACTTACCGGAGTTTTCCTTCTACGAAGGCGTGCTTGATAATTAGTTATAAGTCTTCTTAGTTTAAAATCAGTAATTGGAATGTGGGAAGTTTGGTTATACTTGTTTAAGAGTTGTTAGCGGAGGATCTTTTTGTGGGGGAGATTAAAGAAGTTAGCGTCTAAAGGATCATATAGGGAAGGAAATTCGGAAATTATATTTTCAAAAGTATGGTTGGGAAGCATGTTGGGGGAATTATAGGAGATTTTTGATTAAAGAACGCAGAAGAGCAAAACCTTTGAACAAGTAGGAAAAGGCGGCTATAACGCGTAAACAAAATCAAAACAAAAAAAAAACAAAAAAATAGTCTATGGTTCAAAGTAGAAAAGAAAATAAGAGGTTGGTTTTCTTTACCTTCAAGTAAACAAAAATATATTAAAATTCAAGGTATAATGAAATAAGGAAAAATTTGAATTTTAATAAGTATTAATTATGAAAGGAAGATTACGTTGTCAATAAATAACATTAACTGTAAAGGTGGAATTGGCGAGAGTGAAGATGTTCATAAAGTGTCGAAACCTTTTGGAATAGAGAATTTGACAAAAGTGAAAATAAATTGTTTTTTCATTTAAAACAGAAAAAAAAAAATACTAGGAAAATATCAAGCTTTTATTCATGTTTGCTATTTTAAGATAATTTTTTTAAAATTCATAAAACGTGGTTTTGCTAATTTATATTCTGTGGGGTTTTGACATCTCTGTCAAGACAGGAAGGTAGAACCATGGGGTATTTGAATAAACAGAAGGAATTAATTAATTAAAGTAAAATCATATCATTAGTACTATATCATATTCAAATAGTGCAGTGGTCTGTCTAGTGGAATGAATCAGAGGATGTGGAAGTAAGAGAGTTATATGTTAATGGTTTTAGACGGACCAAAACATATTGTGACAGACATTAAATATTGGAAATAAGGACTTAAACAGTGGCTTTGCAAACCAATGTCCTGAGAATAATGATGTGGGTTTTGCTGTTATTTAACCGGAGGCATTACTCATAACAACAGAGTTCTTTGTGAGTTGGTGTTAGGTTAGGTCGAAACTCGACAATTCCAAAGTTAATTTTGGCCACAGAGAGTTCTATACTAAACAGTGCCCTGGGGGCGTATGATATTCACACTGTACACGTTCCATTGAGTTTGTGGGATTAGTTATGCATAATTATTTTTGACAGTAATTCTGGTAAATGTTAGAATATGAATGGTAGAAACTATAGGTAATGTGGTTTATATTGAGGGATGCATAGGGTCATTTTGGTATAACAGCCAGATGTGCACCAGTTTGTAGTAGAATGATCTTCATGTATTGCGGCTAGAGCTGAGACTGATTGAGAACCAGTTTTCCCACTTATAAACTAAATGCGCTTGGTTCCAAGGATATGATAAAATTAAACCAGAATCCAGAGTTAATAATGAGAGTTCATACTATAATCATAAGCTAAATGGTATAAAAACACATACATCACATAATTCAGGATGGTTTTAAATGACAGTAAAATTTTCTTATAGTTTATTTTGTGAACAAGTTGTTTAAAATATTTTCTTTCTGTTTAAGGATAAGGAGGAGTAAGATATTCAAAAAGAAAAAAAAATGTTAAGGGACAGAAATAAATATATTCTAAAGGGGGCGGCTGTAACGGAACTAACTTCATCTTAAGCCAATTCCTCACTTCACAAAATAAAGTTACAAACGGTAAGAGCAAATAATAATTAAAAATAAGCTATTTATAACTTTGGAAACAAAATAATCAATATATATAGGTATATATAAATATATTAGGGCAGAATAAAGTACTGAAAGGTAACCTAATTCAATTATGTTTTAAATTGAATTATATTTAATAGAAGGAATTTAGATCCAATATCATATAAAATAAATATTTAAACAATTGTCATTATTGTAGGAGAATGAGAAATTAATTAGATAATAAATAACTAAGGAAAGTTAAAAGCAAAATTAAAAACAATCAACAAAATCTGTTAAAATTAAATTTATTAAGGAAAGTCGAGAGGCAAGCATAGTTTAGGAATAAATAATGTGACTTATCAATTAGGCAAATAAAAATAGTCTTTATTTGTTGGTCATTATGATGGGTTTGACAAGAACAGCTGGGAAGCGAGCGCCATTTTGTTACGGTAACAAGGAGGGAAAACTCTTATAGATAGGAAATGAACTGTTGAGGATGGTCACTCAACGGGTCTCTTCGATAATCAGACAAAAAGTTCAGTGGACTGTATGAATTTATTTTTCTAAGTTAAAAGTTCTACTGTGATGCTAATTTACAAAAAAATGTTCTATGTTCTAAGGTTCTGGTGGTTCTGGTGGTTCTTGAGGTTCTGGAGGTTCTTCTAGTTCCGAGGTTCAAGTCGATCTCCGCCTTTGACCGCTCGAGTACCGCATTTTATATAATTCTATATCCCTACCATTTAGTCGGGCAACGCCCACTTTCTTACTTTATATTGCTTATTGCATCTAGGTTCTTAAATCTACATTAAAACTACCTTAAAAACATTAATCTAGATCATCCGCGCTACAGCCCGACACACGTGCGGACGCTGTAGCGGGTCGGGTGGGAGTGTGGCAGCCATCTCGTTGGTCGTCTCAATCCGGCCCTTTTTATACAAAAAGGGGGATGAGGAGCCGGTGCTGGGTCGTATGACCCCCGACCGGGGTAATCTGCGCCGGCCGTGAAGACGGCCGGGTCCTTGGAGCGCAGCCGGCGCCGAAGGCGCAGGCTGCGCGGTGGAGGGGGTAGGTGTTGGTACCTACGCAGAGAAATATGTGTCCAACCATTTGAGGGCTGCTGCGGGCATGGGTTTGCCGTCCAGTCTGGCCTTTACGGCCTCCTGGACCACGGCGAAGCCCTCCATCAGCGCCTCTCTTTGGAAGCTGGCTTCAGATGTTGTGGTTGGGAGTGTACTCACCGGGGTGTCGGTTTGCGTTGTGGTGGTGGTTTCGGTAGCAGCTTGCGCGGAGGGCTGCGGGCCACGGTTTCGGGCTCCGCGCCTCTTTCCGCGGCGGGTGGTGGGTGGCTGCTTGGGGTCGTTCCCGGGGGCATCAGGGTGGCGCTATGTTGCGCCGCCTCGACGGTTCGGGTAGTGGTGGGCTCGGGGCCCTGCTTGGTGGGCTTCGGAGGATGGGGTGACTTTTTAGTCCTCCGGTTTTCCCTCAGCAGGACTGGGCATTTGGCGCTGTTGGCGGTGTGCTCACCGCTACAGTTCGCGCATGTTGGTGGCTCCTCTCAGGGCCGTGGGCAGTCGCTGGCAGCGTGGGGGCCTCCACAGCGCACGCAGGCTATGGGACGGTGGCAGTGGTGAGAGGAGTGGGCGAAACTTTGGCAGCGGTGGCACTGCGCGATGCCTCGCTTACCTCTCCAAGGCTCCACGATGATCCCTGGCATGCAGAGGATCTCCGTGACGTGGAAAATGGCCGCATTTTTGGTGACCTGGGCGTAAAAAATACACCCGGGTCTGCCGCTGCGGGCTCTGATGGGCCTGACGTATTCCACGTCGAAGCCTTGGGAAGTGAGGTCATCGGTGATGTCATCGGGGCTGGTGTCCACGGGGAGGCCCCTAATGGCCACCTTTTGGTTGCGCTCGACGGGCAGGGAGTAGGAGTACCACTCCAAGCTAGAGTCCTCCTTCTCCAGGTCGGAGAGGTACCGCTGTACCACTCGGAACTCCTGCTCACCTGTCGGGGAGAAACGTATCCCGGTTCTGAACGGGCGGGCATTAGGGGCGCGTCCCAGAAGTCCCTTTAGGGCCCGGAAGTGCTTACCCCAGTGTGTGATCCGCTGGACAAACAGAGGCGGGTAGCGAATCTTTTTCGCGGGCGCCTGCGCTGCTGTCGCCGGTCCTTGACCGCTAGTTGCGGAAGGAGATGGCGGAGAGGCGGCTGCTGCGGCGAAAGAGAGTGGCGGCGATGGAGAGCGCAGCTGTGGAAGCTGTTGGGCACCTGGTGGTGACGGCCCGGTTGTGTCCATTGGACACAGGTCGAGCCGGGGCAGTGAGCGCGGTTGCTGTAGCGTAGCAGGAGGGGTTTTCGCAACCCGCTTCTTGCTCGGTGTCGCTGCGGTGGAGGACGCAGCGGTAGCGGCAGGCGGCTTTGGGGTTTGAGGCGCGGCCCGCGGCCGCGCGACGGCCTTCGGCTGTTGCGGCGGCGCGCTTACGCGCACAGGCGCGGTGGTAGGCCTTGCGCGGAAAGGTGGTGAGGTCGCGGGCGCATGCGCGCTCGCGGGGGTGGTCCGGGCCACGCGCGCTGGCGTGGCGGATGTTGAGGCACGGCTGGTAGAGGCGGCAGCGGCGACAGCTCGCACGGGTGCGAGGGGCGGCGGCTCGTCCTCCGGGTCGTCGCGGAGCTCCGCAAATGCGGGCATCACGCGGGGCACAGTGCCGCGGCGCGGGAGGCTGCTGGGCAGTGCGAGCGAGGTGCGCGCCGTCTGTGGGCGCTGCTCTCGCGGTTGGGAGGCAGAGGGGGCCGGTGTTGGGGCGGCTGCGGCAGCAGCAGTGGCTGCGGCGCGAGCGGCGGTGATCCGCGCGAACGCGGCACGCAGCACAGGCGGAGCAGTATCGCCGTCCGCGAGCATCTCGCTCAACGTGAGCTGAGTGCCCGGGGAGTTGGCGAACTCCAGGTCGCAGGAGTGGCTCGGGGACCGGGTCCGCCGGGGTCGTCCTGGGTCAAGGCGGGGGTCGCGCTGAGGCGGCACGCCGGCAGCCATCTGTACGGCCAGCTCAGCAATAGCTTGGCCGTCCGGTGGCGGGGTGTTCGGAGCGGTCGTCGGCGGTGTTGCCTGATCGGCCGCTCGCAGCAGGTTGATCGCGCGCACGACATGGGTGCGGTCCTCGGTAGAGATCGGGATCCGTCGGGTGTTGCGGAAGATCCGCGGGCGCGTCTGCCTTCGCGCCGTTGGATCACTCCGGGATTCAGGCTGCATGTTGGGGGTAGCCCTAAAAAGGGCTTTTACAAATTACCCCACCTTTGCGGACTCGCACAAGGTGGGAGGGACACAATGTTAATTTGGAGGGTAGATATATTTGCGGAAAAAATAATCTACCCACCCAAATAAAACAAAGAATGACGTAAGATGGGGCAGTGACTCACGCGACCATAACGCACCGCGGCCTCACCACTCCCCTCCCTTTTCCCCCGTCCCAAGGCTCCCCCCGCAAGCAAGAGGCCGAGACTAGGTACTGGAAGGAAAGTTACCGGCCGGCGGCGGGGAAATTCCACTGTTGATCGGTCCGAGCGTGTGACGTAGGGGAGCCAGATGTTGGTGACTTACCTGTGTTTTTCCGCAGTTCCGCAAAACAACACGCCCCTACGTCAGAGGTGGCAGCCAGATGGTCGGCTATTTGATTTAACGAATTTAATTTAATTACAAATTGAACGTCCACCTCGGGTCACTGCGGCCTATCAGTGTGGCAGCATCGGGGCGTCGCCCCTCTCTGTGGCTTCTTGCCTCTGCCTGTAAACACAGGCGGGTCTTCGGATTTCGATGGCTTCCTTTTTGGGGAGTTCCCCCTCTCGCGCAGTGGGCGCCGCGGCGGAGTCAGCCGGTTAGGAGGGTCCCAACGGCGACTTCAGCCTGCGGCGATTGAGAGGGGAAGGTCGTCCGTGTCGTCCTTATCTCGTCCTTTTTCTTCCTCTCTTTGCTGGCCTTAAGATGGTAGCCGCGCGTATTAGATCGCGCGGCAAGGCCAGCAACTTGCGTCTCTTGTGCCTCCTTCCGTCTTCTTGTCTCGCGCCCTCCTCCGGTGTTGTGTGAGGCGCGAGACCTCTCAGGTGCGGCCACTGCGACAGGTCGGCCCGCTTGAACAGGTTCGTGTTCAAGCGGCCGACGAACTCTGCGACGCTCTCCATGCCGAGGTCTCGGCGGATGACCTCGTTGCGGACGCAGCGAGGGGCGTCGGTCACGCTGCGCAGCGAGAGCGCCTGCTGTGCCTCGAGTCGCTTTCGTTGCGTGGGCGGTACAAGAGCGTACCACGCTGCGGCGGCGTAAGTTAGGCGTGACCTGATGTAGGTTTTATACACGCCTAACTTGATCCGCAGCGGTAGCCGGGATCTCAGGATGGGCTGCAGCATGGCCCGGGCTTGGCGCGTCTTGCTGATGGCCGCCTTGACCTGGGCGGCCATCGTGAGACGGCGGTCGATCTTGACCCCCAGGTATGTGACCGTGGGGGTCCATTCGACGGTCTGGCCGCCGAGCGATAGCTTCGGCGGGAGGATGACTTTTGTGGAGATCGCAATGGCTTGCGTCTTGGCGACGTTGACGGTCAGCCGCCACTTCGCAAGCCACTCCGGGATAGCGTCCAGCGTGCGCTGGACTTTGGCGGCGGCGTGAGGTAGGGTCATCGACGACGCGATGTAAGCGGCGTCGTCGGCGTATAGCGCCAGGGTTGTGCCGCTTTCCAGGGGAATGTCGTCCGTGTATCGCGCGTACAGCGCGGGCGATAGGACACTCCCCTGGGGAACTCCTGCGCGAACTGGTCGCTGGGCGGAGGTGTGGGCGTCGACCATCACCTCGAAGCGGCGGCCCTCCAGGAAGGAGGCCACTGTCTTGAGGAGGCGCCCGGGCGTCTCGGAGTCGGCGAGCTTGACCAGCAGGCCCGGATGCCAGACCCGATCAAACGCCTTCTCCATATCTAGGAGTACTGCTACCGAATGCTCCCTCTTGTTGAGGGCTACAGTGGCGTGATGCAGTACTCTGGTGATCTGGAGGGTCGTCGAGTGCTCGGATCTGAATCCGAACTGGTCTTCCCTCGGCACGATGTAGCGGCCGAGATGGCCCAGGAGCATCCTCTCGAATATTTTCGAGACCGTGGGCAGCAGGGTGATGGGCCGGTAGCTCTCCGGCTTCATCACGTTCTTCCTCGGCTTGGGGAGCATCATCACTCGGCCCAGCTTCCAGGTGGTCGGGAAGTGGCCGGACCGCATGATCCCGTTGAATAGCCGCGTCAGCGTCGCGATGCCTCGCGACGGGAGGTGACGCAGCGCTTCGTTCGGGATGCGGTCTGGGCCAGGGGTCTTCCTGAGCGGGGCTCGGCGGATCGAGCGCTCCACTTGGCCGGGGTTGAACACGACCGGATCTTCGTCCGGGGCTACCGGCACTGCCAGCAGCTCTTCGACCCGTCGCTGTACGTCAGCAGAGTGGGCGGGGTTGAGGTCCGGGTTCGGCGAAAACTGCTGCTCGAGGTGGGCCGCGAATATTTCGGCCCTGTCCTCCGCTCTGTAGCGGGGGGTGCCGTCCTCGGCAAGTAGCGGGCGGACGGGATTTGGGGCACCTTTGCCGCCGGTAAAGCGCCGGCATAGCCGATGCACGGCCTGCCAGTTGTCCCCGGCAGCCTCGACGTCCTCCATCCAGGCCTTTTCCGATACAGCCGCGAGGCTGTTTCGGATTTTCTCCGCCATGGCGTTGAGCTGTCGCTTCATGGCGGGGCAGCGGGTGCGCTGGTACTGCCTGCGCAGTCTCCTCTTCTCCTCGATCATTGACAGGATCGCAGGAGGGGTCTTCCGGGCAGGAGCATAGCTGGCGTCTGTTGCGGATGCGGCCAGTGCGGATTGCACGCACCGGCCGAACTCGGCGGCAAGTCGGTCGACGTCTTCCGGCGTCGAGACAGGAAAGGACGGGGAGTGGTCAGCAACGAGAGTTGCGAACTTCTCCCAGTCCTGTCTCTTCCGTGGCGGCGGCGGGATCCGTCTCACCGGGTCCATTGAGAGCGACGCCATGACGGGTTGGTGGTCAGAGATCAAGTGGTCGTCCAGCACGACCTGAGTCGGACAGACGTCCAATCCCTTGACCACCATGATGTCTAGGACGTCGGGCATGTACGCGCACGCGTACGGGTAGTGGGTCGGGGTCTCCGGACCCAGCACGTCGTAGTTGTTCGTCTCGGCGTCGTCGAACAGGATGCGGCCGCTTCCGTTCATGGACGCTGAGTTCCATCCCGGGTGCTTACAGTTGAAGTCGCCCGCCAGCACAGTGGGGATGGGCGAATCCATCAGGCGACGGATGTCGGCCACAACCAACGTGCCTGCAGGCGGCTTGTAGCACCCAAAGATCCGCAGCGGCCTGTTCGAGACGCAGATCTCGACGCCCAAGGCATACATAGATGCGAGCGGCGTTGGAGGCAGGGGCTGGTGTACGATGCCTCTTTTGATGAGGACCGCCAGCCCGCGGTAGGCACGCCCCGTAGGCGTGAGCTCATCTTGTCTGTAGACGACATAGCCCGGCATCTTTAGACGATCTCCGGCCTTGAGAAGCGTCTCAGACACCAGGGCTATGTCGATCCGGCGCTCGGCGAGCACAAGCTTAAAATGCCTCTGCTTCGGCGCGGAAAGCCCGTCGGCGTTCCAGTGAAGGAGATTGAGGGCGTGACTATCCATTGAAATGGTATAATCGCGCAATCTCCTTCCCGATGGCTGCCGCCGGGTCTTGCCCCGAGGTCAGGGCGGCCAGTAGGCTCATCAAGATGGATATGATGGCCTTGACGTCCATCATTTTTTCGCCTCCATCGGTGTCGGCGGTTGCAGGTGGCGCGTTTTGCGCTCGGGCGGGCTTGGTCGGTTGCGGGCGGTCGGGCTTCGTAGCCGGACGCTCCGTTTGTTGATGATGTTGTGGCGCAGGGGGCCGGGCGCTGGCCTGCTTAGGCTTGCGCTTCCTCCCTCCACGCTTGCGGCGCTTAGGACGGACGCCTCCGTCGTTCGCCTCTGCCATTAAGGAGGCAGGGGCATCCTTCTCCTTCTGCTTCGCCTCTTCGGTGGCGGGTCGGACTTCGGTCGGTGTGTTGAAGCCGGAGCGGGCGATAGTCCCAGCCTTGGGGTTTCTCGCCTCCCGGCGGAACACCGGGCACGACGAATTATTCGCCGTGTGAGCACCCCCACAGTTCGCACACGTGGGCGGATCTGCGAGAGGGCGCGGACAGGCCTTGGCCGAGTGGCCTTCGCCGCATCGAACGCAGGCGATGGGTCGGTGACAATTGACCGACGAGTGCCGAAAGGTTTGGCACCTATGGCACTGCGCCGGCCTCTTCTTGCCTCTCCATGCTTCGATGATGACCCCCGTCATTCCCATCATCTGGGTGATGCCGTAGATGCGGGGGATGGTATCGGCCGTCTTCCTCAATTGAGCGAAGAAGAGGCAACCCGGCCTCCCCGAGCGTGCGCGCACTTGGCGAACGTACTCAGGGGAGTAGCCGAGTTCCGTGAGCTCTTCCTGGATGGCCTCCGGGGGGGTGTCCCTGGGGAGGCCTCTTATGGCCACTTTGAGGCTGCGTTCTGCTGGTAGCGAGTAACAAAACCAAGGCACAGCCTCAGTCTTCTCGAGCTCGGACAGGTACCTTTGTACCGCCCTGAACTCTTCCTCGCTGCTTGGTAAAAAGCGGACGCCTTTCCCGAACGACCGTGCGGTCGGGTATTTGCCCGTGGCCAGCTTGTACTTCTTGAAGTGCTGCTGCCAGTTCGGAAACTTCTCCACGATGATCGGAGGGAATCGGGGCTTTTTGGGTTGCGTCGCTATCGGCGCGAGCGATGGCTCGGGTGTCGCCGAGCGCGGCGGTGTTGCGGCTGGGGAGCTCGCCGCTGACATGGGCACGTCAGCGGGCTCTTCAGCGGTGGGGCCTGGGTCCAGACGCGGCCCGGGCTGCCGTTGCTGGAGCGCGGCATCAGGCGGCGACTCAAGCAACCTCTTCTTTTGCCTCGCGGCCAAAGGAGGGGTCGCCGTCGCTTGGGCGAAGGACAGCGGCTCCTAGCCGCTTGTCCTCGGAGCAGGCGTCGGTGATATCGACGACATCAGCGAGTGCGTCAACGTCGCGGTTGCCGCGGTCGTTGCGCATGTCGCGAGTGTCGTTGACACCACATACGTCGGTGAGGACGTGGTTCCGTTGGTGGCGGGCAGGGTCAGCACCGGCGGCGGGTGCCGCTCGAGTGCGCTTCCCACCCGGGCCAACGATCCCTCGGGTGACGAGGTGGCGCCGTCCCTCGAGTTCTCGCTCCCAGAGCTGGGACTCGAGCGCGAGTCCTCGCTGTCGGAACAACTAGGGCTCGCATGCGAGTCTTCGCTCTCGGAGCTAGAGCTCGAACGGGAACGATTCCGTGGTGACGACATGGTCGTCGGACGTAGCCCGCACCTGGGTGAGTGAACAACCACAGGGCGAGGGCGAGTGAGCAGAGCGTAATTTGAGTAGACGTGTGCACAGGGCGACGGTCAGGCAGCGAATCTCAATTCAATTCGTGTGGCAGCAAATTGCGTCGTAAACTATTTATACTTCAGCCACACTCCCCACCCCGAACTATAAATAGGGACCTCTGAACAAAACCCGCCGCACGCCGCGCCAATGTTTACATTGGCTCTTGGGATCGGGCTCGACGGTCGTGCGGCCGGTTGTTCAATGCACTCTTACAAACTTACTAAAACACAAACATAAATATCATTTATTAACTTAAATCTAACTTAAGTCTAAGATCTTAACTCTACTTACAAATATTTCCTAGCCTAAGTATTCATCTTAAAATTGAAAAACCTTTATTTATATAACAATTTTAAGCCATACATAATAATTATAAGCCGTCCGTAACATGAACTTTAAATCAAAAGTCGTAAAGTTGGGATTTGAAGAGACGTAATATCTGTAAAACATGTGTAATAAAATGAGGAATGTAAGAAGGGAAAACTCTTATAGATAGGAAATGAACTTTAAACCAAAAGTCGTAAAGGTGGGATTTGAAGGGACGAAGTATCTGTAAAATATGTGGAATAAAAATGGCGAACGAAAAGAGGAAATCTTTTGTAGATAGATAATGAACCTTATGTTAAAAGCCGTAACGGGGAAATTAGGAGGGATGTAAAGATTGTAGTTTTAGTAATTAAATGGTGGCTGTAGAGAGGGAAAACTTTGATAAATAAATAAAAATAACTTTAAACAAAAAGCCACAAGGGTAGATTTAGCAGAGATGTAAAAGTATTCGCAGCAAAAAGTTATAAATATAGGTGGTTAAGTAGTTCGGGGCTTCTTTTGCTTTGCATCGTTGAGTGGTAAGTTGTTGCCGTTGTCCGGATTTGGAGGTTATCTTCGTGTGGTATATAATATTTTCATTATTGTGTATTTATTGTTGGTTTTATTTATGTAAGGGATTCCGGAGGACCTGTGAGCTGCACTTCGTGATTGCGATAAACTAAATAATTCATTTTACTTACAATATAGGATTCTAACTGAATAATTTCGTGTAACTATGTGATATCATGTGTATTTTCTTGGTAGGTACTAATATTTTCTGTTTTCCAGATCTTTGCTGTGATGGTAATATGTAAACCGTCTAATAAAGATCCGAGGCAGACGTTGATCACATACAAAAACCGTATTTACAGTTTGACTATGGTTGTAAATCTGAAAGAGTTTCACAATCAGAAAACGGATGATTTACCTTCATTAGTCAAGTAAATTATGGGTTTTCGCGTACAAGGACTGATGCCTTAACTCGGTACATCAGGCGCCATCACGATATATTTCATTTATCCCTCTCAAAGGACCACAAGTTGGACCGTTTTTCGGTAGAAGTTGAGTCGGATACGTGGAATTTTTTTGGTGACGATCCCCAAAATCTTTATATATGTATATATCTGACCAAAATAGGTATGATCCCGGCCTGTCTTTCATCTGAAGGTTTTTCATTAAACCGAAGGACAGGTAGTAGGCTACTCATAGAGGGCTTTTGCCTTCGAAAAACTCTTATGATAGGTTAGCTGGTCTAGATAGTTATTTCTTACACCGGAGATAACTAACACTACACACACAATTAGCGTAATAATAATTCGTTCGTTTTGGACTTTTAGTTGCATTAAAACAGTAGTCTGGTAGGAATCTAGGGTTTAGTTAGCTAGAAACTCATCCTTTACACCGAGGCGGAGTTTATAAACAAAGCACATATCTATTGTGACTATAGCTAGGCATAGACATTGGAGTCATTTGTTGCCATGTAAAACAAAAGAAAAACAGAGGTAGCTTTGAGTCTGATGAATAGAATAAAATCACGCTTAGGTATAAAACCTGTGGGTAAATAAAACTAAATTTATTTGTACGAAACTAAATATATAATAGGAAGAAATTCACTTAAAATATATTTAATTTTGGCAGATTCCAAATCTAAAGAGAACTAGCGATTTGATAATCTATGGTATTAGGGTTTCTAAAACGTCAAAGATTGATTAGGTAGTTAGTTAATTCATTGATAGCTAACTAATATAATATATTTATTAGTGAGAACTGTAGGCAAAATTGTATTTTATGGATCAGCTGAATTTGGATGAATTTAAAAGTGATAAGTTCCTAATTTTAGTCTGAGTCAAACTAAATCTTTGCTAAGAGAAACATAAGGAAGATACGAATTTCACGTTCTAGTAAATTACATTGTTTATGCATAGATCAGTGACGGTAAAATACCTAGATCTAAGAAAGTAATGGAAACACTCTGGCTAGATTGATTTTTTAAGATACGAAATCAAGACTAAAAGGTTCTAGAATGAATCTCACTAAACCAGTTTTGACATGTTATAGAGCAGATGTCTCTGTGGATGTGCTAGTATCGCAGATAGATACATAGTTTCACCTACACCCAAAATAGTGTTGGATTTGGTTTGGACTTAAGATTGGGGTTGAGATAAAATTCATACCATCCTTATTGTTATAAAAGAATCAATCAGCCTAGAGACTATTCATTACTATATAGAGTTAAAGGGCAGAGAACCTACTTAACAATATTCTTATGTTTCTTAAGGTCGAGATTGACCTTTATTTAACTTAGATGTTACCTACATATAGAGTCAAAACTAGCTAGAAGGCGAAGTGACTTTCATAGTTTACTACGTATTATCTAGATAAACATAGATAACCTTTTTACTTAGTCAATAATTGAGATAAAATTCATACGGTGGTATCCTGAACGCAACTTAAGTGTTCACTTCTCTCGTTCCCACCTCTATCTCCCTCTTTTTCTATATCCTCATTGTACTTGCGTGTAGCGTGTGTTTTAGCTCCGTTATAATTAAACCAGTATTAATTAATTAACTGCGTTTCATTAAGATATTACAATTGGTGACGAGTCCTAGAACCTAAAGTGCAAAGTGCAATATAAATTGAGCAGAAACATATTAAATTAACAGTACAAATCAGTAAAAATAAAAAGCGGACAGTGAAGTGAAGTTAGCTATAAAACATCGATTACGAGTACAGCCATATTGTAATTACCAGTACCAACATCGACAAGTGCAGACTACTTCATACTTGTTCACGAGAATGTTTACATCGTTTCGGAGGTTATGTCAGATACCGAAAAAATAGAATACTCGAGTACATAGAGGAAATTTCAGAACAATTAAAGGATAAAATAACATTAATAAAGTCAGGAAAAAGATCTCACATTTACAAGTGTTCAAAGCAAGAATTACAACAACTATTAAAGGATGAAAATATAAGATTCTCAACAGACACAAACTTGGACGGATTGAGAAAACTCTTAAGTGATTTTTATAAAACCAAAGCAGCAACGGAGACATCTCAACAAAGACACTTACAACAAAAAACGTCAAAAATGTCGTGGTGTGGAGAAATGAAGCAATTTGACGGAGAAAACTGGGACGTATTTGAACAACAACTCGAATGTTTCATGGCAATTAATGACATTGATGAAAGCAAAAAAGTACCCCTACTATTAACAAAGTTATCTCCAAAAGTGTTTGAAACATTAACCTATCTGTGTTCACCGTTAAAACCAGCTAAGTCAACCTTTGAAGAGTTGTGTAAAAAACTCAAGGAAAAATATGTAAAAGTTCTAGCTACGGCTGTTGAAAGGGCAGAGTTTCGTAAAAGAAATCAATTTCCAAATGAGAAAATAGAAGAATATTTATTAGAATTGCGAAAATTGGCTGGAAAGTGCCAATTCAAAGATCCAGAGCATCAAATAAAAGAAAAGTTTATGGAAGGGGTGTCCTCAAAAGTAATCAAGTATGAACTAATGAAAAGCGAAGTGGAATTGTCTTTGGAAAAATGTTTACAAGTGAGCAGAACAGTAGAAGCGGCCTTGCTACACACAAATGGGTCAAATGAAAGGACTGAAAATATATTTTACAATCGACAAAAACAAAAAAGCATGGGTATGTGGCCTAAGCATAAGCAAACCAGCGCTAGAAGTAAACAGCAAACATTGGAGTGTTTTTGCTGTGGAAAGAATAACCACATTAAGGCGGAGTGCCGTTTAATAAGAAAATATTGCAGTGAATGTGGCCAACAAGGGCATATTTATAGAATGTGCAACAAGCGTCAGATCAAGGTGCTGGAAGAAAAGGCTAGCGAAGAAGAAACAGAAGAGACAGATAGTTCAATTAAAAAGCTATTTGAAGAAGATTACTGTGAGAGGACATACAGAGTCGGTGTAAGTAGAATACCACCTCATTATATTAAAGCACAGGTTTGTGGTCAGGAGCTAGAATTTGAATTGGATACGGGTTCTGATGTAACAGTTATGTCAATAGACGATAAAAATACATATTTCCACAAACTTGAACTACAAGAGAGTAATGTGTTATTTAAAAATTTTGACCAAAGTATAACTAAACCAATAGGTATTTAAAAAAAAATTACAGTTACATTCAATGAGGTTACAAAAAAACTGAATGCCTTTGTAGTTAAAAATAATGCCCCTAGAGTTATTGGACGAGACTGGTTAAATGAGTTAGAACTATGGCCTCCAATAGTAAACAATAGTTTTAATATAGGAACTAATGTTATGCATAATGTTTCAGACACAGAACAACTTGTAAAGAGCCAGTTCGCAGAGGTATTCAGCCAAGGTTAGGGAAACTTCAAAGGTGAAGCCATATCATTAAAACTGAAACCAGATGCCAGACCCAGATGTTTACCAGTGAGGCGAGTACCTTTCGCATTAAAAGAAAAGGTAAATAACGAAATTTCCAGATTGTTAAGTAATGGTCGAATAACCCCAGTAATGCAAAGCGAGTGGGGAACCCCCGTGGTACCCATACTGAAACCGGACAATTCAGTTAGATTGTGCTGTGACTATAAGTTAACAGTCAACCCAAATCTCGAGATCGACCACTTTCCATTACCGCATGTGGATGATATTTTAAATACCTTAAAAAATTGCGAATATTACTGCGAACTGGACTTGAAAGAAGCCTACCTGCAGGCCCCCCTAAGTCTTGGAAGCCAAAATTGCACTACTATTGTCACCGAGGCAGGTACATTCAAGTACAATTACTTGCCATATGGTGTCAGTTCGGGACCAGGGGCTTTTCAGCGTTTAATGACCAAAAAACTGGAAAATATTCCAAACACAATTGTATTCATAGACAATATTTATATTAAGGGTAAGAGCTTACCAGGTACTTATGAAACATTATGTAAAGTCTTAGAAAAATTAAAGGAAAGTGAATTTAAATTGAAACCGGAAAAATGTAAATTCTTCAAAACTAGCCTGAGGTTTTCGGTTTCCGTGTAAACAAAAATGGTATTAGTGTAATACAGTCCAACATTGAACCTTTGTTTAAAGCAAAAACACCAACAAATTTAACTTTACTAAAATCATTTTTGGGTAAAATTAACTATTATGCACGGTTCTTGAAGGACATGGCTACCATATTGACACCACTGTATGATAGTACCAAATTAAACAAATTTAATTGGACACCTGACTGTGACAAAGCATTTGTAACTATTAAAAAGAAATTGGCATCTGCAGGCAACTTAAGGCATTATAATCCTGAATTGCCACTGATACTAACATGTGATGCATCGGACACAGGCCTCGCTGCAGTTCTGTCAAACAGGGATAAAAATGGTGTCGTCAGACCAATTGCCTTCGCGAGTAAAAAACTAAGTGAAGTTGAGCAAAGATATACAACAATCGATAAAGAGGCAATGGCAGTGGTTTTTGGAATTACAAAATTTTATAACTACATTTATGGACGTTTATTCGAACTGGAGACAGATAACGCAGCATTAGTGCGAATTTTTGGTCCAACCAAGAGCATTCCAAAAATGGCTGCCAAAAGATTGCAACACGACGCCATTTTTCTCTCTGCATTTAATTATAAGGTTAGACATATTAAGTCATCTGACAACCCAGCCGATTTCCTGTCCAGAACGGTCGAAAAAGAAAGTGAAGAAATTAAAATTCACTCTCCATGTACTAATGGGAACATTAGTGCAGTCTGTTATACGAACAATTCGGAAATGGAAACATTAAATTGGAAGACAATTCAAGTTGAGTCTCAAAAAGATATAATTTTTTCACAAACAATTAGATATTTGACAGATGGCTGGCCAGCCAAAAAAGAAATAGATAAAGAAATATTGCCGTTTTATAATAGAAAAGATGAATTAACTTTGGACAGAGGCTGCATATTTTGGGGCTATAGAGTAGTAGTGCCACTGGCAGTAAGAGCTGCAGTGGTGGCGGAATTACATAAAAGTCATTTCGGAATTGTTCGGATGAAGGAGATCGCGCGATCATACTTTTGGTGGCCTAATTTAGATTTAGAGATAGATAATATAACTAAAGAATGTATAGTATGCTTGCAAAACAGCAAAACACCCACTCAAACGCAGAAACCTTGGCCTGTACCACCATCACCTTGGTATAGGATACATGCTGACTTTTTGGGTCCATTCTATAATAAAATGTTTTTAGTTATAGTCGATAGTTACTCAAAATGGCCTGAGGTATATGAAATGCCAAATATCACAAGTACTTGTACTATAGACATTTTTAAAAGTTTAGTTTCACGATTTGGATATCCCGTACATTTAGTTACGGATAATGGTCGTTCATTTACTAGTGAAGAATTTCAGGAATTTTGTAAACTAAATCATATAAAGCACACATTGACGCCTCCATATCACCCAGCAACCAATGGTGCAGCGGAAAGGTTTGTAGAAACATTTAAGTCAGCAATAACAAAGATAAAAGAAAGTGGCCATAGCATCGTGTCAGCGGTTAATTTGTTTTTGCTAGACTATAGAAGCTCACCTCAACGTACTACTGGTGTGTCACCAGCCCGGTTAATGTTAGGCAGGGAGATAAGGAACAGGTTCAGTTTATTGCGACCACCGCCAATATCTGAGGTAGTGTGGGAGAAGGTCGAGAAAAGGCGTCAAGGTAATAGAGAAACGACATTTGAAGTGGGACAAAAAGTCATGGTTAAAGATTACAGGAAGGGTGGCAGGCCATGGGTTCAGGGTTTAATCATAGGTGACTCTATACCTGGAGTAAGCTATATTATAGGGGTAGAAGGGTTGAAATGGAAGCGACATGTGAACCAAATGTTACCTTGTTCACAGTCATTAGAATTAACATAGTTAAATGTGTGTTTGCATGTCCATTATAATTTAAGAAAAGCATTGACTTTTTAACCACCTTGTGGCGGTTAAAAGGTTAAAATATTAAATGTTCAAGGGTTAAATAGGTGGGGGAGAGTGTGGTATCCTGAACGCAACTTAAGTGTTCACTTCTCTCGTTCCCACCTCTATCTCCCTCTTTTTCTATATCCTCGTTGTACTTGCGTGTAGCGTATGTTTTAGCTCCGTGATAATTAAACCAGTATTAATTAATTAACTGCGTTTCATTAAGATATCACACATACCATCCTTATTGTTATAAAAGAATCAATCAGCGTGGAGACATTCATTACTATATAGAGTTAAAGGGCAGAGAACCTACTTAACAATATTCTTATGGTTGTTGAGGTTGAGATTGACCTTTACTTAACTTAGATGTTACCGACATATAGTGTGAAAACTAGCTAGAAGGCGAAGTGACTTTCATAGATTACTGCTTATTATCTAGATAAACATAGATAATTACCTATTTACTTAGTCAAGAATTGAGATATAATTCGTACCAAATATTTTGAATTTTGAATTTTGAACAGAGTAATAATTTCTCATATTATAGATTACCCAAATTTGTCCTTTACTAGACAACTGACTGACTAATCGAACATATTGGTAAGGAGGCTGTCCTAGTCACTGGAGGATGCCTATTGAAGAAGACTAAGGTCTTGGGATAGCAATCCTAGAGCGTAGGAGGAGCTCTCTTTCCCTTAGGGGGCCACTAAAACCAATAAATTCCTAGATTGCTGCAATCTACACTCAAACATCCTAAGCTACACTTTAGATGCTTAATATTGACTTTATCTCTTATAATTTCTCACTTTTTAGAACGGTTTTAATAGGTAGTAGTCACTAAATAAATTAGGATAATAAATAGTTATAAATAATAGGTTGTTTGTAAATGTGTAGTTATATTATTAGGTAGTATTAGGTAAAACTAGGTCATAAAACAAAGACTTAAAAATTCTATGGTTATAAAAATATAATTAATGTGGTCTTGTAAAGTGTTTGGTAAACACATGTCCACCTAATCAATATTGTTGTTCCATTTTAACGTTATTAAACAGTAGCAGCGATTTTTGAACGCGACACTACTTGCAACATTACACATCATCTATCTTCACTTACACACATTATATTGTATATATTTATCTCGCTCATCGGGGTTTGAAAATGGGCGCGAGCGGAACAAGTGGCGCCGTCTGACGGAAACGACGGCAACTAGAGAATCAAAATATGGCGTAAGAAACTCACGCGCTAATGCCGGCCGGCTCGCAATTAAATTGTGAAAACCTTGTGAAATCCATCAATTTTGGACTGTTGCGGCTCCTGGGGTGAGTGTAGGGCTTATATTTTATTATATAGTGTTTTTCACAACATTACACGGCGTGTTAGAGGTCTGAGACGCAAAAACCGACGGACACCTTGAACCAGTGCACGCGGGATTCATATACTTTTGCTAAAATTCTCCGACGGCGGATTCGAACAGCAAAAATATAACATTTTGGTCACTTCGACCTGGATTAATAAGTATTTTGCGTCTCGGTGCCTTTTAACTCGATCCAACAAATAAACACTACATTTCGAGTGGTCGAAATTACTTTCTTAGTAGGTACTTACCTACCTAACTAATGATAAATTGTTAAATTGTACTTCGGGTAACTAATCTACACACAAGTTTTAGCGGAAAATATGTGTTTTATTGTTAGTTACACGATATTTCATATATATTAAAGCCCTCCCATATTTAGTTACATTTCACTCCTCACAAATAGGTACATTTTCGTAAACACGTTTAGGTTCCCTTTTCAACGACAGCATTTTATAGCATTGCGGCTGCTGTTTGGTGACGTTGGAAATGGATTGTTTTAATTTCTTGTGAATTTTGTGTGGATTTCTTAACAAAAGCGGGTTAATTTCGATAAAATAAGTCAAAGTTGTGCTATCTGCGGATACTATAGCGCAATTTTGTCATAATTAGTAACGTAGTCCGTGGCCTAGCGGTATTGGTCGCGGCTACAGTGTGCGGGGTCGAGAGTTCAGATCTCGGTTGGGGTTTTATCTTTTTGTATTTTTAAATTTTGTTTAAGTTTCGGCGACTGTTACTGTAATTAAAACTGAATTGGTAGTTACGGTTCTTAATTAAAAATTAAAAAATAAAATTAAATATTTGTAAGTTTTTTAAAATATTATCGTGCCTGTTGGGGGATTTGTTTCATTGTTGGGGTTTTGTAATTAGTTGCGTGTTTATCGGTAAACATGGCGGCGGCAGCTAAGCGGTTACAGCTTTCGCAAATGAAATATGACATGGCGGCGCGAAATATTGATTTCATCGAAACACTTGCGCGATTTTCGGATTTGTCTGCGGAACAGAAAAATGATTTTTTGGTACGGTTTCAAGATTTGGAGAAATGGTTCGAATCATTAACTGACATGTATTACGAAATACAGCTCGCATCAGCTGATCAGGAAGGGTTCAATTTAGAAGAACACCAACGGTTGTACGAAGCTTATAGTAAAAAATATTACTTTGTTAAGCGGAGAAACTTAGAAATAAATAATGCGAAGGTGGAAAGCGGTAGCGGTACTAGTGACAATAGTAACAATAATGGTGATGGCGCGAGGTCGAGAGCGGTCTTGCCGCGTCTTCAAATACCTACCTTCTCGGGCAAAATTGAAGAGTTTGCTCCATTTATGGAACTATTTCAGACGCTCGTAGGTAGTAGGGACTCGTCACTTTCCGACACTGAGAAAATGTATTATTTAGCGGGATCGTTATTGGGAGAACCCAAAACATTAATTCAACATTTGTCAGTTACTGGCGATAATTTCTCGGTAGCAATTGATTTGCTTAATTCGCGATATAATAATAAACGATTACTGGCGGATCGGTTGTTACATAACTTAATGGGTGCGCCGCAAGTTAACAGTAAGGGTTTGAATGGTTTGAAAATGCTTTTAAACACTTTGTTGGAAAGTACAAAGGCCTTGCAAAAAATGGACTTTCCCGTTGACTCTTGGTCCTATTTGTTGTTCTATATTAATTTTCAAAAGTTGGATAATAGCTTACGGAAGCATTTTGAGGATAAATATGCGGATAAGGATTTACCCACGTTTACGGATTTACTTAAATTCTTGGAAACCGAGATACGGATCTTGGAATCTAGTGCGGATACTCAAGCGGCCAGCACGTCGACAAGGCGTAGTGCACCGAGCCATGCGGTTAAGGCTTACGCGGTTTTTCAAAGTGCGGGATCCACTTGTAAATTATGCGGAAAAGGCGGACACTTTATCGCTAAGTGCGAAAAGTTTTTATCGATGAAACCTACGGTTAGAAAACGTCAAGTGATGTCACTTAAGTTGTGTTTTCGGTGTTTAAATGGCCACAATATTGACCAATGTAACTATAATTATAATTGCTACAAATGCAATTCTCCCAAGCATCATCA
The DNA here is from genome assembly GCA_948252455.1 of Acleris cristana. Taxonomy (NCBI): domain Eukaryota; kingdom Metazoa; phylum Arthropoda; class Insecta; order Lepidoptera; family Tortricidae; genus Acleris; species Acleris cristana. The sequence continues at coordinate 20,225,674 of OX411771.1, read as the reverse complement.
TTTATTGCATTTTGACCTTCCGGCTTCGGGACCGGAACGTCAACAGCGCTCGGCGGCGGCGAGTGACTGTTTATCGGCTACTGCTCCTATGGCGGCTGAGTGTTCAGCGGGTGCTCTTCCGGTGAGTGCGGCTCCTGGAATCACTGGACTGACGGCGTCGATCGCCTGTGAGTCGAACATGTCGTATCAACGCACGGTGCTACTTGCCACAGCGGTAGTGCGAGTACTGGATAGCAGCGGAAACTACCAGGAGGCGCGCGCGTTGCTTGATGGAGGTAGCCAGAGTACTTTTATTTCGGAATCATGCGTGCAGCGGTTGGGTTTGAAGCGGTTCAAATCCAACATGGTCACAGTCACGGGACTGAGCGGCGCCGCTGTAAGCGGTTGCAGAGGTGCTGTCAATCTGACCATGCTGCCGAAATATGCGGAACAGCCGAGCCTTATAACGACGGCTGCGGTTTTGAATAAAATCACGAATAATTTACCCGGCTTTACCTTGCCGTCTCAGTTAGCGGATAACTATCGAGGACTATATCTTGCGGATGAACAGTTTTACCTCAGTCGGGAAATTGACATTTTGATTGGTGCGGATTTAATCTGTGACATTATGCTTAGTGGCGGGTGCCTTAAGATCAATGATCACTTACCTCGAGCGATGAACACGGTGTTCGGTCACGTGTTGACAGGTCCAATTACTTATGCGGTTTTTAATCCCTATCCTAAAGCGACCTACTTTTCTCAAACGTTCTTTTGTAACACAACCACGGACCAGATTTTAGAGCGATTCTGGGAAGTCGAAGACATTCCGGTTAAGGTTGAGGATCCTAAGGATATGGAATGCGAGTCTTTTTTTGAGGCTACTCATCAGCGGGATGAGCTCGGTAGGTACATAGTACGCTTGCCTTTTTTAGCGGATAGGCCTAAATTAGGAAGTTCGGTACCATTAGCTGCGAAACGGTTTATGGCCACGGAGAAGCGGCTTCAGGCAAATAATGCGTTTCGAATGAAATACGTTGATTTCATGCGGGAATATTTAGACACCGGTCATATGTCCCTGTGTGACGGGAAACCAGAGGACTATGCGTCGGACGCGGGTTATATAATTCCACATCACGGAATATTTAAAGCGGACTCTGATAAAATAAGGGTAGTGTTTGATGCCAGCTGTGCCACTAACAACGGAGTTTCTTTAAATGATTGTTTGCACGCGGGGCCTAAACTGCAGCGTGATATAGCGGAGATCATCTGTAAGTTTCGGTTACATAATTATGTTTTCACGTCGGATATCAGAATGATGTTTCGCCAAATTTTGATTGCGGAAGCGGATCGGCGATACCAGCTTATCTTCTGGAGAGACTCACCAGACTTACCGTTGCGTTTGTACCGGCTAAACACCGTGACTTACGGTATGAAATCAAGTCCTTACCTTGCTATTCGGGTGTTGAGGCAATTAGCGGATGACGAGGAGTCGCGATATCCGGCGGCGGCGCGCCTTCTTCGTTCTTCGGTCTACATGGATGACATTTTAGGCGGAGCAGACTCTCTAGGGGATGCGATTCGGTTGAAACAGGAGCTAACAGACTTACTACGCTCTGGCGGGTTTGAGTTAAGTAAGTGGACGTCCAACAGTAAAGATATTATACAGGACATACCAGAGGAGCATTTAGAGAAACCTCGAAAAATATTTGATGATGCGGATGAGACAAACTTTTACAAGGTTTTAGGCATTCAATGGGACGCTGGCAGCGATAGTTTTTCTTATCGTACACAACTCGACAATACAAGCGGATGTACTAAGCGGTCGATCCTGTCAACTTTGGCTAGGACTTTTGATTCGTTGGGTTGGATTTGTCCCGTCATCTTTCAGGGCAAAGTCCTCATGCAGCAACTATGGATAAAAAAATTACCTTGGGACGCGGAACCTCCTGCTGACGTCATTGCGGAATGGCGCGGTATTGTGGATGATTTACCGTTGATCGCTCAGCTTCGAATAGAGCGATTTGTTTTGATTAATTTGAAGTCGTGCTCTCTTCACGGATTTTCGGACGCGTCGGAGCTTGGGTACGGTGCGGCAGTTTATTTGAGAACCATAGGGCCTGAAGGGCAGGTCAAGGTTAGTTTGTTGATGGCCAAATCGCGGGTGGCCCCGATCAAGTCCAAACTAACCATACCTAAACTCGAACTTAGCGGTGCGGCATTGTTAGTACGCCTTTTTAAGTATGTCGTGGCAGCCATCAGTGGGGATTTGGTGGTGGAAGCGATCGTGGGTTGGTGTGATAGCACCATCGTTCTTTCATGGCTTAGGGTATCTCCCCATTTGTTACAGACCTTCGAGGGTAACCGGGTCTCGCAAATAGTGAATTGCGGCTTAGACATAAGTTGGAGGCATTTACCCTCAGAGATGAACCCAGCCGATGTTGCAAGTCGTGGTTGTCGGGCATCGGAGTTGATCCAGCATCCATTATGGTGGGGACCTGCTTGGCTAATGGGTAATGCGGATACTTGGCCCAAGAACATAATGGACAACCCTGAAGGCAACTTACCTGGGCTGCGTAAAACGAAGATAGCAGTCAAGGTTTTCACGGGGATTATCGAAAATGACACCATTTTTACGCGGTTTAGCTCTTTAAATATGCTATTGGCGGTCGTAGCATATTGCTTTCGGTTTGTTAATAACGCTAAAGGTGCATCTAAAAGACTCGAGGGGGCGCTGACAGTTTCGGAGCGGCGGTTTGCTTTGGAGCGGTTAGTTAAATTAGTTCAAAGAGCGGAGTTCGCCGATGACATTCAGTGCTTAAAACGGAACAAACAGTGTTCCACGCGGATGAGAAGGCTCGGGCCTTTCATAAGTAATGACGGATTATTGCGTGTCGGAGGTCGCTTAGAGCATTCCGGGTTACCTTTTGGCAATAAGCATCCCATGATCCTGCCTAAGGCACACGCGCTCACGGTTTTAATCGTGGACCATTATCATGAACTGTACTGTCATGCAGGTGCTACAGTCTTGCTGAGTGTATTGCAGCGACATTTTTGGATTTTGTCAGCAGGACAAATAGTTCGGACACGAATATTTAAATGTATGAAGTGTTTTAGGACAAAGGCGAGGCCTACGGCGCCAATGATGGCGGCATTACCTTCGGATAGGGTTAATGCAACTGGGGTTTTTCACACCGTGCAAACGGATTTTGCCGGTCCCTTTACTATCAAACATTCGCGTTTGCGGAACGCAAAGACATTAAAGGCATATCTCTGCGTATTCATCTGTTCCTCATCTAAAGGTGTTCATTTAGAGTGCGTTACTGACCTTTCAACTGACGGTTTTCTTGCGGCTTTGACGCGATTTACTTCTCGGCGCGGTTTTCCGAGTGTGATCCGTTCAGATTGCGGAACCAATTATGTTGGCGCGAATCGATATTTAGATGAGGTACGAAAGTATCTGGCTTCTCGGGAAGTTCAGCAGGGGCTTAGCGACGGCGCGGCCAAACATTTAATTACGTGGAGATTCAATAGCCCTGCAGCACCACACTTCGGGGGGCTGTTCGAGGCAACAGTTAAGTCAGCCAAGACATTATTACGGCGGGTCATAGGTGAACAGGTATTGACATTCGACGAGCTAGTAACGGTATTCACCAGGGTGGAGGCAGTCTTAAACTGTCGTCCGTTGTGCCCTTTGACTCAGGACCCCCAGGAACTGGAGGTACTTACACCTGCTCACTTATTAATCGGCAGACCTTTGCTCTCGGTTCCGGAGTATAATTTTGAAGACGTTCCGAATTCGCGGTTAAACCGGTTTAATCTTATTCAGGCTATGTCACAGCGCCTTTGGAGAAAATGGAGTGAACAGTATTTGCACACTCTGCAAATGCGTAGGAAGTGGACGTCACCGACGGATCCACCAAAGTTGGGTGATCTTGTCCTTATTAAAGAGGAGAACTTACCTCCTCTCAAGTGGAGATTAGGGAGGATTGAGGAGTTGCTGCCCGGCAAGGACGGCGTTGTACGGGTTGTTAATCTCAAGACCTCATCAGGCACGATGATGCGGCCGGTAGTTAAAATTTGTAGACTTCCCCTAGACGATTAAATAATTAACCAGACAGTTTTAATTTAGTTTTAAGTTGCGGTTTTCGGTCCTGTAATTTTGCGGTTACATTACAGTTTATGTACTTTTTATTAATTTGTGTTGATAAAGGCTTTAGCCTTTCTCGGGCGGGGGAATGTTCCATTTTAACGTTATTAAACAGTAGCAGCGATTTTTGAACGCGACACTACTTGCAACATTACACATCATCTATCTTCACTTACACACATTATATTGTATATATTTATCTCGCTCATCGGGGTTTGAAAATGGGCGCGAGCGGAACAAGTGGCGCCGTCTGACGGAAACGACGGCAACTAGAGAATCAAAATATGGCGTAAGAAACTCACGCGCTAATGCCGGCCGGCTCGCAATTAAATTGTGAAAACCTTGTGAAATCCATCAATTTTGGACTGTTGCGGCTCCTGGGGTGAGTGTAGGGCTTATATTTTATTATATAGTGTTTTTCACAACATTACACGGCGTGTTAGAGGTCTGAGACGCAAAAACCGACGGACACCTTGAACCAGTGCACGCGGGATTCATATACTTTTGCTAAAATTCTCCGACGGCGGATTCGAACAGCAAAAATATAACAATTGTTATAAGTTAATAGAGTTAGAATTAAGTCAAGCAAAACTATCTGAACTTTTAAAGCTTGAAACGGAAAGTTGGTATGGGAAGGGATAGAGCCTACTTACAATTAGAAGAAGGATAGACAGCCTAACAGCGTTATTAACTTGATCAGTTACTATTCAGTGTCTGCCACAAAATAAATTAAGTTAACAAACAATTTAGTTGAAATATCATTACCTCAGCAATAGTAATTAAGTACTAACGAGGAAGTAAATTAGTTAAGTAACTTAAATTAGTTAGTATTGTTGTTACTCGGAAACTAGACCTTTATGAATTTTAAATCTAAATACTAATATAGTATAAATCTATAGGTATTTGGAGTAATTGATTCATAATATAATACAATTCTAAATAAAAAAAAAAAATATTCAGAGAGTAATTAACTAAACAAAGGAACCTAACATTTTGAATCTATAAATCTTAAACAAATACTACTAAGACCTATATATCAGAACTAATTTTAATTCTCCATATTTTGTGGTATGGTTGGTAGTAAATTAGAGTAGGGAAATATATTATTAAAAATTAGAATTGTACCAATCTCATTTTCATTAAAGAATTTAGGTTACTATTTCAGGTTCACAAAGTAGGTTCCTAAACACTAAATGATCACTTGGCCAAATAAAATCATTTTTAATAAGTACTATAGGAATTCTAGGGCTTTATAATTATTAACCATATGAATAGGAGTATTGGCCCGGACCATTCTAGGGATTGTTTTCAATTTGGTGCCATCATGCTCAGGATTTAGGTTTTGTTAGGATAGCTTAGGCTAGTTAAATATAGATAACTTTAGATAGAAATTGATGGTTGTAGTTATACTTATAATTAGATATAGTTATAGTTAGGTTAGAATTAGAATTAAAAATAAAATATATAAAATTTCGGGTCCTGACATGAATGTGGTGCAAAAAGTATACCTACTTGTGAAAACTAACCGTGGACCATCCAAAGAATCTGTTTTGATTATTTTGAAGAATTTGAGGTGATTAGATAGTGTTTTTAACTTTGTTGTTTTGTAGGTTGTCGTCAGTCCAATAATGAGAAACTTGGATAACATGGCAGTGTGCGCCGAGAAAAATCAAGACGCCTAAAAAGGAAATTATGGATATTTTGAGAAGTCAGTGTTCACAAATTTCGACAGCCGGCCCCACGCAGTTGACGACTATTGCAATTCGTTTTCCAATTGCCAAACATATTTATGTCCATGAGGTATAATAATATTATTTACAAAGTTAATCATTTACTTAATAAAAAAAACAGTTTTTAATGTATTCAAAATTATGCTTTCTTACAAACAATCATTGTCTTTGAATAAAGTGACTTTAGATATAAGTCAGGCAAAAGGATACCTAGATAGGTACCTAATTTTGTTTTAGGCTACTTCATTGTAAAGATGAAGATGATTGTGTTGATTTTGTGATGATTGTTGTTGTTGAGAAGTTGTTTTATTACAATTTTCATGCTACTATTCATACTATGTACCCAAACTTATTAAAGGTTAGATTGTTTGCATTACCTATGATGAGACTGCTCAGGATACCTAACCTACTATAAGTAAAGTTAAGTGTGTTGATAAGTTCCATGGTACAAATCATTAACATGAAAAATATTAGACATGTCATTTTTATTACCTAGTTTTCTCAAAGCGCTTCAGGTGCAATAAGTTTTGTAATTCAGAAGTTCAATATTTTATTCTTTCATCTTGGTCTACTTTTATTGGAGAATAGTGCTACATGATAAGGGTAGAAAAGAGGATAAACACATCTTAATACTTACTTGAGAATATTAAGATAACATGTTTGTAGAAAATTGATATATTTATTTAGTTCATTTAACCTGTCCGTAACAGAGCTGATGCAGGCGTAAATAATAACTAAATTGTACATTTGGTAAATGATTTTATTTTATTAAAAATAATTGCTTAGAATATATATGAACACATATACTTAGTAATAATATAAATAAGAAATTTAAGTAATTGGTACATATTTGCTAGTCATTGAATAAATAAAGGCTATATGAATTAGAATGAATCAGATCAAGATTTAGGTTTATACATAAAGCTATTTTATTCCATTAATAATATCAAGATAATTAATAATGAAATAAATTAGCTTCAATCCAATAACAAGTTAGCCGAGTCTGGTGTGTAAAGAGGCTATCTGCAATATTTTAATTGTAAATGTACCTACCTATTTATTCCTTTCAATTTAGTACCATATTATAAGTATTCATTTAAAAAAAAACTAATTTATTTTTACCTTTTGCTGCTATGAAACAGTATGTTAATAGTTGGATCACTATTGTGCGGTAAGACCGCCTGTTGTATATCTATAATTTAAATGTACTGTTCTGTTTTTTTTTGGTGTTCAATAAAGAGTATATCTATTTTATAACAGTGAATCAGATACCTACTTACAAATAATATTAGATACCTATTGAGTTGATATTGAAACCTGTAAATATATCTAATTTAGTAACTTTTTTATAAAATAAACTTACTACCTACATGCTAATAGTAGTTTTATTTATTGGCGAAATAACATTCAGGGTCTCTTTATGCTTGAATGTTAATACATATCTATTATATAAAATTGAAAAACCAGAACGGGATAAAAAACGAAGGAAGAAGCGAGATGGCGCCTTACAAATTTCAAGAACTTTGTTATCACGTTTCTCGAAAACAACGCACGTTACCTAAGAATAAACTATTGAAATCTATTCTCTAGACATGAGAATAGAACAAGAGCATAAAATTTACCGGGTTCGCTGCGTATTTTTTCTACAATCACGATATGAAATCTCAATAACATTGACAATTTGAACCTTCGGCCATTGTTCGGAAATGTTCGGAAACGTTCGGATCGGTCTCGCCACAGGGTCTCGCTTAATACCTTACGTTTAAGTAGACGCTTTTCGCCTAGTGCCTGCTATACGGGCACATCTCAAAAAACCAATATTAAGAGAAATCGCCGATCAAAGTTTTGCGAGTTGAGTGTGCGACAGAAAAATGGGTCTAATTCCTTAAGTTTTGGGTCAATAACACTGTGGTTTAGGTTATTTTGTTGTTCATTATATAGAGCTTCAAATCAATGTGTAATTGTTTTTCAGGTATGCAAAGTTTTTAAAGTACTGGACTTCAAATATAGTCGCTTCGTGTTGTGGCCATATTGCAGAAAGTATTTTACGAAATTTCAAGATGTGTCCAAAATCGCAGAAGAATTAAATGACGATAATAAGCATACTATCATACAAAAACAAATTTTAAAATAATAAAATAAATGTAAAACACGAAAAATAGTTATCAGATACATCATAATCACCTTTGGCAGAGTAACAACATTATTAAATGAGATAATCAATGTCTCGAAGTATGCCTACCACGTAAATTCTTTTGACAGATAGGTGCATAATTTAAATGACCTATGTTTGAATATCTGCCCAGCTAAAATCCAGACTCCTACTTTGTGCACGACAGGCAGTGATCAGATGCTGCGCCAGAAACTAATCCGTCCGTCGCTAACTTCTTGATTGGTTCCTTCCCACTTTCGGTACTCCTTCCTCTGATCACTTTGGAAGAGGCGATTTTGCTGGTATCTATCCACACGCTCTCTATAGCGACGAATATGCTGCCGTGCTAGTGTAAAAGGCGATCTTTCGACATTTTGACCAAATTGAGTTATTATGACCATTGTGATGTGGAGAACAAGCCGCGTCGACCCATCTTATCCGTTTGTCGATAAGAGGCTTGGTTGCGAAGATACGATAAGGAAAAAGGCCGTATAACAGACTATTTTCCAGCAAATACTAATCAATAAAGCGGCAACTACACAATACTACATTAGAAAGACGTAAAACAAGACACACCGCATTATTGTCCAGTGTAGGTTTGATTTATTAATAAGTTGAACTACTCTATAAGGCCGTAATTGCAGATTACTAAGTAAAAAGAACGAATAACATATTTTACCGCCTTTTAACTTAGTATTTCAAATGTTTTTTTCTATTTGCTCATAATCTAAATGAACGTAACAGAGTTTTCTAGACAAAAAGACCGTATGTCAGTATTTTGCGGTATTTTAGTCTAGCTGATGCCGATTTTTTAATAATGATAAACTTGTTTAAATAAACGTTTGTTTTGTGATACGGTATTTTTACTTGGGACAGAGGTAGTTTGTAACGCTTAAATTACTATTCGAATATCCACAGAAGGCCCATGCTACTTAATAAAACCGTATAATCCCCACTCTCCTACATACCCCCCGCGGACGGGGAGGGCCCGCTTTCGGGCGACGCGGGCCCCCGCCACCTTCAGTTAGCTGACGTTACGAGTAATGGAGGTGCGTGTGCGCTGGCGCTCTTTCACGCGAAAAGACGACCGAATTGGCGAGAAATAAAAAAGTGACTAGGTACATAATACCTTTCTAAATATTTATTACCTGAGTTCAGTAAAAATAAAAGTTTCTTAATGGTACGATCATATGGGATTAATTCGTCAAAGAAGTTGCTAGTGTGTTTGTTTATTGCTTTGTAAGGTTCAATAATAATGTTATTTGGTTATGGCTCTTGCTTTTTAACACTCTTATATTAGCTTGACTACTCGAATATAACTAACTATCTATGTAATACTCTAGGAAGGGTTCTCATCGTCGGATCGACGATGTTAGCATACCTATTGTGATGACAAAATATACCTAATAATAGATAATAGCAGAGGCGAAAGGTGGCCATATAAACTCCTCAATCCATCCATACTAATATTATAAATGCGAAAGTGTGCCTGTCTGTCTGTCTGTCTGTTACCTCTTCACGCTTAAACCGCTAAACCGATTTAGATGAAATTTGGTATAGAGATAGCTTGAGTCCCGGGGAAGGACATAGGATAATTAGGTATGGATGAACTACGCCAAAATGCTTGGATACGTTTTCGTTGGTAGGTATAGTTGGTTCCAGTTTAAATGACGAAAATGCACTTAACGCGGGATTTTACAACTTCTTTTGTTGCTAAATATGAAAGAAAAAGATAACAAAGGGACGACCGAAGTGTGGCACGTGCCTTTGAGTAGCTCAACCCTTCTTGATCATTGAAATAAAAGATTTTTTTAAGCCCTCTATATTATAATGCAAAAATATACTTAATAACGTACTTACGTACTTATACTTATTCCTATATTATGTAACATTCAATATAATTTTATATTGTCATTAATGATACATAATAAATCAACACAACACTGATACATATCGCTTATTCTTATGGCTAACATGCAATAAAAAACTATTAAGATTGTTTGTTCACAGTATACTTTGGCCCTACCGACACACCTGCGTAATTGTTTTACAACCCTACTTGAAGATAACAATTGAACAATAGATTTTGGTAATGGTTGGTTTTAAGTGCATTTTCGTCATTTAAACTGGAACCAACTATAATATTTAAGAGTCCAAAGTAAAGGAAAAAATATCAGATTTTTTGGGTGCGCTATATAATTATAAATGGTTGGTTCTGTGACGAACAGCACGGGTTCTTACCTAAACGATCGACATCGTCCAACCTACTTAATGTAACTACATTGATTGCGAACAACATGGATAAAGGCAGGCAAGTCGATGTGGCATACCTCGACTTCAGAAAGGCATTCCACCGAGTAAATAATGATATTTTGCTGGGCAAAATGGCCTTGGCGGGGTTTTCTGCTGGTTCATTGCAGTTTCTGGCTAACTACTTCTCTGGTAGGCAGCAGTTCGTCCAATATGGACAAGCCCAGTCTACATTATACCCAGTAACATCCGGGATAGGACAGGGCAGTAGCCTTGGCCCTCTTCTATTTCTTATTCTGGTCAATGACCTTCCATCCTCGATAAAGAACGCCTCTTGCCTTATGTTTGCCGATGATCTGAAATTGGCCCTCCCAGTTAGTAACAATCTTGACTGTACAAGACTGCAAGATGATATAGACGGTGTGTGTGACTGGAGTTATGGGATTGGCCTGACCCTTAACGAAGATAAGTGCTCTTTGATGTCATATTCGCGTGCTCGCAGTCCCATACTCGGTAAATATACATTGAACAATAAATCTCTCCAGCGAGTCTCATCCATTAGCGATCTAGGCACTAAATTTGATTCTCATCTCACTTTTAATGACCATGTACTAAATATCTGCAATGGTGCAAGGAAATGTTTAGGCTTTGTTATCAGGCAATCTCAATTATTTGATCTTCAGGCAGCCCTTAGTGTTCTATACAATGCTTACGTTAGGAGTAGACTAGAAACTAATGCCATTATATGGAACCCGCACGAGAAACATTACACTCTCACTGTGGAGAGAGTACAAAAGTCTTTTATCCGTTTGCTCTATCGGAAAGTCTATGGGTACTATCCTTACTTGTACCCCACCTCCTTTCTGCTCGGAATGGTTAACTATAATACCCTAGAGTTCAGGAGAAATATGTATCTAGTAAAATATTTTATCCAGTTACTGCGAGGCTGCACGCACAATCCTTATCTCCTAGCCCTGATTCCTCTGCGAGTAAAGCCTGTCCGTAAAATTCAGCTTCGCTCACAGCGCCGCCTATTGTTTGCTCTCCCTACATCGCGCACTCGAGCGTTAACCCAATCCCCTTTGCATCGCGCGTTGACTCTCCTTAATAAGATTCTGAGCAGTGATAGCACATTGGATGTCTTTCATAGTACCATACCTGGTTTCCTAACAGCAGCCGGCCGCTACCTAGAGTCTACAGCAACTCCAAGCACAATACTTAATGTTTTAACTAAGTTTACTGTACTACCACTACTGTAAATATTTGTCCTGTTAACACGTTTAGCTAGTCTGTAAGTGTTAATTATAGGAATTTGAATAAATAAATAAATAAATAAATAAATTATACAAAATAAAAACATTTGGGCCGGATTAAGATGGACACTAACCTTAGTCCGTCACGTATTCAATGATATTTTATATTTAGATACGTTATGCTCATACTAAGCGCACTAAAGCCCGTCACCAAATACTGACAGTTGCTACGTTACCATGGTTACGATACTCCTACAGACAAAGACGGCAATCCGTAGCGAACGCTATTGTTAGAAAGAGATAAATAGTTGTTTCAAATTGCTCGCCATTCCCGCCAAGACAAGTGCCCGCTCACGGCCATCCTTATCGCACTCCTGCGATATCTAATTGTGTATCTCATGTTTCACAGGTGACAATGACGTCGGTGCAAATTAAACAAATCATGGCGATGTACAGTCAACAGCATAAATAAGTGATCATTTATGTAAGTACCTTGTCGCTTTCAATCGTTTTACAGTTTTGTATAACATTTCAAACACGACGTTAAAGTGACAAGGTACATAAATGATCACTTATTTATGCTGTTGACTGTACAAACAAAATGTAAAAAATATTTACGGTACTTACGAATGAAATGAGACATCCATTCTTCCTTTTACAGTTACAGTATAATTTCGTCAGCCTCGAGAAACACAAGGCGGCATTTTTTATGATTTATATTTGTTGCATTTCGGTAATAAGACTTTACTAATTTTGATGCGTGCGTGTCAACGGCCGCGGCGCAACTGAACGGTAGTCAAACGGTAGTAAGGCAATTGCCTTCCTTTTTGAGGAACGCTTTTGCGCGCAGATGACGTATCTTAATATAAAATATCATTGCACGTAGGTATTGATAAAAGAAGTGACAGATGTGTCATTGACAACTACCAGGGCGCAAAATCAATAGCTCAGAGGCCCTACTTTGAAAATCTAAGTTCAAGTTACGTTAGCAGACGCAACCAAAAAATCGGATATATTTTTTATTTAACTAGGATGCTTATTACCTACCAATGAAAACATATCAAAGCATTTTGGCGAAGTTCACCCATACCCAATTGCTGAGCACACAACTTATGTTAAGTACTTAATAAAAATATATAGGTAACAACCTTTTAACTATAATAGTGTTTTCACAGATCCAAAATGCAGAACCCTCGTATTGAATGTCTAAAGACATGTCATTGATGTCTTTGTTTATTTCGAATATATTGGGTCCTTACATATCAAATTGGCGTTATTTTTACGTGTTTTATTTCGTACGGAATTTATTCATTTTAATTTTCACTTCGAAATTATTTTTAAATTTCATTAATACAGTATGTTACAAAGGTTTTAGATACAAATAATATGGTTCAATTTCTTACTTAGTGTTTAAAATTAAAGTGTGAACTCAACTCTTTTCATGTGCTGTCAGTTCAAGTGTTTCAATTGCGCAGAGTTTTATGAAGCTAACTATTTTTACGTAATTAAGATATGTATAATATAGCTTAGAAGTGTCCAATATTCCTGACAGAATTTTGTTTGGTTTGCATTTGACGTTACTAAATAGTCCGCAAAATTAAATGTATGAAAACCAACGTTTTCATAAAATTCGCCATATAAAACGCCAATTTCATATTTATTCTAACCTTTCATCGTAGTACTAGATTAAAAAACCGTATTTCGTCTGACTTTTGAAGACATACCTACGTTTTTTTAAACTAGTAGGTATACAAATATAAAATGATCGATATGAAAACAGAACATATTTTTTTTAATGGCGTACTAGACAAGATAAACGTATTTCTTATATTCGGTTTTATTGTTTAGATCGGAATCGTTCAAAAAATATTTTGTTCTAAGCAATAAGGCGGTATGTTACAAAAACGTCTTTTTAATCAAGCATTCTTGTGATACGTTCTAGCCCTAGTTTATTATGTAGACGTATGAGGAAAAAACTAGCCTATAAGGCGGTATAGTGCTCATATACCGCTTTTTTGCTTGTTTTTCAGTGGCAATTATTAATCGGCAACTAAGCAAAAAGGAAAAAATGCGTGTAAAAAAAAACCTGCAGGTAACAAAAATACAAAACTTATGTAGAAAACTAGTAAAACACAATATCTATCCGACACAAAAAGTTTCATTTCAATATCTGTTTAAATTTCCTAGAAATATGAAAATTAAGATTTCGGTCACTTTTTTGCGATTATCTCGAAAGTGTCTTTTGTCGAAAAGTCGCCTTTTACACTAGCACGGCAGTATGGCTTACCCACGCGCAAACTTTCTGCTTCAGGTTGTTGATACGTTCTGTGACACAGGCTATATAATGCTGGGACCTTATTCCGGTCCCAGCAAAAGCCTGGTTTACGAAACTCATGACTCGGGGGCTTTCATGCACCCCTGAAGCAGATTAGCTTTCCTATGAGAGCCACTTATCAATATGCCGCTCAATTAGCACTTGCCAAGCGGGGACAGACCCGCGAGCACGCGGAGCTCGGCCAGTGTCCGAAAACTTGACTCGAGCTACGCGGCACGCAGCTATGGCCCCGCAGTACAAAATTGAGCGGGTATCGATAATATCCTCGCTGGCTTGAAAATATGACGCCAGCAAGGCGTTTAGGGCTTCCATAAGTGCTAAATTTCGTTTACTGGCAGGCAAGCGTGGTAAACGAGGCCTAGAGTTGGGTGTGGACCGATACTGCGCGATCGCGTCTTCCAAAGCCCTCCTCAATTGCTCATTTACCTGGCTAGTTACGCTTATATTCGCACAATCCTCAACGTCGCTAACGGGATCATCCTGCACTGACATCAGTGCGTGTTGGGCGACTGGCATCGAAACCGATAACTCAGCAGGAGGGTCCCGTGATGAAGCGGAGGTTGCACGAATAGGTAGCGATTCAAGGCGTAGCCGATCAAGTATAGACTGATCCAGTTGCCGAAGCCGCTGAATGGCCCGCACTTGATCCGATAGTCGCTGGGCGGTAACGGTGATGGCTGGTTAAAGAGTCTGATACAGGAGCAGCATTCGTAAACGGTACGCAGTGAGGTTAGTTCCTCCCTCTGTAGCCCCGTAGTATGGTCGCATGCAATTTTCATTATTTGATGTTGACCATCGCATGCGGCGCACTAAACCACCGGTGGCGGGAGCCGTGCGCGGAGCAGGATACCCCGCAAGCCCCAAGTGTGTCGGCAGCGGTGGTCGCCCGTCACGCAGGTGGTCGCGGCGGCGGAGGTGGCGGCCCGCGCTCGTCGCTCGACTCGCTGGTGTCGGGTGCAGTGGCGAACTCATCACCCGACAGCGATGGCGAGGAGCTGAACGAAGCGGACTGGGGTGGAGGGTGTGCGTTCGCATTATCCGCTTCTGTTCTATTGTAATGTTTATATTTTAGGCCGGATTTACTCCAAATAAAAACACAATTAGTAATCAGGCTGGTTTATTGGGCCCCGCCCTCAAATTCTTATTTTAGGTAGGTATAAGGTACAAGTAGGTCGCTATTTGGTGATTCTGCTCAGGTTGATCGATTAAACAATCCCGGTTAAGTAAGCACAGTTAAATAAAGAAAGTCAGAGGAGTATAAATTGGAGTGGACTCAGCTGGGACAAGCCGTGCGGGTTCGCCTTTGCAGGCCAAGCCGTATTCCAAGCTTCTCCGGTGTAGAAAAGCGGCAGGTTATTAGCTAGCACGTTCAAGAAGCCTGTGCTCTGTGCCCGTAGTAAGTTCCTCCTGGAATTGGCCAGTAATGTGGTATTTTAGCTCATTCCCGGAGAACATAATTATGAGAAAAGTGGGAAACAACTTTAACTTTACGCATTAAATAATGTAAGAGCCTTCCCAAGCAAGTGCAAGAAGGGCGTAAGGCTGTAAGAGAAGGATTTAGCATGAACATGGAGCGCATGTAACATAACCTATAAAGTAGGAACACCTGTAGTAAGTATATAGCTGTTTTATTCTTACCTTTTGGAGGAAAATAACCTTGCTTAAAGGCGCCTGGTGGTTAATGTCAACTCCGGAACCATGCAAGGTGGCCCTTGGCCACAGAAAGTAATGACGGCTGGAAAAATAAACACCAATTGAGCAAATGCTTATTTAGTTACACAAATCGCGGCGTGAACCCACAATGGTGATGAGGTACTTACAGTTCTTTTTGGAAATGTCCTTGCCTACGTGTCACAAGGAAATAAATCACGCCTTGGTTAAAGGTTTATAAATATTAAAATTGTAGACTGGCTGAGACTGGAACAAAGAGCAACATATTTAAAATAAATCTTCCATGATGCGACGACATGGTGTTCCACCGAATTATAAAATACTTACGGAAAACTGGTAGTATAAAAATATTAAATTTTCTATGAGCGCGAGCGCAGAAGAGAGTAGAAAGTGATCGATTTTTCCATTGTCATTCTGAAGCTATAGTTGGTTCCAGTTTAAATGACGAAAATGCATTTAACGCGGGATTTTACAACTTCTTTTGTTGCTAAATATGAAAGGAAAAGATAACAAAGGGACGACCGAAGTGTGGCACGTGCCTTGGAGTAGCTCAACCCTTCTTGATCATTGAAATAAAAGATTTTTTAAGCCGTCTATATTGTAATGCAAAAATATACCTAATAAATATTCCTATATTATATACATTCAATATAATTTTAAATTGTCATTATTAATACATAATAAATCGACACAACACTAATACATATCGCATATTCTTATGGCTAACATGCAATAAAAACTATCAAGATTGTTTATTCAAAGTATACTTTGGCCGTACCGACACACCTGCGTAATTGTTTTACAACCCTACTTGAAGATAACAATTGAACAATAGTTTTTGGTAATGGATGGTTTTAAGTGCATTTTCGTCATTTAAACTGGAACCAACTATACCAATAGCTGGAGTGTTGCCTGCATTCGCGCGGCCTCCCCTACTATGGTAAAATGTGGACATTCGGACGGTATTAAATTTGGTAAAATATTAAAACAAAGTTATAGAAAACCTATGTGATATTAGAATTGAAGAAGCTAGAAACGCAGTAAATCTTGGGTCATAACCCATGACAAGTTTCAGTGGTAAAAACCTGAAATAAAACATGATAGACAAGAAATTTACACAAACTGACAGTTGAACACTTCAAGGTTAATTACTAATAATTTTAATTCAATTTTAAAAGCTCATACTACGACAGAATAGAGGATAACTACCTAAATTTACCCCAATCGTCAGGTATTAACGAAATTCCACTAGCAACACTGTAATTCTTCAAGTTGGCAAGTGTCGTGAGGCTTTATTTAAGTCGCGTTCACACGTAATCCAGCAAATTTCTGGATGTAGAAATTTATATATTACACACCCCCGTAACCAGGAGAATTTTACGAGGTATGAGTAAAATTCCAGTTCGCCCTCGAGCTGAGAAATCAGAAAAAATATTAGTGAAGTCAGAATGTAAAGAATAACTGAGAAAGAAAAGCAGAATGATAACTATACTGGTAGTGCTATGAAGTAATGATAAACGTTGGGCTAGTAGAGCTACAACTGTTTGGGTAAGTTAGCCAATAGGCTAAATATTGGTAGATAGAGGAAGAGAATTATTAGTAAGATAATCACATCAAGCAGAACGGAAAAAAAAACTACTCAAAGACTTGGATACAGTTTACCGACATGACCAGGTACAATCGAAACCATTTTACGACGGTCGAGGTCGAGGAGTCACAAGTTAACGACCTGTCTGAGTCGGGATAAACCACGAAATCTATTAAAACTAATTGTATGAACGGCGAGACCAGCAGACCAACAGCTGAAACACTAAACTAAACAGTAATTAAATCTACAACGGAAGTCAACCCGACTTAATCTTAGGACAGACGCCTACAAAAAGGGGTAGGTTTAGGTTATAGAACCTAGAAGAGAAGTAATAGATGGAAGATCACCGATTCACAGCATTTTCAGAGTCACTAACCGCTCTCTAAGTGTTGGCTTATTTTCCTGCTGGAACGGGTCACTAACCGATCTGGGAAACTTAAATGCTACTGATAGAAGGTTGACTCCTTTCCTTCTTTACACTAAAACTAACAAAACATGAACTAATAAACCCTAAAAGGGAACTACGAGATAGGTATAGACCGCTTGCTCTCGCCTTTATTGACGATGCAAAACAAATTTTCTATTATTGAGTTTGGGGAAAACAATTTTATTTCAGAATCGCAAGCTTCTGAAATAAAACCTGTCCACGCTATCAACCGGTTACAACTACAAAAAGATAAGAAAAAAAAAGAAAAATCAATAAGTACAGTACTGTAAGAAAAGGAAACAATTCTATTTCACGCTATCCATAGGGTCCACATTTATAAATGAACCCAGGAAGGGAACTTTAAGAAAGATAAAGTTTAGTTATGTAACACCAAACCGAACTCACACGATTTACCAGTCAGTCGTACACAGTCGTACAAAGTGACGAGAGAATGTACGCTATCAGATAAAGCTTAATCGTCTAAGCCATAAGAGAGAAAGACCTTAAATCATAGGCAGGAATCGGGTCACTAACGTGAACCATGACCGATCGACTCCTAACCTACTACAGCTTAAAACTAATATCGCCTCTGCCATACAAGGGGGAGACGTTTAAATCATAGGCAGGAATCGGGTCACTAACGTGAAACGTGACTGATCGACTCCTAACCTACTACAACTTAAAACTAATATCAACTGCCAGGTAGAGGCACTAACTGGAAGTCCAGGAAGAAAAATAATGAGATAAGCTGTTTAATACAACAGAATTCAAGATATAACCGCCCAATCCTCACCGACTTTGACAAAAACAGACTCCGCCATTTCGGGGGAAGCCAATGAAATCATAGATTGAGACCGGGCCACTAGCGTAGAACGTGGCTGGTCGATCCCAAGCTACTACAGTAGAAACTAAAACTACAACGGAACTCCTGCCCTCAATCCCAGAGTAGGGTAGGCAGAGTTACCGAATTAGGCTAAGATGTTTAACAGTGTATAGGCGATGGTAGTACGCCATCGCCCAACAATACTGCAAGCCTTTATTCCCTTAGTCGGCTCTTACGACATCCCAGGAAGACAGGGAGTGGTGCTAAATTCGGACCCGGACACCACACGGGGTCTGCCCATCGAGCTTAAGCTTAACTCGAGGAAAGTAACAATCCAATACTAACAAGGAGGTCGACGCCACAGAAGACGACGAAGTGACCTGGAATCCCGGCCCAGGAAACACAGGTCACTGCAGCACCTCGGCATCCTTTGAGTCCGCGGGGCCGTCGCTGGAAACAAATGCGTCGCGGCCTACGGTGCCGCAGTATGATGTTAAAAAGAATGCAAACTCATGCAGATAGCATTAAAAAGCTCAAACTTAAAAGGTTGTTTAGTGACAACGAATGGTTAAAGTAAGGTAAGTTGTTTAATGAAACTGTAAGCCGGTAGAATTGTCAAGGATAACAAGCAAAACCTAAGGTTAAACCGCCTAAGTAAAAGGTTAACTATAATAGGGATCATAGGTAAACGAGATAAGCAAACGGAACTCTGAACTTTGTTATTTTTAGACAAAGGTAAAATAAGAACGAGAGTAGTACGTAGTCAACGCCGGCGGCATGGCGAGCATCGCAAGCCACGGGCCATGCGTCCGACGATCACAACTAAGGTATTATTATTATTACATACGGACTCCCGAACCGTTTTAAACGACTAGATCGTAAATAAATTATACACTAAACGTAACGTGAACAGCAGTAGTATGGGAGATTACACGTTAAAAAAAAATGAACCAAATTGACAAAAAAAAAATACCGAGTGACTCAAGAAGTTGGTTTGAAATCCTTAATGTGCCATTTGCCTAGGAGTTTCCCGTTCTGGTCCTCCAATTCATAAACGACGCGAGAAAGCTTGCGCACAACGCGACACCGTTCGTACTTCGGGGCTAACTTGGCTGCAAAATATTTGCCGGCATTGCTTTGTTTATAAGTGCGTTTCCATACCTCGTCGCCAACTTTAAATTCGATGTCGCGACGCTTATCGTTGTAGGGTTTAATATTCCGGTCATGAGCTTTCTGTAACAACGCTTTTACGGTAGGATAGATGTCTTTTAGTGCCACGATCTTGTCAAAGTAATCCCGTCTGGAAGAGAAAATGATCTCATCTACCGTACCGCCGTCATCGTAAATCGTACCATCGGGTACTGCTTCACGGCCGTGCACCAACATAAAAGGCGTGAATGAGGTGGATTCATTAACGGAAGTGTTTAAAGCAAATTGAATTTTAGAAATATTCAAATCCCAGGTTCGATGGTCAGCCTCGACGAGGCTGGAAATCGCGGTAACAATCGTTTTGTTGTATCTTTCAACGGTATTTATTTGTGGGGTATACACGGGAGTGTAATGTAGTTGGGGTATGTTGTATTTCGCGAACAACTGCTGGACATCACCCCCTGTAAAGTATGAGGCGTTGTCCGCTATAATGGTCTGTGGAATACCGTGGAGCATAAAAACTTGATTCTCCAGACGTTGTGCGATAACTTTCCCGGTCGCTCGACGCATGGGGAACAGCATAGAATACTTAGTAAAGCAACATACCACAACGAGCAGGTAGGTGTTCAGCTGTCGTGAGGGTGGAAGAGGTCCAACGAGATCTATACTCAAGCATTGGAAAGGTCGGGAACACTCTTTCGCGCTTCCCATAAATCCGGGAGTAGCTTTCTGGCTATGCTTGTATGCCGAACAAACAGAACAGTCATTTATGTAACGTATAACATCCTGATACTGGGATGGCCAGAAGTAGCGCAGTTTTAACCGTATGTAGGTTTTGGCGATGCCCAGATGCGCGGCGGTTGGTGTTGAGTGGTTCTCGTGCAGAATCTCGTCGTGGAAATCCGAAGGGATGACTTCTTTCCGCTCGAAGTCCTTCTTAAGAGGAGTGGTCGACTTCGTATAGCGGTAGAGGCGACCACTGACAATTTGGAGATTGGGACAAGAATTGGGGTTAGCGTCGCAACGATTATAAAGGTTAAGGTACCATGGGTCGGTAATTGTATTAAAATCTATGGTAGCAACAGGCACAGACCTCGACAGAGCGTCTGGCACTATATTTTCAGAACCACGGCGGTGCTCAATGGTGAAATTGTAAGGAGACAACCGACAGCCCCACCTTTCGAGACGTCCGGTTGGATTTTTTAGGTTTAGGAACCACTTTAAGCTAGAGTGGTCTGTAATAATTTTAAATGGCTTATGGCCTTCCAGGTAAGGACGAAAATGTTCCACCACATTCACAACAGCTAGAGCCTCCCTCTCAGTTGCAGAGTAGTTGCGCTCAGGTGGGGAAAGCGAGCGACTGTAATAAGCCAGAGGGTGCTCCTCACCGTCGAGCTCCTGCGTCAGGGTCCCACCGACTCCGAAATCGGAAGCGTCACAGTGGACACTGAATGTCTTTGAGAAGTCAGGA
The DNA here is from genome assembly GCA_948252455.1 of Acleris cristana. NCBI lineage: Eukaryota > Metazoa > Arthropoda > Insecta > Lepidoptera > Tortricidae > Acleris > Acleris cristana. Next base: position 20,204,699 of record OX411771.1, on the reverse strand, counting down.
CAAGCTAGTACGGGTGCTGTGGTCATGGCAGTTTTAAGCGTGTTATACGCGTGATCCGCTTCCGGGGACCAGTGGAAAGGAGGTGCCCCTTTACGGGATGAGGTAAGTTGGTTTAGGGGTCCGGCGATGTTACTGAAGTTTTTGATGAAACGACGATAGTATGATGCGGTGCCAAGGAAGCGTTTAACGTCCTTGCGATTAGCGGGTACGGGGAAATTAACGATGGCGTTAACTTTATCAGGATCGGTACGTAATCCGAATACATCAACAATAAAACCCAGGTATTTTAATTGGTTACGGAAAAAAATACATTTAGAAAGGTTAATAGTTAGGTTAGCAAAGCGTAATCGGTCTAGGACGGCACGTAACAAGGTAATGTGTTCCGAGAAACTCTCCGAAACCACTATAATGTCGTCCAAATAAATAAAAATGCGACCGTTGTATTCCGGACCGAAGAGAACATCCATTAAACGCTGTTGGGTTGCCGGCGCAGATGTTAGGCCGAAGCACATGACCTTGAAGTGGAATAGACCGCGTGAAGGAACGGTGAAAGCGGTTTTCTCCTTCGATTCCTGCGAATCTAGAGGAATCTGCCAGAACGCGGATTTAAGATCGAGGGAGGATAGGTACTTGGCATTCCCCAACTGGTCAAGGATCTGATTTATATAGGGAAGTGGGTAGGCGTCATGTTTGGAGATCTCATTAAGCTTTCTGCTGTCCAAGCAAAATCGAAGGGTACCGTCGGCTTTAGGGGCCATGGTTACAGGGTTATTCCATGGGCTTTTGCTAGGCTCAACCACATCCATTTCCAGCATCTCGTCGAGTTGCCGATTGAGCTCCGCCAACTTACCTGGAGACAGCATGTAGTAGCGCTGCTTAAGAGGTTTAGCGTTACCGGTATCTATGCTATGTGACAGAAGGTGAGTACGACCTAGGCCCTTTTTCTCCGATGAAATTGATTCGAATTCCTTCAAGATCTCTTCCGCCTGGAGCTGTTCATCTGGGGAAAGCGCGTCCAACCCGTGGAGGAACCGAATCTCAGAAGTAAAAGTATTTTTGTAGTCTTCGTCAGATAAAGACTGAACGTTAGTAAGTAACGACAACACATCTGGGGCAATGTCAAATGCCTGCCAAAAATTTATGCCAAACAACAGCTTGGTAGATACACCCGGTATAATATAGAACTTCACGACTGTAGTATTGTCACCTATAGTTACTGGAAGGAAAACAAAACCTGAAACAGGAGAAGTGGCCCCATTAGCCGTAACAATATGGTCCAAATCACAGGATTTATGAATGGTTACCAAATTTTCAAAATAGCTCCCCGCTTCGCCACCAATGATTGAAATTTCCGATCCCGAGTCCAGGAGGCCGGTAAAATCCAATCCGTAAATTTTTACGGTAAGATACGGATACGGATTTTTACGGTCTTGCCCATTAATCAGACTATTTAATTTAACCTTTGCTGTTTTTGTACGAAATAAAACATTTCCGGTCGACAACCTGGGCTGCCCTATAACGCTTGGAGTAAAATAAGCACTATCACGGCCTTTAGTTTTTTGTTCTGTGACTTTAATAGGATTTTTACGGGTATTTATTTTTAATTTACTTTCCGAAAGTTTAGCCGTATTAACAGGGTGAGGGTTGGTTAGGATCGGTTCAATAGTGTTTGTAGTGATGGTTGCAGAAAAACCCGAGGTAGGATCGTTACGGTATGATTCTGGTAGGGAAGAATTATAATAGATTTTAGTGCTGTAGTAACGGGTTTTATTTTTAGGTTGTGGGGGGGGGGTAGGACAGGAAGGTGACAAAGGAGCAGGGGTGTGAGTGGGTAAGGGTGAGGCAGGAAAATCAGTTGGGCTAATAGGGTACTTGTTAGAGGGTAAGCGGGTAGAAGTAGTAACAGTAGTAGGTTGGTAGTAATGGGCAGTAGTAGTATTATTAGTATTAGGGAGGAAGGAATAGGTAGTAGTAGTAGTAGTAGTAGTAGTTGTTGTTGTAGGTAGGTAGGGAGAGGTAGTAGTAGTAGGTAGGTAGGAATAGGTAGTAGTGGTAGGTAGGTAGTAATAGTTAGTAGTAGGGAGTAGGTAGGGATGGTTAGTAGTAGGGGGTAGGTAGGGATAGGTAGTAGTAGTAGGTAAGTAGGAATAGTTAGTAGTAGGGGGTAGGTAGAAGTAAGTAGTAGTAGTAGTTGGTAGGTAGGAATGGGTATTAGTAATAGGTACGTAGTTATTGGTAGTTGTAGGTAGGTATGTATGGTTTTTAGGAATAGGGATAAACGTTTTATCCGAATAGGTATTAGGGTTGGTAGATTCCCTATAGTTATAGTTGGGGATCGGTAGGTTCGAATCAACCATACTTTGACTCGAACGAGTTAGTTGTTTGGAGAATTCCCATTAGGTTGACAGTTGGTACAGTTCCTTGTCGTCACGTTCTCCTCACCGCAACGGTAACATACTAGTCTGGGTGGTGCCGTGCATCCTTTTAGATCGTGTCCGTTCACCCGGCAGCGTACGCAAAAGGTATCCGGTAGGTGCGTGGCCGCGACCGGTTTAGATCCTAACTTGATGGGCGTAGGTCGAGACGTTGAAGCTCCGGTTCGGTAGGCTAAGTCCGAAGCCAAGGATTTACTGGCATCCGTGATAGGCTCACAGAATAGTTTAGCGCGTTGGCTGGCAGCCTCAAGTTGGCGGCAGTAATAGTTATTTGTTATACAAGGGGGGAAAGTTGTATTTTACCTGCGAGTGTTCATTTGAAACACGAGCTAGCGAAAGGATTCTATGATTGACCACGAGCGAAGCGAGTGGTTCAAAAATAGAATCCTGAGCGTAGCGAGTGTTTTAACACACGAGTCGTAAAATAACTTTTCACCCGTGTATAACACAAAACTTTTCACTTCACTACAGCGAGGAAAATAAGAAAAAGGGTTTGTACTATCAATTATTATTTATTTACCTCTATCAAAAATTTTGTATTGGTAAAATCAAAAATAATGCAAAATAGTCTAAGCATATCCAGTTTTTAGGGAACTACTCCAATACCGACATACAATCATAACATTCATAGTAACAAATGGACTAGCATAAATTATATAGTTCCAGCCTCAGTAAGTAAGGTTTATCAAATGTAATATTAATTACATTTATATTATATTATATTTAATCAATAACTAGGTACATTTTGTCAAAAATGGTACATATGTATGTACTAATCAGTCTTTATTTATTCACATTTTAGTCACATTATTGATTAATTAACAATAATAATATTGCAATAAAAAAATAACAATGTAACAATATAAAAGATATCTACAATAATCAAACAATATGACATTTATTAAAACTTAAGGTCTAATTAAAACACTGGGGTGAGAAAAATGTGTGGATTTTTTTTAATAGACAATTTTCATATTGTTTCTTTTGTCCCGGAAATAAACTACATTTCACTTGCAAACTTCACCTATCTCCAGTAATTTTGACAGTTTTGGCTTAATTATTACTAAAAATTGAAAGTTATATTATTGCAATTAGACAAGTTAATTGTTAAGTTTTTTTTTGGAACTGATATGCTATTGTTGGTAACACGGGCGGTATTAGTCGGCAAATTATTTTCTTTATCCTTGTCCTCTAGTGTAAATGTTGGAGAAATAGGCTGAGCAGAAGAAATTTCAACATCAGGCAGGATATCTTCAATATTTAATGGAGTGCTCCATGGGTCTTCAAAATCACTTTTTAATATTTTAGATGTTGATGGCTGATTTAGGATGTCAGTGTGAGACTTCAGATTAATACTGCTAACAATACCTTTGCATATTTTTGACTTATTTTCGATTGAGTCTTCTAGATACCCCTCAGCTACGGTGATAGACTTCCATCCTCCGTGCCGCTTAAGGGTAGTCAAATCGGCACCAGAGTCCGCTAGTAGTGTTGCAGAGGTCCTCCTAAAGCAATGGCCTGTGTATTGCTCAGGTGATGTCAAGCCAAGGAAAGTTGCGATTTCTCGTGGCAAGCTACCAAGTTTGTTAGGACCCATTGGCTGGTTAATACACTTTCCTTTGCGATAGCCAAGGAAAAATCTATCGGTTGATGTTTTTGGTGGCCGTAGGTTTTGATATTTCTTAACAACTTCAACATATTCGTCACGAACTACAAAGTTTCTTTTGATATTTGTTTTTGTGTCTGGTAATTTAAATAGAAGTAATTTTTCAGAATGTTTTTCAACATTGTTTGTCTTGAGGTATGTAAGCTCTTGGGTCCTGCATGCTCCGCTAATTCCTATGATGAGGACTACCTAAAATATGAAAAAAGGATTAGTTTTCTAGTGGTCATAAAGTTCAACAAAGTATTATGATGCATTTTTTGTATTTGTTTTAATAATAATAATAATAATAAATATAATAATAAATATTAGGGGACAATGTCACACCAATTGACCTAGGCCCAAACTAAGCTCTAGGCTTGTACTATGGGTACTAATCAACGATATAAATACTTATATAGAGAAATATATACTTAAATACAAAGAAAACATCCATGACTCAGGAACAAATATTCGCGGTCATCACACAAACGTCTGCCCTTACCGGGATTTGAACCCAGGACCGCTAGCTTCGTAGGCAGGATCACTACCAACTACTAACTAACTAACTAACTAACTAACTAGGACTATACATTGTTAAGAACAAAAATGTATTATTATTACTTACTTTTGTACCTAGATGTTCAGAGTCTGGAGCTTCGTTTAAAATTTTTGTAATATCTGCGGCCGTAAAAATCTTGGATTTCTTTGGTTTATAACCGGATGAGGTTTTTTTTAAAAAATGCCAGTAATTTTGGATACTTCTCTATATGAACTCCCTTCTTTAGTTTTAGAGTCGCCTTAAGCATGGAAAATATGCTCCACAGACTGCTTGGCCAAGTCGATAAAATATGACAGAATTACAGTTTCTGAAAAGGTTTTTGCACCTTTTTTGTGTCTCCATGTATTGAAAAGGTCAAACGCTTTCATGTATCTTAAACGGGATTTTTCAGGCAATAAGTTCATTTCCGCATTTTGCACGGTTTCCCGTAATTCCACAGGTGTTAATACGTCTTCGTCACTCGAATCACTCATTTTTAAGCACAAAACAAACTAAAAAAACATGCGAATATTTAACGTTGACGGCTTAATTGAAAAGTTTTGACTTATTTTTTTTATTATTAATTCTTATGCGTTTTGTTCGCTCATCGACTTACTTGGACTGTCAGAACATTTTATCCGTTTTTACAACAAGAATGAAGGTTAATGTTAAATGCTGATATTTATGAATTAAAATTAAATTGTAAGACTGTATTTAGTGTTTTTTACTCGATGCAATTCATTAATTGTGATGTTAAAAATTCAGCACTTTTAACTTTTTACGTTTTGTTAGCTGTCAAATATCACTTAAGCTTCCTTCAAATGTCAAAACTCTTTCGTCACATGTGGATAAAAAGCGATTTTCTCAATAGATATCAAACAAACAAAAAGGGCTTTCCGAGCTAGTGAAGTGAAATTTTTTAATTCGTCTAGGTCTTTAATAGGTTGTAAGGCCAATTGACGGGCATAAAAGGGTCGGATATTATGTAATAGAAGATTTAGTTTTTCCGAATGTGATAAAGGGCTTTCTAGTCTAGAGAAGCAACTTTGCATTACGCTTATATATTTAACAATTCCTTCGTCAAGACCCTGCGTGCGTGCTCGTATCTCGTGTAGAAGTCGTTCATTATAGTCAATAGGTAAGAAGTCACGGAGCAGCAGCCCTTTCAGTTCCGCCCAGCTGTGGACCTGGTCACAAACACCATCAAACCACACCAGCGCATCGTCGGTGAAAAGGTCACAAGCGGAACTGAAAAGTCTGGTCTCGGCAATATCGCGCGAAACACGCACTCGTTCCAATTTGTGTAGGAAAGTCTTAACGCAGGACTTCCCGTCATAGGTAACATTTAACTTATGAACCGCGTTATGTCGGTCATAGTTACAAGTAGAAATAGTAGCCGTAGTCGTAGGAGCAGCGGCAGGTAAGGTAGGTTCGTCGGCGGATACGGCGCTTCGAAAATTTTGCAAAACGTTATCTATTTTACCGAGTTGTCGTTCCAAATCGTCTGTTAGATCTCGGTGTAATTTGGACTTGGACTTGGAATCGGAAACACAAAGGAAGACTCGTGACAGTCGATGATAAAGATGATGACCCAAAGCTTGTATCCTATTCAAGACGTTAAGTGGACAACGCTTGTCGGTGGTCGTTTGGTAAAGGTCCTTCAGGCTCGCCAGTTTATCCGCTATTGCTGCAAGTTCATCGGACTCGTCACCTTCGAAGGTAGCAATTTCGTTGGTGGGTATGTCCCTATCCAGTTTACGGATCAAATTCCGCATGTCGGAGACAGAACCTGTCGGTGAACCACCTCGGACACGGATCTCGTGCTCCAGTTCATCCTTTTGTAAAAGGTTAAAACCGATCCGCCTATCCTCCATTATGATGCGGAGAGGAAAAAAAAAAGAAGGCAATATAACTTAAAGAAAAGCAAAAGTTAATATACTTTGCTGAAAAATAATAATACCTATGTAATTATGATTTTGTAGGAGTAAGTTAAAATGTTTCCGTTAAACAGAAGTTAAACTTAAAAAGTTTCGCTAAAGAAAAGTCAAAGTTAAAATGATTCCATTAGAGAAAAGTTAAAGTGAAAAGGTTGCACTAAAGAAAAGTCAAAGTTAGAATGTTTCCGTTGAAGTTAGTTATTATTATAAAACTTGCCCAACAAGATAATAAAAGTGGTATGTAATAAATTTAATTGTAGGTCACCAACCAATCGTCGCACTCCTTGAAATGTTATTGTAGAATAAGTAATTTTAAAGAGAATTGTTTAGTCAACCAATTACAGTGGCAGATTGTATCACTGTTAAAAAAATATGGTAAAAGTTTTCGTTAAAATACACCAAGTTTTCCTCTCGAGACCAGTCTTAAAATGGTATCTCACGGTTTGTATAGAGAACAGTGAGTACTTATATAATCTTAGGTAGTTATTTAATAGCTAGACAGCTTTGTTATTTAGGTACATGTATACACTTACCAGTGGGTATAAGTACAGAAATGTTATTTGCAATAGCAATCTAAGTCTTTAATAATGTTTTAGTTCAGTATATATATTTGGTACCATTCGCTATAAAGTTTAAGAAAATAGTACCAAACAAATGCAATTGCAATTTAAGTTACCAGTACTTAAATTACAATTTCATTAGTTATGTATGAGATACTTATCACTTGATATCCAAGCACAGCCAAAATTAAATAGAACACAGTTGGTAGTTATCAAATTCCAACAATAATTATAGTGTTAAATGGTAAAGTAATATTCTAAGCAGTATGACTTGAAAT